>JAGSMT010000194.1:0-600000 GCA_029286875.1 Lamproptera curius
CCTTATCCTTTGGTTTTTTACTTTTCCAGGCCAAACGCTTGAACCAGGTAGAAAAACCCTTTGAACAGGTTTCGTTTAATCGTAGCGGTGGGTATTACCCAGGGCCTGCCCAGCCGCGGGAAGCTACGAGGAACCCGGTTTCCTGGGGCAAGACGGTGGAAGGGGGCCCCAAGGGCTGAATTAGCCCGCTTTTGATGCCCAGGGTTGGGGAGGAGGGCCGCAAGGTAGGTGTGTCACCTTCCTTTCCTCGCAACCATTGTGGATGCAGGAAGAGAAGTGAGGGGCGCGGTTGGGGCTGAGTCCGCCCGGGGCTGGGAACCCTGGCCGAGAACAGACCGGGGGGAGTCTGCCCAACCCAGGGGCCGATGAAGGGCGGTTGTTTAGCACCCAGAGGGAGGCAGATGGCGGGGGATGGGGCTCTTTGGGGGTAGCCCTGGGGGTTGCGAAGACTGCAAAAAGTTTCTTTGACCCATCTCTAAGGCGCCAAAAGGAAAAAAACAGGGGTTTTGTCGGTGCGGGCCGAATAACCCGCGCCCCTGGGGAGTCGGGTTGGGGCACGCCACCGGAAAAAAAAAGGTAGAAACAATTTGGGGGAGGGGAAAGAAGGATTCTGGTGACAGTTTTCAAAAGTTGTCGAGTTTCGTCGTCGCCCAACCCTCCTCAAAATTGAAAAACCTTGATCAACGTCTTACACTTCAGGACTACAGTGCCGAGACGAACCACGGTTCGACGGTTCACAAATTTGTCATTCACAAGCTGGGAGAGGGCTGATTGGATCCGGGACCACCAGAAATAATGGTTTCCGTAAGACAACCAGAGTCACCGACAAGCCCACCGGATTTAAAAGCTGTAGTAGCAGTGGCCGTTATAAGCCCGAGAACAGACCGGAGTCGGAAAGTTCTACAGTTGAGACTTAGGTTCGGCAAACGTAGTGTGGGACGCCCTGCGGCAAGACGGGGGGACGACAAACGCAAAGTGGCTGATGTGGGCTGAAAGAGAATCGACAAAATCCGAAGCAGTGGTGTGTATAAGGGGAAGCCTATGCTCAACAGTGGATGATGATATGTTATGATTATAAGAAAAAGCTATTAACTATTTTTTAATTTAAATCAAAGAGTTAAAAACGATACGAAATATTTGTTCAAATTCGGATTACTTCAGCAAACTTATAAAATTCCAATAAACCAGTCGTGTTCGTTGTCTCGGAACACTGAATAAAGTTTCTTGCGCTAGGAACTTTTCAAATGATTCGTGTATAGCATTTATCGTAAGAGTTATAAAATATCGTTAGTTTTTCTCTATTTTATCGTAACAATTCTTTTAATTTTCAAATTTAGCTTTCAAGACGGTACGTTTTATATTTCCGTTTTATAAAAAAAAGTGGTGGCAGGGTATTCTAAGGGACCTAATGTAAAACACTTTTCTATCTGAAACGGTTAAATATATAATAGTAAAGAGTTAAAAGAACGCCTTGCCTTTGTTTTGTATAGATGAGACATAAGACATCAGTAATATAGGCCCACTTAAAAGATACGCAAGACGCCACAAATCCGCTCACGGTCCAGAGGATCTTACGTCTCGTTTACCAAGTAATTACGCTGGCTATTGTTCCCCACAAACCGAAAGACAGTAGTCACACTACTGATTTGGCAACGCAGTGGTGCTACCCCAAACGGATCCTTGCAAAAAAGAGACAAACGTTTAACAACCTCTCTTTTGTTCAGTTTATTGCAACATTTTTCAAGTGACCAAATAGGCTTTTATTAAGCAAATAAGTAATTTAATTAAATGAACTGTTGCAGTTAATGTCTTTGTATGTAGATTCAAAATGTTTTTTATCAATGAAAGAATGATAGTACATGTACAAATAAGTCCGTAGATTAATAAACACAATTATCATTTCCTGTCGTGTTACTAAACAAATAACTAGAAAATTATAATGATGGTAGTATTTCAAAGGATAACAAATTATAAAAGTTTTCGTAGAATTTACCAGCAACTGAACAAAATAAAAATCATAGACAACAAAAGCAGAATAACATACACAAAACAATTCAAACTTTCAAAGTGTTTGCGTTCGATAAGAGAAAAATCAAGTTCATTCACTTCCAGCTATAAACCTTTATAGTTCTGAATTAAAGAAAATCCACGCTAATGTGTATTGTTCTGTCTGTATATTATTAAACAATTGAGTTTTATTAAGATAGCAAGGAATTTAAAAAAAAGCAAGTAATTAACTGACAATAACTACTCACTAATAAATTATACTAATTTTGTTTGGCGATGGAATATGTAGGTAAGAAACCCTACCTACATATTCCATCGCCATAAGCAAAATTAGTATTTGTTTATCGAATCAAAACACTCGACAAGTAGGTATTTGGTTTTGTCGAATCAAAACACTCGACGCAATTGCTATTTAACGGGATTATAAACAAATTTAATACGACTTCTTTCTATCTAAACTTTCTTTTAACGTTTAATTTTCTATCTCTATGCAGCAAGTATTTTAGTATTAAATATGTAAAATGTTTAAAGTAGTTTAACGGCGCTGGGTTAAGGACCTGTCATCTGGCCAGGACATGTAATTACTCGGTTAAACTATTACTTTATTGTAAAAGTGGAGAAAATCTCTACTTCATAAAATTTTCTCTTCTCGTCGTCGAAATTTAGATTTAAATATCTTTATTTAACCAAGAAGTTACTGATTTATTGTCAAAAACGCTGCCATGATACAAAGTACTGTCCATATAAATCACGATGTTGCTTCTAAATTTTATAATGACGAACTGATATGTTTAGATTTTCTTATTTATTAATAAGAGATTAGTCTCTATTATTATACTGCCGCTGAGACATGGAAAAGTAAAATGTTTATTTTTTTTTTATTAAATAGTTTTATTATTAAAGTCTGACTGAAGGACCTGTTTTAGCGGTCTTTGATCCTGGCTCTACCCACGAAATTCATACCGACGCTGGCTCAACAGGTTATGTGCAATTTATGTAGCAGCATGAGGATTAACGGAAGTAAGTTGACATTGAGACTACTTTGTTAAATCCACACAAATGCTGAGTTTTTGTTAAATGGCTATAGAACTTGAGCCTCTTTTGAAGATTGCTATTCGTTACAAGCGACTTCACCGTAAAGAGATATGTTGCTGAATGAGACACGTTGGTGGATTTATTTGCAGGACTTTAAATTACGATATAACTTTGGAAAGGTCGCTTATGTTGCGTTTAAATTCTAAATCCACAAAATTAAAAGGGATTGCTCAGACAGCTGACTTCGGGCTGAAGGCTTAATGCAATAAGCTGAATGAAGGCAATTGGTTTCCACTCAGGTTTTATTTTTTCAAATTGTTTTGTTAAAAAATATTTGTTGAACTAAAGTAATTTTGAGTGCCCTGGTTTAAGAGCTTTAATAATAAATATTTAGCCATTGGACAAAGTCATAAATACAGCTTTCAGTATTTCATACAGATGTTCTTGGTTTCAATCCGATGATTATTAATAAAAATAGAATCGTTTTTAAGCATTGCCAGACGGTCGTTAATATGCAGGTAGTGTTACATTTTATGGGAACATGTTTAGTAACCGCCTCTTCGTTGTCCTCTTCGTGGTCTAGTGGTTTTGTGGTGAACCGGAGGTCATGGGTTCGAATCCCTGGGCAACGAATTTGTGTTATCGTTGTTTTCTGGTTGGTTAGGACATTTGGCCAATCGCCAATTGTCTGACAAGTAAGATGATTCATACGTTGGATGAAAAGTCGGTCCACCCACAACCCTATTGGACCAGCGTGGTCCGAAACCGGCGAATCGAGAAGGCGTGCATTATGGGAGGCCTGTGTCCAGCAGTGGACTGACAAAGGCTGATGATGATAATGATTAAGTTTAGATGCTTAAACAAGGCAAGCAAAAAACCGAAACACAGTTGACAGGCATTGAAGAAGCAACTCTGGTTGTCTTCGCGCCTTAGTAACTCGCAATCCAGCGATACAAGCTTTGTTAATATTGATGAGACAGAGAGCTTCCGTATTTCTTTTAAAACCAACAATGACAAGACGCTTATATTAACATCCGGCGGCAAAGCCGCATTATTTTTTTGGCAGATTTTGTGTTCGTTACGAAGTGTTCCCAAAGCACTGGGAAGCTGGACTTCAGCATGCGCGGTCCGTAAGGTTATGCGGACGCTACCATGCGATCGATGCGAACTGACACAATTGGCTGGTTCGTATAGTCAGAAGATCCAAACCGCTGCGGAACACATGGTTCAGCGGTGTGGTGAGTCAACACCGGAGACTTGTAAAGCATTCTCCAACAGATTACGGAACAATTTCTAATGTACTTCAATACCACATGTCCACAAAACTAATTAATCACATAGTACTAAAAAATAAAAGGGTTTATTGTTTCACCTTTATTCTTTATCTTATTTTTTTTTAATTATTTTCTAGATGTTCGGTTTGCTATAAATTTATTTCATTGCCTGAGCAGACAGCAGTCTGGCCAACCAATAAAAGTGGTCAAAGTCGCAACTCGCGTCAACTCACTTCCTACCGTGAGACATGTGATACGTCTCGTTTAGCCAATAAGTATGCTGCATGGGTGCCTTCAGACGAACATCGGTTTCACACTACGCATGCGGTACACATAGGACCACATAGGTACCGCCCCGGATGACCCCTATAAAGTTGACACCCTCTTATACTTTTTCGTTAGAAATATCATGGAATATCACGTGAAAAACTAAATCGAATAAAATTCACAGTAAGATATTTGATCGTAAACTTCGGTCCTAGATTTCCTTAAAGAATAATTTCTCCTTTCCAATAAAAATAGAATGAATTGACCGAGCACAGCGGGATTGGACATACTGAAAGGCCAGGATGTGCCAAATCACGTTTTCTTATCATAATGCTTCGCTTTTCATATTTACGGTCCCAATGTGTCAAGATTACCGTATAAAATAGGCTTTATAAAATAAATTGAAGATATTATCAATACAACCATTCGATTACCGAATGTCTATCCAATCTGTATAGAAGAAAAGCAAACGTTTCCTTTTTATTGCTTAGCTGTCATTGTATCGTTCTACTTGAAGAAAAGCTATTACTGTACTGTATGCCCGGTTTTTGACGCTAATCAGGTTAGAATTAACTAATTAGCTGTCAAATGGCATTCAAACAGCTATTGACCGATCTATTAAATGTTGCTTCAAACCCGTTTGTAAAACGACCTTTGCGTTTCAGAAACGTTGGTCAAGCGATTGATTATCGATTTAATTAATTTCAAAAGCTGGTGTCAACTGATCAGTTGCTTCTCGGCGAATTTTCTCATTCATTAAATTTTTACAACTAAAATGGAATAAATCTCTGTTTATCTTCTTTTATGTAAATTCATAATGTAAGCAAACAATTTATTTTGGAAATAAAGTTTTCCTTCCATTACAAATATTCTGTATGCGTTTTATTCGTTTTACCTAGGAATATTTCGACATTAACCTTTTACGTATACAATATTTAACAAGGCAGCGTATTTAAAACCATTTCATTTTGTATTAAAACTGGTTGAACATAAACGTTTGAAGGGCATTCCTGAAATTGACATAGGATACCAAAACATCTAATTATATCATTGGTAAAGTTTGATAACAACGAATATATAATAAGTAGTAATACCCGGAGTATATTGCTCTACTATGAGGCTCTAACAGTAATCAACAAGGTCAAGGGTGAATTACTTACAGTTTGAAAAATAATAATTAAGTCTAGATAACTATTGCTTATTTCAGGCTATAAATAATGGCAAAATGGTAAATCATAATGTGAGTTTGGAGAAATAGTTATTTTATTTGTTCCGTTTTATTTTTTACCATTTGTTTGACAAATTTTGTCACACCTGATGTAGAATTAACTGAATACAAACATGATTGGTGACCGTAGTAAATGGTTATGGCATTGGTGTACCAACTATCTTTTTACAATATTTATAGAGGCCAATATTCTTTTTCGTCACTCATGGATAGCATATTTTGACTGGCCAGGTTTCATAAATCATATGCTATTCTATGCACAGTTCAAGTTAAACTTTGTTCAAGTTTCCTTGACATTGTCATAGAACATAATATATGAAGAAGGAAAGGAAGCTAAAAAATTTGAATAATATAAATTTTGATGTTAAATTATATTTAAAAAATACCATAATCATTTGTAATATCGATTATCCGTATACAAGACTAATTTTACAATTAATTTTTATCATTATACTTTTTATATTCTTCCATATCTATAATGGCTAAATTAAAATATTACATCTGCAGATTTTAATTATTAACCTATAATTTCAAGATAGTTTGTTTGTATTTACTGCTGATTCAAAATTTGATTTAAAATTGAATGTTAAGGCGTTAATGATAGTATCTATCTAGATATTATCAATCAAAATATTCCCACAGATGTTTTTGTTATCATGATACAATGTCAGCGCCTTTTTGACACAAAAGAACTAGTTTTTAATGGATTGAATATAATCCTTATGATAAATAAACATAATCACTATTACGTTGAATGATGTTTCAAAAACCCAAAACAATTTGCCTGCTCTGATAATTTTTCACAAATGTTAGTTGATCATAACTTTGACTGTCTTTTCTGTAACGAGCATTAGTTATAGACTTTCTTAAGCGTCAGTAATAAAAAAATATAATATATAGCCAGTGTATTTACATGGAAACGAGACTTAACATCTATGTCTCTACGGTGAGGCAGCGTTGATGATACCAGTATTGCCAATGTCTATGGGTGTCGGTGACCACTTTACATCAGGTGGCCTGACTGCTCGTCTGCGCGTCAGGGGCTGACTGCGAAACGCAAGCAGCGTTGGCTATAAAAATTTATATATAAATTTACAAACTGATTCTTGTTCAATTCTTTTCTGATTTTGCTGCCTCCGTAGCCTAGTGGTAAATGCGTGTGTTTTAGAAACCGGAGTTCGATGGTTCTAATCCTGCGGGGAGTCGACAAATGTTCATTGTGGTTTTCATGGTTGGTTAGGGCAATTTGGGCTAATCACCCAATTGTCTGAAACGTAAGATGATACATGCGTCGGATGGGCATGTAAAAAGTCGGTCCATCCACCAACCCGCTTTGGACCAGCGTGGTGGGATACGGTCCATAAACCCCTTAATGGAGATGGGGAGGCCTATGTCCAGCAGTGGACTTACACAGGCTGATGATGAAATTTACAAACAAGTTTCTTCTTGTAAAAAAATACTGAGACAGTGATTGCTATTCATTGTAATTATCATTAAATTATACTACTATATAATACAATAGAATTACGCATGACATAGCAACATAATGCATATGCTGGTTTCCTTATAGAAATAGTTTTATCATACACACACACAACAGTACATACATTATTGTACGTAAATCGAAATAAAACACATGTATAATGTATCACATATGGCTAACTCCAAAATTAAGCAGTGCATATCCCTTCTAATTGTAAAGTTCCGTCTAAGCTTTTCTACCAACGTAACGTAAAATACTTATAATTTCACTTATTAACTATAATTATATTCTGAAAATTTTTTTTTTCTTTTGCATACATTGGAAAACGTGATAATAGCCTTTAATTTTAACGCTTTAATATACAGAACATATTTTTCTATAGCCCAGTTATTATAAATGACTTTGCAATAGAAAATATTACTCAATAATAGTAATTAATAGATATTAGGGTAGTGCTAATTAATAGTTAGATGGCTTTTATGAATGTCATTAGATCCTAAACTTTATCGTTCTATAAACATGGGTTTGTGTCAAAAATAATTTCAGTTTTGCGAACCCTTAACAGCACTATTACTAACCCAAATAGTGGAGAAATCCATAATCATACCTACATAAAGTGTATTAAATTTCTTATGGTACATTACACAGTAAACAAGTAATTTATGACCGTTTGCTACCCTCTCCTTAATGAAGAGTGTTTTAGACATAAAACAAAATTGATTACGTATTATATTAAGAAAATATTTTTTTTATTATACTATATATTTTCGGTATTTACCGTCAGGGCCATGTTCATACTTAGTCTTAGTGGTTCTCTCCCAATATCTTGGATGGATAGTGATATGCATTTTAAAGTGACTTTTATATGAATAAATTAAAGGTGTTTAAGGGTTTACGAATTGTTTTTAATCTACTCAATCTGTGTATTAATTACGTAAACTAAGCGTATATCACCATATCGAATAGGACATTACCGTGACAACAAAATTATCCTATTTAAGATTCCAACTTTTACGCCTATTAAATATTTCAATTTTTGGACAAGCACAAGACCATTTGTAATACATGTTTTTAATTATAAGAACATTCTAAAAATAGTTATGATATTAAACAAAACACTACGTATAATTATTTCTTTTATTTACGCGATTATTATACATATCAAATCCAACTAATTTACGGATTTTTCGCTTTAGTTATATATATATTTATTCCCGAAGTTTCAGGCAGTCTGCCCGTGATCAAGGATGCTGGAAAGAATCGGAAACGTCGGTAATAAATATAAATAAGTAACACAAAAAATCCGTAATGTAGTGAATTTCATATAAAATACTTCGGTTTAAAATTTTAAATGTGCTCCAAATTTCCTTAATTGCGGAAATATCAGAATATTTTATAAAATGTCACCCCGTACTAGCTTACTGTTATTGAAAAAATTATACTTTAACCTTGGAAAAGACGAATACATGGAACTGATAGGCAATTTCAAAACAAAAATCATGTAGGGAAAAAATATTTATACACTACTTGCAAGATCTTATCCTATTTTGAGAAATATCACATTGTGTCTTTGTCTATGTTAGTATTTAGAATCCGCAAACAGTTAGTGTAAAGCTAGAAAGAAATTACTTTAACGGCCAGTATCGCGTTTATTTTTATATTAATTTATATTTAACTCCCAACTTTTAAGGTACTTTTCAGTGGTCACGGAGACGGGAAACGCGATCAATTGTAAAGTTCCTTTATATACGAGTACACATGTATTCAAACCCGTTAATAAATACCTAAGGTTTTTGATCAGTTCTTTGAAGTTAATATATGCTCAGGATATCGCATTATTATTACATGTATTTAAATCTTCAATTTGTATAAATATTTTTTTATAATTTATTTTATCGACGATTAAATCTACTATAGATATAAGCTTACTGAGATTCGGCATTTTCAGTAGGACGTCCCTCACCCGATGGCGGCCCATAAGCCGGAAACAATAGCGGCGCAGGTAATCCCCGCGCCGTCAATAGAGACGATCCAACAGCGGCCAGTTGTGAACGACCCACCTTTTGTAGAAACTTCAATAACTCAACCCAGTAATAACACTGGATTAATGGACGATCTATCCTTGTTATTTAAATACGCCGGCTTAATCAACTTTCAGGAGGTACGAATCCTCGCTAATAAAACTAAACTTTTAAATGAACTTACACTATGTTACCTTAAATTAACTTTAAACATGCCTAATTGCAATAAAAAAAAACTTAAATTTAAAAAGTGGTTATTGTGCGTTATTCTTAAAACATAGGTATATGCACTCCGGGGCTTTATTATAGACTAATTCAAGAAGGACAATTACGTAAACCAAACTTTATGTCTATCATTTAAGTTTTGGAAGCGTTTGTAATGTTATCGAACGATGTTGTGATTTTGGTGCCGAATTTTTTTATATCTCAAATATCTGCTAAACTACTCATGACAAAATTATAAAAAGGAACCAATGGGAAACTAATATCTATCGTTTAAAAAAAGAATAAACAAAATCGGAACTCTACTTTCTTCTTCTTCTGTGGAATTCGCTACCTGACATAACTTTTAAAAAAATGGCAAAAGAGTTCCTGCTAAAAACTTGTCGAAAGAATAGTAAATCGTCAATTATGTATGTATGTATGTTTATATATATAGATATATTCAAATATTTGTATACGTTTTGTATATATATGTATATAAATAGTTATATGTTTAAGTATAAATATATATACTTGACTATGTATATTTGTGTGTAGGTATATTTTATTTGTATTTTTACATCATGTATTTATTTTTAGAATACTTTAGTCATATCACTTTGCTGTTTACGTACTCTCTATGCACCACCCCAAGGTTGACTGGGAGAAAATGCCTAAGGCATTAAGTCCGCCTCTGTACTACTTGTGCAAGAAGTATAAATAAATAAGTGAATAAACTCTAGGAGCGGAACAACGAGATAACATATATGAAAAAAAAATTGTTAGTATTAGAATCTTTGGGTAATCTCCTTTTACCTAAATCGGCACGAACCCTTAAACTCCTTCATATTGTCGAATCGAGTTCTCTACATGTTGTACCAATTCAAGCCAGTCATCGTTACCTTCCCGGTGAAGATACTTGGCTTGAATTGATCCTATCATCTAATCCTTCGTTGGTTTCCTGTCATGGTAAACATTCATCCACTGGTTTTTCTCTACATGAATTAATTTTCCTTTCTTATATCCTAAAACCTCTTAAACCTAAATCTAAGGTACTGCACTAGCGATATTTTGCTAAAATAGATGTTGAGAAACTTCACACGGAGATAAGGTACAATGAGGAAAAATGATTAAGAAGGTAAATATCGACCGGAAGAGTTACGCTTTAAACACGTTAATCAACAACCTGTACGACATCCATGCTCCATCAGAATGGTGAAATTAAGACGTCCTCCTGCACCCTAGTTAACAGAAGGCATTGCTATGAGGCGCTTAAATCATACATTCCGTAAATTTAAAATTAGAGACGTCACGAGACCACGGAATCGGTGTAATCAGATCATACGTAATGCTAAACGTCGTTATTTCCAGGACAATATAATCAGTTCTTCTCTTGCCGATATCTGGAAGTTCCTTGGAATTTTGGATATCGATAAGTCGCGAACGTTAATAACTTCCATTAGTTTGGATGATTTAAATCACCATTTCATCACCAAACGATACGTGACACTATTTCCTATTTCAATGGGTAGACGCGACCTTACATTGAATTGTTTAAATTTTCTCCTGCTACTTCCGATGATGTCAAAAAAGGCAATCCTTTCTATAACGTCACATGCAGTTGGACTGGCAAAATAGGTAAACGAATGATTGTTCCCATCCTGAATTTCCTTCTCCCAACGCTTGCCCACGTTATTAATTTTTCTTTAAGCTCATGATTATTTTCATGTTCCTAGCGTAATGGAAGGCCATTACGCTAGGCTTATTCATCCACCTCCTAAATGCTCCAACCCTGTACTTCTCACAAATTATCGACCTATCTCTATTTTGCCCTTTCTATCTAAGGTACTAGAGTTTTGTGTTCATAAACAACTTTCTGGCTTCATATTCAGTAACAAACTGATTAGTCCATTACAATCAGGATTTAGGCCTGGACATAGTACTAGTACTGCTCTACTTAAAGTGACTGGCGATATAAAGACGGGTATGGATAACACCATGATCAAAGTTCTGGTGCTTATTGACTTCACTAATGACTTCAATACCGTCAGTCACGACATTCTCCTTGCAGTCCTCTCCCACCTTATGAGTTCGGTGGAAGCAGTGGAATGGTTTTCTTCTTATCTTCGAGGGCGGCATTAATCAGTTATTGTCGATGAATTATCATCATGCTGGCTGTACCTTAAGTCTGGTGTATCTCTTATTATCTGGTGTATCTTTATAAGACGGAATTCTTTTTCCACTTTTGTTTACCATATTTATTAACTGTATCACTTTGTATCTTCAATGTGCGTATCATCTCTACGCTTATGACCTGCAGTTGTATGCTCACGAATCTACCGAAAACTTAGACGTAGCAGTTGGTAAAATTAATAAAAATGGTGTGATAAATTTGGTTTGGCAGTTAATCCATCGAAGTGCCAAGCAAAAATAATTGGCAGTAATCGCAATTTTGGTAAGGGGATCTAGCAGCGCTTCTATGCTTAAATTTTGACGGAAATCAAAGTCCGTTTAGTTTTCACGTTTAAAATCTAGGTCCCCAGATAGGTGTAGAACACTAGATTCGAACAGCCAAATAGCAAGCGTGGTGCAGAAAGTAATAGGTAATCAGCACGTTATTATGCTTTTACAGATGCAAGAAATTTTAGCCCGTTCAAAAATCTTCTTCTTCTTCTACTAAAATTTATATTCAAAGTTCAATTTCTAAAACTCGTATATTTGCACCTCCCCACTTTTTATCTCTGCATCACCCAAAGGTTGACTGGCAAAATTGAGTGACAATTTGCGCATGAAATTTCAATAAATAAATAAATAATCATCATCATCATCAACAGCCTGTATTTGTCCACTGCTAGACATAGGCCTCACCTAATGCACGCCCTCCCCATTAGGGGGTTTCTCGATCATAACCCACCACGCTGGTCCAATGCGGGTTGGCGGGTGGATTGACTTTTTACATGCCCGACGTATGAATCATTTTACTTTTCAGACAGTTGGGTGGTTGGCCAAAATTGCCCTAACCAACTAGGAAACAACAACGAAAATTTGTTGAATCCCCGTAGGATTAGAACCCATGACCCCTGGATCTAAAGCACAAGCCATTAGCTATAAAGGCAATTAAATAAATAAATAAATAATTAAGAAAAAGGGAAGTCGGTCAAAAAGTTAGATCAGTCAAATGCTACATTAATTACACATATATTTTAGATTTTGCATAACTTTTCTGCTTTACTCTGCATTTTTAATGGCGGGGTCAATGCCAAAAAATTAAGAGATATTACGTCGCCTTTATCCAGTATTTAACTAAAAACAAACTTACAACCTGTTAACACAGCCCACACATTACTGTATGTTTTTTGGGGATGATTAATTTACAAGGCTATACCAAGATATTAGCTTAATTATATGCGTTAATTAGTGTTTATGTATCTACTAATTGGCTATACTGTAATTTAATTAGCATGCAGACAAAGGCAATGATATTAACTTCGTAAAGCGTTTGTTGTATAACTTTGCTGATTAAATATAATATAATTTGTAATTCTTAAGCTTCCTTTACAAAAGCGGTATCTAGTGGCTTGATGATATCAATGTCGTATCGGATGTTGATTTATTAGGCCTTAATTATTCATCTAACATGTCTAAAAAGGATTAATGGTAATGCATTGTATTTTTATCTAGCCAGTCTTTGATAACTGATAAAACATTTTGATACCCGACCATTTATTGTATTAAATGTATATATATATATTATGTATGGCACGTGGATGGTTTACCCGGTAATCTGGTTGAGGAGCCTATGACTATGAAAAGTGTAGCCTAAGAAGTCACATATCAACTGGGCAGGTTCTAAACAGTTTTGTCAGTTTCTATTACATCAGATACCATGGTCTTCGGTGTAAAAAAGTAATTCTCTATAAGATGGGCCCTGTAAACATTCCCAAAAATATTTTTTTAAGCTTAGCGGCAAGTAATGCAATTTTTATTATCTAATACCATAAATCTTTAAATTTATCTTTAACAATATATTAAACAATCTGCGTAGTTGTTATATGTTTCAATTGAAGGAAGCAATATATAAATATAGAACTTAATCAAAATTATAGTTCTGAGTTGTTGCGTAATAAGTTCTTGAGCATTTTGTAATGCATCATTATTATATTTCGGTAGGATTATCGTTACCAAAATAATATGCATGACATTAAACTAGGTAATTACTGAAAAGCCACCCGGATCATAATGATGAAGCCCTTTCGTTAAAATATATAATCCTGAAATATATTTGCCTATGACATACACTAACTTATGTTGTTATTATGTTTACATTTCTCGTAAATTCCCATAAAGTTACTACATAATATCTAAAAAGTTATCATATTCTGCATTCAAAATTCTGCTGCTGACCGATATCTCTTTTGAGCCACAGGAGCAAGCTGGGTTCCGCAGAGGACTTAGCACCATAGACCACATCTTTACCATATGGCAAGTTGGACAAAAGACCTATAAGCACAATCAGCCACTGTGCCTCGCCTTTGTGTCTTATGAGAAAGCTTTGACTCCTAGGCTAGGATTATCGATGCGTCGACGTGGTAAGAGGTCTGTATAGTGCCCGCATTTATGTCCGTTCTGATTCCGAGGGGCCGAACGAGACTAATCCCATTGCATCGAGAAGTGAGACAGGGGGATGTTATATCCCTTAAACTGTTCACTAGTGCGTTTGAGGACGTCATTAAGACCCTAGACTGGACTAGACGTGGTGAAATATTAACGGCGAGTACCTTTTACAACAAGCCGAGTCGTTGGAGTACTTGCAGGAGATGTAGCACAGCTTAAATGAATCGTACTGACGTATCAAACTCAGGATGAACTTGGATCAAACGAAAGTCATATTCAAGGAACGCGTTCTCCCGAGTTCGGCAGCATTTACGAAGCTACACCACATTCTTACGGGGCCGATACCGCAGAGTTTAAAGATAAAAGTCTTTAATGCGTACTCAATGCGTACATCCCGTCATGACCTACAGGGCAGAAAGTTTGCTGTAGCTCAACGTGCTATGAACGCGCTATGCTTGGAGTCTCTCCGTCCGTAGGAAAAAGGAATGTTGGCCGACCCTCGACCAGGTGGGATGGCAATTTCCGTGCAGAAGCCGGTTCAAGTTGGCAGGGAGTAGCAGGGGATCGGCCGTCTTGGCGTTTATTGAAAAAGGTCTATGTCCAGCTGTGGACTAACACAGGCTGACGATGATGATAATGAATATATTTAACCATCACACATGTAATAAGTATAATTACAATTAAACAAAATTTATCGTCTGAACACTAAAAATCATTTATTTCCTGAATATCACAAAAAGCTGGCAAAACCACTTGACAACTTTCAGAGAATACAATTTGTAGAAAGAGCCGACATTTGATCATGAACTGTAGTAATTCTAGATCCCTGAAAGAAAATGTACAATTTAACAAAACGGAATGAACGTGGCCGACGTAATGAAAACGGCAGGTTGGGCCAAATCACGTTTTCTTACAATATAACCTTACAGTTTGTCTAAGTTTCCAATATGTGCGACGTATCTGTATTAAATAATAGATCACAGATAAAACATTACAGATTTTTCATCAAGCTTTACCTGTAATAATTGACGGAAAGTTAATCGAAATAATTTATATACTTGTATGATACATAACACATTTCAAATTAGTTTTGAAGATTAACATATATTTATATTTTTTGTTTCTAACGCTAAACCGTATCTCATTATTAGATAGTACTAATAAACAAAGTCGTTACAGAAGTCATTTGGTCAATGTTCTTATTCTCCAAAGATTGTGTTTTTTGTCCGACTTCCCAAAAAATTTTTTTTTTTCGTGAACCGATTTCGAAATCTTTTTACATAGTTATTTCTGTGTTTTGACATTTAGGAAATAAATAAATTAAGTGATGTAAAACATATCCTTGTGCAATTAAATTGAAATCAGGCTGAGCGTTTGAACACAAATAAATTTCATGTTTTACTAAAATAAGAGCGTATATAGCTGTAAGGGTGCTTTTTTATTGCGACTATTTTTTTTTGCTTCCATATCGAAATTTTGTTATATATACACCCAAAATAATTCCCTTGAAGTTTGAGCCCTTAATATTACTAAAGCGTGTGAAGATATCCCATTTAAAATACAAAACTTGATTTTTTTCTTTTGAATTATATAACTCAGCGCTATTAAATCATGGCATCATCTCGTCCAAAAACGGGATTTTCTCAGAATTTAATGCTCTACCAAAGTCTCGATTCCGGCATAGTCAAAACTTACTCTTGCGGGGTAGTACGGACACTAAATTTATCATATTATGTCTTTTTTTCCTTAATGTTTTCTTATGTATATTGCATATTAAATTTAAAGATAAAGTAAAGTACAATTTTAATTGTATTTTAACATTACCCGGGTACGCCTTTAACGATAGTTTTGCTGTATGACATACTTAATAAAAACCAATAATATAAAGTATTTAAGTAATAAATTACTTTTTTTATGCTTACCGTTATAAAATCTTTTACCGAGTGTTTACCGGTAATGTATCGGTTGGATGGATTGACATGGGCCCGAAATTGACGAATTTGCATATTATTTGTCTACAACGAGAGCAAAGTAAAACCTGGGTATAAAAGTTGATACAGAATTTTTTACTTCACAATTATTGTAATCCTGTTTGATATAAAAAAATTTAATGTTCATATTTACGTAGGTATAGACATATATTTCTTATATACATGCATATGTAAAAATATCTACGGAACTGCTATCGTAGCCTAGTGGAAACACGCTGCAATAATTTGGAATTTGTAAAAATATCAGCTTACATCACACTCAACAGAACTAATCTTAATATTAAATAACGAAATAAGAAACCTAAGATTTGCTAACAGAAAAGTCCTATTCGGCTAAAGGTCGGAATTGTACAAATAATATTTCCATGGCAGCCCGAAGCGAGCGTCTAATAATTGGGGTCGTATCATTTTATATCACAAAAGGCAAGTTAACTTTGAAATTGTATATTTCGGCATAAATAATACTGCGGTTTCCTATTAAAATATCAAATAGTAGTATTAAAACGACCTAAAAAATAAAAAAAAAGGTAATTATGACAGTTAATATTAAACTAACTTGATTTTATTTAAGTACATAATAAATTAGTTTAACATTTACTACTTTATCGTTAGTAGGAATACTGCTTTAGCTTACACCACTAATAAAAGAACTTTTAACAGATTTTATCGCTTTCATTTCCATTTCAATTCCCGATGTTTCGAACACTTTCCAGCGGCCGTGATAGTGCATATATACATAAACAGCACTTTAACGTAAGTTACGATTCGTTTCTTGAATTAAATCAAAATTCATTGACATTTTAGTGTATTAAATGTAAATAACAGTTTAAGTCAGTAACTTTAACTTTGTAAAAGCAAGAAATGAAGAGGTGTTTTTTTTATTTTTTGTTCTGTTTGTTTGTATCCTAAAATTAAGAGAAAAAGTATACAATCTTTATATGTTTGTGAGTGCTCTGGGCTTGCGCTTTACAAACCGTAGGTCGTTTGTTCGAATCCTTCGGGGACTCAACATCTTTTCATTGTTATTTTCTACTTGGTTAGGGCATTGCCGGCTTATCACCCGATGGTCTGTGAAGTAAGATACCGCAGTATATATTAATGACAAACAGTATGGTTTTACACGGGGTCGTTCTACAACCGATGCAGGTGCCCATCTTGTTAAAACTATATTTGAGGCATGGGAAGGGTCACAGGATGCTTTAGGTGTGTTCTGTGACTTAACCAAAGCATTTGACTGTGTACAGCATGATACTTTCAGGTCAGGGGTCAGGAAATTAAGGCACTACGGTATCAAAAAGCCGCACTCCACAAATGACTTCGTACTTGAGCCATCGAACTCAGAGAGTTGACGTGAACGGCAAGCGATCTCCCGGGGTGCAGGTAGGTATGGGGGTCCCACAGGGATCTAGGGGGTCCTGGTCTATATTAATGACCAGCCACACCAGGTCGAGACCAACAACGAGATTGTATTATTTGCTGATGACACTTCTTTAATATTTAGAATAAAACGAATAATTTAATGTTAAACAAAATAAAACGAAATCTATAAGGTTTATGACTCCTAATGTTCCTCAAGCTGGGTGTGTTGTCGTAGATGGAGAAGCGCTAGACCACGTTGATTCCACTGTTTTCTCAGCATCACAATAGATTCTAAACTGCAATGGGGCCCTCATAAAATAGTTTTTTAAAATTTTCTATTTTGTTAAAATAATAAAAATTTTTTATTTAATGTTTAAAATTTTTTTTAGTTTTTAAATTTATTTACATTAAAAAATTTAAATTTTTTCCAATTTAAAAAATTTTACTTTTCCAAAATTTTATAAATTTTTAAACTTTTTTTATTTTTTTGGTTTCATAATTTAAAAAATCCAAACTTTCAATTTGAGGTTCCTGGCCGCAACAAGGTTTTTTTTTTAAAGGGTTCTTTCATTTTTTTAGTTCTTACTATAATTATTTAATGTTTGGGAAAAGTTGGTTTTTTTTAAAATCAAATTTTTCAAATTTTTGGAGGGAAAAATTTTAAAGCTTTTCCTATTTTGTTGAAAACCGGAACAGGTATTCTTTTGGGTTTTTAATTAATTTTGTGGCTGGGGTTTTTTGAGCCCGGGATCGTTTTTTAAAAACCAAATTTCAAAAAAATTTTAATTTGTGCGTTTTGTTTTAGGGAAAGGGAAAAAACAAAAATAAGGAAATAAATTTTTAAATGTTCCTGGTGCCATAGGGCTTAATTTTGGGAAAAAATTAAAATATTTAAAAAGGATAAAAATTTTAAAAAAATGTAACAACCAATGTTTTTGGTAAGTTTAATTCTTAAAAAAAGGGTTAAATATCCATTTGCTTAGAAATTTTTAAATGCTTTTAATTTCCCGGAAAAAAAGAATATTTCTTTTTTTTATTTTTAAATTTAAAATTTATAAAAAAATTTTTGCTTGTGCAAAAACAATAAATTAATTTTTTCAAACCCGGGAAAAAAAATTTTAAAATTTTTTTCCCCCTCAAAAATTGTTTTTTTGAAAATAAAATTTAAAAACTTTTTAAAAATTTTTGTAATTAAATTCTATTTTAAGAAAAGTTATTAAAATTTTTAAAATTTTAAAAATTGCACCTTTTTTTTTAGTTTTAAAATTTTAAAAAAAAAATAATTTTTTATTAAAAGTTTTTATATTTTAAATTTTTTTAACAAGGGCCTGGGGCAAAATTTTTTCTACATCCCCGAATTGGGTGGAATAATTTTTTTTTTAACAATTTAATTTTGGCCCAAATTTTTTATTAACTAAAAAACAAAAAATAAAAAATTATTTTAGTTTTTTATTTAAATCACGACCGGTTTCTGGAGTTTTTAAATCCTCAAATTAATTGGGGCACGGGGCATTAATTATTTTAAAATTTCATTTTTTTCTTTGTTGCACTATGGGAAAAATTTTTTTAAATTTTATCATTTTCAACAAATTTTAATAATAAATTAAAAAGTTTTAAACATTTAAAAGTTCTAAATTAAAAAAAAATAACTTTTTATTTAAAGTTTTTTGCGAAATTGTGGTTTTTAAGAAAAAATTTCTTAAAAAATTTAAAAAAGGTATTTTGAAATTTTAAAATTTTGAAATTAACCCTTAAGGGTTTTGGTTATTTAAACTCCTCTTTTTAAAAATTTTAAAAAAAAAAATTTTAAATTGTGTAATTGGAAATTTTTTTGGGGATAAATTAACTTAAAAGTTTATTATTTAAATGTTTATAAAAAATTTTTTGAATTGAAATAAAAAAGGGAAATTTTTTAAACAATTTTAAAAATTATTAGAAAGGCCTTTTAAAAAAAATCTCTTAAATTAACTGAAAATTAATTTTATTTTTTAAAAAAAAATTTTTTTTAAAAAAAATCAAAATTTAAAAGTATTTTTAAATTTTCATTTTTTAAATGTTTTAAAAAATAAAAAAATTTTACGAGATTTTTTTTAAAACCCTTAATTTAAATCTTTTACCTTTTAAGTCAATCAAAGTTGGTTAATTAAAAAAAATTTTCAATTTATTTTAAAATTTAATGACGAAATTTCTGTTAAAAACCAAATAAAAATTTTTAGATTTTAATTTTTTTTAGAAACAACCCTTTCCCAGTACCAATTAATTACCCAATTTTGTTTTGGGGCCTCCCAATGAAATTTTTTAGGTATTAATTTATTTTAAATTTCCTTTTAAATTTTTTATAAAAAACTTTTTTAAAGGGCAATATTAAAAGTTTTAAAAATAAAAAAAACCGGAAATTATTTTCTAAAGGATTTTTGTAACCCAATCTTTTAAACCTAATTATTTATTTTTTTAAATTAATTATTTTAAAAATGGTAAACAAATTTGTTGTTTTAAAATTTAATTTAGTATCTTTGTTTAATATTTGAATAAAAAAAAAATTTGAGGAAATTTTTTTAAATTTTTAAATTTAAATTCTTGGTTTTCCCTAAACTTTAAATTTTAAAATTTTTTTAATTTTAACTAAAATTCAAATTTTTTTTAAAAAATTAAATTTTTTATAAAAAAATAAGAATTTTATCCCGGAAAAAAAATTTTGTTGCTTTTAAAACACAAAAAACCTTTTAAAACGGTTTAAAAAGTTTTTTAATTATTTTTTTTAAATTTGGAAAACTGTTAATTATTTTACTTTGTTAATTAAATGTTTTTAAATAACAACCCCGGAAAAGAATTATTGTCTTTTTTAAAGGGAATAAATTAAAATTTTAAATTTTTTCAAAACCTTTTAAATTGTTTTCCAATTTTTTCCCAAAATTGTTTATTAACTGAAAAAAAATAAAAATATCCCAGGTTTATCCGAAATTTTAAAGGTTACCTGAAAATCTAAATTTAGAAAAATAAATAAAATTTACTTGTACAAAAATTTTTTTAAATTAGGCATTTAGGTTTAACCAGTTTTAAAGAAAGAAAATTTTAAAAAAACCCGGGGAATGTTTAAAGAAATTTGATTTCTTTTTTAAACAATTTTTTTTTTCTTCCAAAGGGAAAAAGGAAACCTTCAAAATTTGTTTTAAAATAACAAAGGTCAAACGTAAAAATCCTGATTTTTTTTATGAATTTAAAATTACGAAAATTAAATAATTTTAATTATAAATTTTAAATCAAATTTTTGTTTAAACTTTTTTTATGGGAAATTAAATTAAAACGTGAATTTAATGGTTGACCCTTAACCCGGTTTAAAAGGCCGCGGGGGATTGTTAGTTAAGGCGAAGAAGTCCCTATTTTGCTTAGAGGCCCAAGGGGAAAAATTTTACCCAAATGCGGAAAACCAAATTTTTAAAAACTTAAAATTTGGGTAAGAAGAACCCTTTCCATCTTTTAAAAAAAATTTTTCCCTATGGAATACCTCAGGAAGGGTTTTTTTTAAAATTCTTTTCGTTAAACGTTGAATCGGTTTTTTGGAATTTGAAAACATCCCCAAAGGGTTTTTTATCAAAAAATTTTTGCCAAAAAGCTTTTATTTTGCCCCCTTTTTTCCGTCAAAGAGAGGTACGGGCATTTTAAAAATTTTTCCTGTTTCCCCCAGCTTCTTTGGGACCCAACCCTTTTCCCGGCGGGCGTTTTGGATTTTTAAAATTTTAATTTGTAACCAAAAAAAATTTCTTTAAATAAAATTTAAAAACAAATAGCTTAGAAATTTCCTTTTGGTTTTAAATTTTTCTTTTTAATTTGTTGGAAAAATTGGTTTTAAAAACCAAAAAATCATTTTTTTATTTAAAATAAAACCAAAACAGGCCCCCAAATGGATTAAAAACCAAAGTTGAATTGGGAAAATCAACTTTGTCCAAATATTTCGTCACGGGGGGCCTGGACCCCCAATTTTATTTTTTTCGAACATAGGGATTTACCCAGGGCCGGCAATAGAGCTTTGAAAATTCACCAAAAAATTTAAAGAAAAAAAACCCAAATTTAAAGAACCCAGCAGGAGAAAGGGGTTTACAAACTTTTATCTGAATTTTAGGGACGGGGTAAAGGCCCAAACGCAAAATAACTTTTTCCGTTTCGTTAACTTTTATGCCCAGAACCAACAATTCCAAATTTGGGCCGTTTGGGAAAAACCCGGGAAAAGTTTTATTTTATCGCTTTAAATTTAAAAAAAATAATTTCTTTATCCGTATTTTAATTTAAATTTTGGAAAAAACTTCACAACATCGGGTTTCATTCTTTCCATTTAAGGGTTATTGTTGTTTTTTGCTTAAAATCTTTTCCCTTTCCTCCCGGGTATAATTTGTTTAAATTTTTATAGGTAAACCCAAACAGTTAAAATTTCCATTTTTGATGGAAAACCCCGTAACGTTTACCTTGTGCCCCATTCCCGGGCGTTCGAAATTGCTTAATTTGAAAATTTAAACACACAACCCATTTCTGGTAATACACAAATCATTAACCCTTTTCCGAAATGTAGCCCAGCAACCACCCACACGCCGGAGCAAAAACCCGAAACCGGCCCAACCCCATTAACATTTTAAATTTAAACTAAAAGCACCCCATGGCCCGTAAAAATTTCAGAAATTTTACGAAACCAAAATTTTTTACCGCTTTCCGGAAAAGGTCCCCCAAAAGGCCGCACCCGGCCTTTCCCCGAACCATTTAAAATCAATCCTGAAACATACCCACAAAATTTGCCGATTTTTCCCAAAACTCCATCAACCCAGGCCGGTAGCAAAATTTAATTTAAAATACAACTGCCCCAATTCAGCTTTGTCACGGTTCAAGGTAAAAAACATTAGGGTTTCCCAATTCAGCTAAATTATCCAAAAATATTAGCTTCTCGAAAGGGATTTTAATTTTTAATCTTAAACAAAACTGTTCAACCTTTTTTCATTTATTTTAAATGACTTCTTCCCTTCAAAATTTCCTTGCCAAAACCGCCGGTTTTTTTAGGCGAGATTTTGTTGTCTTTTCAAAAAATTTTTCAATTTATTTAGTTCAATTTTTTTCATTAAAAACCAACGAAAAATATTCAAAAAAAAGCCAATATACTTAAAGTTTCAATTTATAACATTTTAAATTTTTATTTCCTAAAAAGGGCCTTTTAAAAGTTTGGGGCTTTTGCAAAAAACACCCGGGATTCCCTGCATTTTAAATGTTTATTCATTTGGATTCTTATTGTTTTATTATTTATAATTCATTAATAATTAAATGTTTTATAATAATTCCCAAGCAATATTTTTTTAAGAATAATTTAAAAATAACAAATAAAAATTTTAGAACCAAATAAGATTTTAAATTTTTTGAAATATTTTTAAAAAAAGTTAAGCAAAAAATTTTTTCATTTTATTTCATAAAAGGAACATAAATTTCATTAAAAAATAATTTAAATATATAAGAATTTTTAAATGAGTGGGTAATGGGGTTTTTGGGAAATATTTCAAAAGCTTTAATTTGTTTTAAAAAGGATAACTGTTTATTATAAATTTTTAATTTAAAATTTCACTTGTTATTAACAAGTGTGATGTTATTTTTTAGGTATTTTTGAAGTAATTATAAATCTGGCTGTTTTTATTTTTAATTTGAAATATTTTTTTTTCAGTCTTGAATTACCTGTTTGAAAAAAAAATGATTTAAATAGAATTGAAGAGTCTTAAAAATTATAAAATTTTAAAATAAAATTTTTTTTCAACAGGTCCGACGGAAATTTTTTGGGTATAAAAACTGTTTTGGGTAAGCAACCCAAAATAACATAAACAACTTTTAAATTAACAAGTGATTTAAATTAAAATTTAAAAAAGGTTATTTTAAAAATATAACCGTTTAAATATTCTAAAAAAACCCCGGGTTTTCGATTGACAAATTTTATTTATTTAGTAATATGTTTTTTTTACAAATTAAACTATTTATATTTAGAAAATTTTAAAAACAAAAAATAACTAATTACCGTTAGGACTTTAAATTTTAATAAAATTTAATAAAATTTTATATAAATTTGTTAAATTTCATTGTTTCATTTTGAAAACAATGGAAATTATTAAAGAATACCGGGAAAAAATTTTTGTTGCCTTTAATTTTGTTTCTTTTATTTATTTTTTTAAAATTTGTATTCTGGGAACAAATTTTAAAAATTACTGTTTTTTTGAAATTTGGATGTTATTTTAGTAAAATGCAACCAATTAAAAATATTCGCTTTTTTTAAAAATATTCAAATTAATCCTTAAAAGTTTAATAAAATAAGTTTTAATTTAAGACGGTAAAAGCCGAAATAGGTCGATCCAAAAAATACGGAAATGTTATGCAGTTGTAAAATTTTGATCTTCAGATTTAATCTTTTACTTCCTTGGTGTAAATTTTTGAAAAGTTTTTTTTCAATTGTCTTGATGACGTTTTACTCAAGTAAAAATTATTTGATTTTTTATTTTAACGGAAAATTTAAGTATTATTTTAAAATTTTCTTTAAATTAAAAGTTTTTCATAATGATTTGTTTTAATGAAAAGACATTATTTTTACATCGGTTTGTTTACTTAAAATTATTACAAGAGGTTACCGATAAATAATCAAATCAAAATTATTAATCATTATTTATTTATTTCAGATAAAAAAACTTTAATATTGAGAAGTTAATTAAAATTTTATTGAATGGAATAAAAGTGAACAGTTATAAATGCTTTTGAATTGAAACTTCTCGCATTTATCGTGGAAACTTTCTTAATGTTCCGAAAAACGATAGATCAGATTAATTTAACATTGGAATTGTCCAAACCAGATTAATTTAAAATTTTACGTTTTTTAAATACCAGATGCATTGTAAAGTTATGCTGTTAGTGGACCTTTGCATTTCCGCTGTTTTAGGGACGTCGTTGTTCCGCAAATTTTTGGATATAAATGACTGCATTACGCGTTTTATTACGTAATAAAGTCCGAACCGCAAAATTTTCTTTGAGTGCCGTAAAAAATGGGTGTGGGAAGCGCCCGGGTGATGTTGCGACCTGAGGGAGTCCGGGTGGTGTTGTTTTGATGTATTTGGTGACTTGTTGGGGGCCGGGGGCTAATTGATGCTGGGGTATTATTGGGGATTGGTAAAACCATTTCGAAAATTAAGGGAATGTTTAAAAAAACGGTTTTTTTTACGTTTTTTTAATTTTTGTTAAAATTTTGTTTTCTGGGAAAGAAAAAAAAAGTAAATAAACGTCAACATAATGCGCGCCGGGGCGGTTTCCGGTCGCAACTGCATTCAATATTCTTACAAGATCCGGGTGGCTGGATTTTGGCCCTCTTTGCCGAGGGCAAAAAAACCGCGTGAAGGCTTGCTGACATTAACAAAAAACCCAAAATCGGCTTTGTTCCTACTTTAAATTGAAGATGATTGGGTTCCCCGCGGGAAAATAATTTTAAAATTTAAACTCAAATAAACCCTGCTGTTGTAAAGATTAAAACAGTTCTTTTTATGGGTTTGGTACGACTAAAAATAATTAAAAAATCAAGATTGAAACCCTTTTCGCCTGGGAAAAAAACGAGGCCTACCCGGCCGGCCCGCTGGGTGGGAAACGTCGGGAATTTAAAAATGTAAAAAACGCGATAAAATCCGAAAATTTTATTTAATAAAGTAAATATTCGAAAACAAAAGAAATAAAACTTTTTCAGTGGTAAAATTTATAACTTTTTCAAAAAACCTAACCTTTGATTGTTTTCGGCTATCAAAAGAGGGGAGAATCATGAAATAATTATTTGATATTTAAAAGATTTTTTAACATGGCAAGTTTTTCCGGGGATCGGGCTTTCCAACCCTCAATTTTTGAAAATGTATTTTTTTAAAAGCTTTAAATCAATCCCGTTATTTCTATGTTTTTTAGTATTCTTTTAAATTTGTTTCTTTTTCCCTTGTCCCTTTGGTGGAACGTAACGGAAAAAACTGCATAAACCGTTAGAACACTGCGGTGTCCATCGAACCCAAACCCCTCATTTACGAATTTCCGCCCCTTTTTGGGTCTTTTGCGTCCAAAATTTTCTTTGATTTCAAAGATCAATTTTTTCTAATGTTTGTTCAATTTTTAAATTTTTTTTATTCGAGATATTTCAATATGAAATAATTTATAAAAATTCTCGTTTCTTCAATTAAGTATCGGATGGTATTCTTTGATCGCTCAATACAATTTTGTCGACTTTCGCAACATTTTCTTGGGTGACTGGAGTCGATGTACGGCGGCAACGAGTTTGTCTTCCACATCCTACTCTAAATTATGAAGCAAATTGAGAATCAACACAAAATCCTGGTAGACGCTGATATAAAAAAAATGTAGTAATATTTGAGCCAAGAATAAATAAAGAAGGTTTATTTTTAATATTTAGTAATGTTTTAGTTATCTTTTCAAGAAAAAATATACTAATAAATTCGGTTTTATTTATGGTAACTGCTTATTTATGTTACCTTGATAAATTAACTCGTTTAACAATGAATATTCTTGTTCCAGGAATCCCAGCATTCATGTTCAGAGAAGACTAATGTGGAAACAATTTTCTGGTTTAATGAACAGATGCTTCAAATAACAAATTGTACACCGGTTGCGGTTTTGCTTTTGCAAACATTATATAAGTTGTTGCTTGAGAGTGAAGTTAAGAGCAGTGATCAAGTGTCGTAAAGTATATACATAGTATATATGTATATATATATATATATGCTTATTTTGCCTTTTAAACAGAAGTATGGTGATTTGTTCTTTTCTTACAAATTCTTACAACAGACTTTTTGGAAGAGGTAAATATAGCCGTAAACGAAATAATTTATATTATAATACTAGCTTTTGCACGCGACTTTGTCCGGGTGCTAATATAAAAATAAGGCTATTAGAATTTTTGAAGAAAAAATTAGTCCTAAGTTTAGCCTAAGCCCTTCCTGGTACATAAACTATCTTCTAGTAAAAGTCCCGTCAAAATCAGACCAGCCATTTCAGAGCTAGAACAAAAAGACAGGTTTGTAGTCTAGTTATATGTATCAGACGTGTTTCACAATGTAATAAAAAATATTTTAAAAATATATAACAAATATTTTGATGCTTCAAACAGACACTCCAGTTTTATTTTTTTTTATAAACTATGTATATATAGTAATAAACATAATATGATTGTAATATTATAATATATAAATGGACAAAAGAACGTTTACCGTCGGAAACCTATTCAAGCTTGAAAGAGCGTCAGTGTGTCTCTTTGTACCAACTGAATAAATACATTAAAAATACTCGTGATTTATGACATTCTGACGCGAATGCGAAAGATCCCAACCTGTTTTATGAAAATTTAAAATACAAATTTAAACAAATATTACTTTTATAATATTTGAATTAGTCCGTAGTAGAGTTATTGCGAATATCAGCATTAACATCAGCAGCAAATTATGGTAACTTAGTGCTGGTAATCGAATCAAATGGCAATAAAAAGAGATTTCTACTTTGTAGTAGCGTTGGGTTCAGTAATTACGACCTGGTCCTGCCTTGGGGAAGCCAAGAGGAATTTGGTCGGCCTAAAGAGTAAGGATAATTGTGGTGGCAGAACAAGCCCGTGGTTCTAATGCACACTGATATAGGTAGAATATGGGCTCAGGACTGTCAAAACGGCCAGCTCTAGTAGGATACAGAAAAATGACAAGGCGTTCTATCGTTTATAACCCCAACTTTTAGACAACAAGAAGGAAAATTTGGTAGGTTTAGTCATTACAAGCCCTATATGCCCAGTAAGGTAGGCAATTTCATGTACAAAAAAAGGTCTTATCCATAAATAAGGTCTTAGGGATATATTTTACTATACAACAATAATCTAATAAAATTTTTTGCACTGCCAAAACTGGATGTCATGGGTTCGATTCCCGCAGGAAAACAAATTTGTGCTATCGTTGTTTTCTGGTTTGTTAGGGCATTAAGGCCGACTTCGGTGTCAGAAAAGTATGATTTCGGATGGAAAAAAGTTGGTCCGGATTTAAGTTCATCTTTAGCAGTTGTTATAGGATGTCATATGCCTTAAAATTTTTGAAATAATTCCCCCAGAATGACACTGCTAATAAGGGTGAATTAATCCAATTTGGGGAGGTCGATACCAGTCGCTCTGGTAAAACTTCTTTGGTAAATCTGAATGATTACTATCTGATGATAACTAGCGAAAATGGTAAGTAATGTAAAAATGTTAAGTAATTTTACGTATGTATTAAAGTCAAGCATAATGTAAAAGCCGATATCATGATGTTTTAATTGAATATTGAAAATATTAAATTGCATGTACCGTAATTTATTTTTCTTTCTCTCCCCTTCTTTCTTCTTTCTTTTCTTGAACTCTTTACCTCCGGTCCTTTTATTAATCAATAGCTGTATATAAATTGGATTATATGAAAATAAAAATTTGTTTTAACTCTTTCTTGAGCCTATTTGGTATTTTTTCGTATTTTTCATGAACTGGGAACTTCGTTAATATATCTACTGATGGTGATATACATATACACGTATTAGATGGTGTTGTTTAAAAACATTCAATAAAGGAACATTATCTATTAGAAAAAGACAAGTAATGCGAATATTTAAAAATGTTTTTTCTCAATAAATTAGGCAATAACCTCCGCCGCTGCGTAAATACAAATAGGAATTGTTTACGAATTACACATTCGGATCAAAAAAGAAAATGTGACTGTCAGTTTATTCAACCAATGAATTGAACGTCCATATGTCGTTTAACAATTTGGTTTGGGTTGTTTAATTTTAGACAAACAAAATTCATACGGACTTGTTACAAGATGAAGCACTTCTATTTAAAAGATTACTAATTTACCAAATATTATTGGATATTTGGACAATTTTATATATTTATATTTAGTAATTAAAAATGTTATGGTTTTGATATTTAAATATTAAAATCATATTTAAATATTAAATTCATAAAATTATATATTTAATATATAATTTTATGATTTAAATTGTTTTTTCTACAAAATTAAAATTTTCTTTAATAGACGATCAACTGTGCAATTTTTCTTATTTCCTTAAGAAGTCAACCCATTTCACATTGAACCAGATATAATCCGATTAACAAGTTTCTCGAAATAATTGACATCGGGCACCAAAGTGCTTTCTAGGAAGTTAAGTTTTTTATGAACACCTTTCCTTTAATTTTGTTATTGTTGAGTTTTGTTTCCGAAGTTTAGGCTATTTTAGGGAAATAGAGAACTGCTAACACCTAAATAGTTCCACTGTATTTTAAGTTAAAATATAAGCTTCCAAAAAATATAATAAATTTATGACAGCAACAATTAATATCATTTAATCAATATGCTCTGATTAAATGATATTAATTGTTTTTAATTAATGTTTTAAAGTATACCAATTTTATGTTATATTTATTATATTTATAATCAAATCATTCCAACCCTATATTTATGCAAGTAAGTCATTGTCCATCTTAAAACGATTTTGTTCTGTTTTAAAAACTACTAAAATTAAAATAATTTTATGTAGTAAAAACAGAGTTTAATGTGGATTCAGCTCTTTTTTTGACCGACTTCCTAAAAGAAGAATGTTATCAATTCGGACCGTGTTTTTTATGTTAACTCGTTGGTCCGCTTCTATTGTTCCGAATTTATTATTTTTTTTAATAATAGTTATTACCTGTCATTTATAGGTATTTTAGTTTTATAATTTTATAATAAGTCGTTTTATATATATTCAAGAAATAAAACAAAAATAAGGCTCCAAAAATCACGTCCTCGTGCCATTAAATTGTAACCCCTGCCGAAACTGTAAAAGATAGACTTATGTATGATACTTAAGTATGTTCTACAAAACTGTACATTATTAAAATGGTCTATAATAAAATACCCGAGCGTCTGTTTATGTTTTAAGAAGACTCCACATTACCCATTTTAATGTAAAACATTGTAGAAAATTGCAATGAGGCATATTAAGGGTAATATCACTATATTAAACTTCACTAACTTTATAAAAGTTAATAGATTTAAAAAGGTATTTATTTAAAACGTAGTGGTCGAAATTGCGGGGTAGTTTCTTGCAGAAGGCATATTGCCACCTGCTTATATTGCACAAAATGGTTGTATACTCTTTGAAATCGGTCATACTTTTTGGTTAAAATTTCATTTGTTGTATTATCTACTTTTAAACGTTACGTTAAAATGTTAACATCAGCTGCTATCCTAAAACATAACTTTGAAATTACTTCTAAACGTTTTTAAAACTTCTATTATTTTAACACTGCAATATGGTCAAAATAATTGTGTGAAATCATCATCATCATCCTCATCAGCCTGTGATAGTCCACTGCTGGACATAGGCCTCGTCATGAATACATCACTATCCATAAGGGGATTTTGGACTATATCCCACCACGCTGGTCCAATGCGGTTTGGTGAGTGGATCGACTTTTAACATGCCCATCCGACGACTATCCATGGATCATCTTACTTTTCAGACAATTGGATCGGCCCAAATTTCCCTAACAACAGAAAACAACAATGAAAATTTGTTGAGTCCCCGGGATTAACCCACGACCAACACTACCGGTTTTTAAACACATCCAGAGAGAAAATTGCTGGGGCCTTCCCAGCGGTGATCGGGACCGGGGCTTAAAGTCCTTGCCCCACAACCCCACATCCGGCGGAACAGGTGGGGCCGGGTTTCGTCTGGATGGCGTGACGTCTCCCAAAACTTCCTTTTAAGATCTTCACGGACAGGTAAAATTGAAGGAAAAGTCGGCGGCATTGTCAATTTACGGTGCCGCGAAAAAATCGAAAAAAATTAAAAGGGGAACTTCGCACCGTCTACCAGGCGGAACTACTGGTTCAGGGCTGAATGGCACTTCAACATCCCTTACGAAGCTGCAAAAAAAGGACCGGGGTCCGCCCCTAGAGACACGGGGGGAACCCCCAGTTTCCCAGAGGCAAGAGAGGTCGCCAAAAATGGTAAATCGGGGACTCTCTTGACCTCTACCGATTAAAACCATGCGGGTGTGGAGGGTAACGAAAGGGCGGACCTTCCGGAAGGAGGCTGCCCTGCGGAAAGACGGCCGGAAAAGAGGTCGGTTTCTTTCAAAAGGATTCTCCGACAATCCATTGACGAGGGAAACCCGTTACGGAAACGCCCACCCCAAAGCCCTTCCCCAACGCACGCGTATCGGTGGGCGGGCCAGGGTTTAAACGGGCACGGGGTAGGGACCCACGCTTCGGCCGGAAAACCCGGTATGCGAATGGATGGGGAGGCCAAAACCCCTTCTTTTGGACAATGCCCAATATTTAAAAGACGACGAGCCGGCTTTAAAAGGCAAAAATCAATAAAGAGACCTTTAACCCAATTAAAGGAGAACGCAAAACCTTTAAAAATACAACAAAATTGTAAAATAACAAAAAAAAAATAGTATTATAATGTAATATAAAAAGATATATGTATTCTATATTAAGTAGAATGAGTATTATGGCAATAGGCGGGTATAAAATAATTAGGATGATAGAAATGAAGATGGAAAAACCAAAAAAACCCAAAAGGTCAAAAGAAAAAAAAAAAAAAAAAGGAGCAAAAAAAACAAAGAGAAAAACAGGACCCCGATCCCTATGTCAGGGGAAAACACGAATAAAACAAAAAAAAAAGCAATACCCTTTCCCCAGGGAGGAGGCAGTTCTTTAATGATTTAATTATTCCTTTGTTAAAACAGGTTTAGTTAAAGAAAAGAAAGAAAACCATTTTAAAAGATGGTCATTACCACTGGTTGCACCTTTAAATTCAATACATACATAGTTCCAATAAACTAGGTTTAAGCTGGGACCCCAAGTTTATACAAAGATCTTCGGAGGGAAAAAGGTATTAAATTGTAACATTAACCATAATTAAAAGACCAAAAGATGTAAATTACACTTTTTCTCATTGCGCCCACCGTGAAAAAATCCTTTAAAATTTACAGGAAACTTTGGATTGGTAGAGCCTCCCTTCTGTCCCCTCACGAGGGAAAAATTAGGGTTGTGGGTATCTCTGATATATCTGACAAAATTGCTTTTACCCTTTTCTTGTGAAGAAAAAGTTACTCATCTTGAAACAAATCTTCAAAAAAAATTGAATTCCCTGAATTAAAAAGGTACTTAAACAGTGGCATAATTGGTGTGATGATGAAATAAAAAATTAAGCAACCTTTTATAGTTTTCTCCAGTTAAATTAACAACTCGCTGTTATTGCCAGTTACCACCACAAATTTTTACCCCTTAAAATTAATTTTTTCTTTAAACAAATATTTATTGACTTTTATATTATTTTATTTTATTTTTTTGCCTCAAATTAATTTATATTTTCTGTTATTGACAAACGACGTAAAAATTGTTGTTGTTGTTTCCGTGCACATTATAATAAAGTGTATTGAGACTTATAGTTAGACATATAGTACTTGCAACTAATTTAACCTAATATTATATTATATTTACATTACATTAAATAATTAAAAATAGTACGTAAAATTTAAAACCCCAAAGTGATTTTAAATTTCACAACATGCCACTAGGATTTTTTCAATAATTGAACTGAATTAAGAAACCTGTTTATGTATGTTTGACTTGCACCTAGCCATTTCTCCCAATTTATCATGGGGTCGGTTCTAACCACCATGTTTCATAAAGAATAGTTTTGGCCCAGGCGACAGATACACCTTCCCACCAAAGGGGACACTGCCTAATACAGGGGCGGATAATAAACTATAATAAATCACCTCCTGGAAAAAAACCAACTGTCAGCTAAATTGTCACCAGGATTCCACCAACCCCTTTTTATCCTGAAACTTAGCTTTTTATGAGCTTCATCTAAATATGAAATAGCAAAAAATCTTAGATTTTTTAACTGAAAAATCTGATTCAGGCCGAAGGTCGGGATTGTACAAATTACATTTTAAAGGCTGCCCGAAGCGAGCGCCTAATAATTGGGGTCGTGTCGTATTTTATATCACAAAAGGTACGTTAACTTTGAAATTGTGTGTTTTATTACTTGTAGCATATTATATATTGACGCCGGTTTCGGCGGTTTCTAATTAAAATAAATAAATGATAAGTTTTTTTCAACTCAACCCAATTTTTTATATATAGGAGACGTTATTTTTAATACTTCAAATTAATAATATTTTATTAAAACAAAATTATGTAATTTTAATCTTATATTTATTTATTCTTCATGCACAAAATTTGTACAACCGCCTTGTACAAATTAATGCCGATGGCATTGTCGCCAGCCAACCTTTGGGTGGTGGTAGAATATGGGTAGGTGCAACAAAGTAAACTAAAAAGAGTTTTGTTGTGTGTTTGAAATATAGATGAGTTTTTTACCGAATTTACAACATTCAAGATATAAAAGTGTTTTAGATATATTAAATTATAAAATATAATAAAAGAATCATAATACATATAAATATAATACATACATACAAAAGATTTATATATAAATAAAATAATATATATATATATATATATATAATATATATATAGTGATTTGTGGATTACGTTAATTTTTAAAGTAAAATGTGAATATCAGTCCATTAAACCGATGAATTGAATGACCTACTTCCAAATTAACGAATTTTTCAGCAGAAAGGAGGTGGAAACCACCCAAAAAAGTAACTTTGGGTATTCTATATTCTGCGGAATAGATCGATTGATAATAGTAGTAGTAAGTTAGTAGTTGAAAGTGATAATATTTTATTATTTTCATTTTAACTTAAAGTTCAGAAGATCGTTGTTTAAAAACATCATTTTGAGATTTTTATATATAAGGGTTTAAATAGTCGCAAAAGTTTGATTGAAAATAGGAAAATTGACCCTTGACTTTAACCCTCTTCATATGAAGAATAAGTTACTTATCTTGATAAAAAATCGCAATGTTCCTATCTTTAAATATAAATCGCATATTCACTGCATAAAAAGAGCCACTAGAACGAAAGAAACCATTACCTATTTTTACCTATTATTATATTATATTTGCGTTATAAGGTGGGGCTGTATTTTTAGCTTTTCTTTAATTAATTACCATTAACATTTTTAGTAGGGAGGGGTGGGAGTCAACTGCTGTCTATTCCACTTTAAGTTAGTGTAACTATTAAATTAAATTATAACAAATAATACATAATATTCAAAAACCCTAAATTGATGTTACATTTCATAGACTAACTTTAGGGCTTTTTCACGTCCTACAATTATATAAACTCTAATATTTTATAGCCATTTCCCCATATTATCATGGGGTCGGCTTCCAATCCAACTAGATTTACCTAAATAACAGTTTTTGTCAAGGGACAAAGGGTGAATTAGTAGTCAAACAAACCCTTAAAGGGGCCAATCCGCTATGAAGGGGGGTTTTTAAGAATAATTTTGAATTTAATTAAGATTAATATTAATAAATTAAAATTTAAAAAAAAAAACATGTTTCGTACTTTTTTGTCTATAGCGAGTGATTTTACCGGGTTCGAGTTCATTGAACCGATGAATTGAACGTTCCACTTTTGATTTAACGAATTTTCAACAGAAAGTGAGCCGCGTTTAACTGCGATTTAAATGAACGTAGATGAGTGTATTCGGATATTCTGCGGAATAGATTCGTTGATAAAATATAGAGTAAGTTAGTAGCTGAAATTAATAGTGTTTCTAGTAGTGTTCTTTTTGATAATTTAAAAATTCTTCTGAAGCTGACTGTTAGATAATCCTTATTTTTGGGCTTTTGTAATAAATGAGGTTATGATTGCAATATTTTGACTACTAATTAGACTAACCAACAATTGCAAGAAAAACTAAAGAACGAAAAAAAAACATTGTGCCGGAGTTGGAGTACTAGAGAACTAGATCTAGCTATACATGGCTTATAGCTTGGAATGCATCCTAAATTAGTAAATCAATCCTCAGGAAATTAACACTATGCAACGCAATTTCTTAGTTGCACCTGCTCGTATATACACGTATTTAATATCATAACAGTATCGAGGAGAAAGAAAAGAAAGCACTGGAGTTTGTTGAATATATAAAAGAAATTTTAGTGGAATCGGAAACACATTTTATTAGTCAAGAAATAAGCAATGTCCAAAGGATCGGAAGGAAATCGGAAAAGGATCGCCTAGTAATATAACTTTAACCACATCTTCAAAAAACATATTATCTTGATAAACAAGCGCAACGTTCCTACAAACGTGTATGTCAAAAAAACATTCCCAAGGATATTTTCGAAATAAGTAAACAGCTCCATGCCAAAGTGGAAGAAGAAAAAAACTGGAAACATAGCGTACGTATAGTAATTGTTAAAAAACCGGAGCCAATGCATCGCGAAAAAAAGAGAGAGAGACCACTAAGACACCAACCTCGTCCCAGAAAAAACTAAAGACGAAAAATGCTGTTAAAGCATCGCAAAACTCGACGAGAAAAGTAATTAAACCAAGTACATTGGCATATGATTCACGTGACAGATAAAACTCGATGCCAGAGCTGCCAAAAAACGAGTAGAGGCCCTCCGACAGGAAACCGCAATCCGTAAAAAACAAATTAAACATAGAAAAACTACACTAAAAATACCCCAAGCCAGCTGGTCACCGAAGAAAACTCCGCAAGCACCCTCCAACATTTTTTTTTGAAACCAAAGAACTTCGAGAACACGTAAGAGTAACATGAGGTAGAACTAGTACTTGAAAACATCAAATGGGATATTTTGGGTATAAGCGAAATGCAGAAATGAGAGTGCGAGAAGGAATAGAAGAGAGAAGTAAGTATATCTTGTATCACAAAGGTGAAGTTGCTGCTCAAAGAGTGTGAGCAGTGAGATTTTGGCAAAGAAAAAATTAGGAAACCAAATTAAATTGAAGGAATATCGGATAGAATAGCTTTACTGCATATAAACCTACCAAATCTAAAAAATGGATGGTCTTTTAAGTCTACTCGCCAGCAGAACAAGCAACAAAAAAGGAAATAATAGACTTTTATGACAAACTGATACCAGTTATTGAACACTTGGGAAAATATCATTGCGCTCATGAGCGACTTTTAACGTTTAAGTTGGCACCGTTTACCAGGAAAGACCATATAATAGGAAAATACGCTAGAGGTCAAGAAGCAAAAATCGAGAAAAATTGGTTGGACTCTTACTTGAACAAAACTTAACACCTTTAAACTCCATGTATCGCAAAAATACCAAAACCAAACGGATTTGGATATCCCAGACGAAAGATTAGAAACGAAATCGATAACATAATTACCAAAAAATAGGTTGTTAACCGGAGTAATAAAAATAAATTTCAATTAAAACTGTCGAAGACAGTCCTAAAGGAAATAAAACCAAGATCTAAAGCAAAATGTATAACACAATTGAAAGCAACGAGTAGAAAGAATGACTGAACTGACATCACAGAAGTCTAATGAAAGGAACCCAGATAAGACCTAAACGGAAAATATTTAAAAATCAAAAAAGTTTAACAAACAAATAGTGTCACAAATGGACAAAACAAAGAAACCATTAAGCGAAGAAACCCTGAAACTTATTAAAAAATAAAAGAAACTTAATAATTAAAAAGGAGTTTAAAGATCACCCTAATGAAATCTCTCATCTTAGGAAACAAATCCACGATAAAATAAGGAAGCATAAGAAAACCAGAACTGAAACCCTAGACAACCCACACAACGAAAACAGGAGGCGTAACAAAGGCACTCAAAAAGTTAGAGAAAAGGGAAAAGCGAAAAAAAAAAGATTTCTCGCGTCAAAATTTAAAATATTGCAACAAACCATCATAGCTTATTATACCAAATACACAGCCCGGAACAAATAACAACACACTTGCCTGATAGAGAACAAGTTTTAGAAAGCTATACCACCCAAGGAAATTAAGATATACGAGAAATAATACAATTTGAAATAGAAAAGGCTATAAAAAGTCAAAAAATGGAAAAAGCTCCCGGCCCGAACAGAATTACAAACGAACTACAATCAGTGAAATAAGCCCAATACTAACACGGGTATTTTACGAGATTATATGTTTATAGGGATTATCCCAAAAAACGGGGAAAAAAACCCATATAATACTAATACACAAAAAGGGCCGAAAGATAAATAAAATTTAGACCCATATTCTTATATCAAATGTATAAAAATTTTTGCTTAAGTTTTTCAAAAACAAACAGTCTTGACGAAACCAACCAATGGAGGGGGGATTTAGAAAGGACTTGCACAATCGATCAAATATCGAATACAAAAAACAACTGATACAAAACTACAATAAACACGACCAGCCCATCTACCTGGCCTTTATATATTATTCTAAGGCTTTTTATAGCGTCATAAATAAATATGTATGGCAAAGTCAAAGAGAGCAGGGGACTGTAAACACCTATATAAATATAATAAAAATATCTACAAAGAAAGCAAGGTTTTTCCTATCGAAAAAGGTGTCAGGCAAAGTGATCCATTATCTCCACCAAAGCTGTTTACAGCAGTGCTTGAACAAATGTTTGAAAAATTGGAATGGGAACATTTGGCCTAAATATAAAAGGAGCACGACTGAGTCACTTAAGGTTTGTAGATGATTTCGTACTTTTAGAGGAAGTCCAAAAAAATTGGAATATATGATACAAAACCTTAATAAGCAGAACAAGGGAGACTGGTCTATAAATTACCATCGACAAGACCAAAATGATGACAAATTCAATCCTACAGGCATTACAAACAAGGGATCAAAATTCGAGTATGTATAGGATAGGATGTTTTTAGCAAATAATTTCCCATGATAAATGTCAAAGAAATTAGAAAAAGAATTCAGGGATGGCCGAAAAGAAAGTGATGAAGACGAAAGATTAAGACTTAAAAAGACTTTGCCATGTACCTACCTGCATCACTTATGGTGGGAAACCTGGGGAAAACATTACAGGACAAACTAGAAAGATCTCCGAAAGGTACGAAGGAGCATCTACATTTAAAATTAAAAGATGGAGTTAGAAATGTCGATTGGAATAAACCAAATTAACTGAAATAACACGCATCAATCAACCAAAGAAGGTGAAGGTCATATTTCGATAAAAAGGAGAAATGGAGCAAACAGTTGATAGTCTGGAACAAAGGGAAGGTGTGGGAGGGACCAAATGAAGATGATGGGAGGGGATATGACACCCTATAGGCCGGGATTAGAGTGGCAGGGGAAGAAATAAGGGGGTTGCAGGAGGCCTTTGCCATAAAGCACACCACAATCAGAGATATTCTGTAACTGCATGATAATAGTTATAAGTTTTTTTTTTTATTAATTTTAAATTTCGGAAATAAAAGGCTATATAAATAAATAAATGTTCAGCAGTGGACTAGCACGGGCTTGTGATGATGAATAATATTGAAGCGTTATAATTCTTATTAATTGTTTACAAAAACGGAATAGGAATAATATTTTTGATTTTGTTTTTCAATACTGTTTAAAAATTATAAAAACAAAATAAACATGGTTTTAAAGTTTAAAATTGTGGGCAAAGTTCTTGAGTTTGGTATTTTGTTATCATTATAAATAAGTAAAACTTTAAACAAAAAACGTTCCGAAATATTTTAAATTTATTAACAGAAAAAAGTTGAACGTTTTCTCTTACGATATTATTATATCAGCGTATACGTTGGTTCCATAAAAGATTTTGTTGTTGTTATGTTTATGGATTTAAATTACAGCTTAAAATCACTGAAAATACTCTTATTCAGTGATTCTTTGGACGTTCCACATAAGAGATTGCTCAAAACACTCTCTTTTTGAGAAATATCTTATTTATATTAACCACGTTACCCTGCAGTACGATGCCAAAAATTATATTATATTATACTTTGAAAATAACTAACGGACTGTCTTAACGTCCATTGCGTCTGATTTCTTGATGTTTACGCCGCTGAACCCCCCAGCCTATTTTAGTGGGACCACGGTCGATGTTTATATAAATTTTATTTATGAAATCTACGTTTTGACTACAGAAACATTAACAAAAGATGATGCATCTACAAAGGGGAAAAAGGGGGGTGAAAGGAAAACTCATGGATGGACATCCGGTGCAATAAAACCTCTTGAATATATATGAAAAGGAATTTTTAACAAAAATGTTGTTGATTTAAAAATATATAAAATTTTGCCAATCTAACGAATGAAAGCCCCCACAAGAAAACCCCCCTTTTTAAAAAATTTTTATCTTTTAAATTATTTTAATGTTTACTAATTTTTATAAAACTACCTGCAATTTTTTAAAGGTTTACAATAAAATGTTTATTGGGGTTATTCTAAAACAAATATATGATAATGCCCTCGCGGACATTGAAATTTAAAAGAAGTAGTAAATTATAATTATTTCTTTTATTTACCGGATTATACAAATTAAATCCATTATTTAGGATTTTTGGTTATTTTATATATATTTTTCCGAGCCGTTTTTTCAGCATCCAGGGATGGTTTATTTTAATGTTTTGTTATTTTTTATAATAAAATTTAAAATGTTTTAAAGGGTGTCCCGGAAGTCACGCACTTCCTTGGGATCGGAAAAGGGTTATTTGGACGGTCCTTAACCATTTTTAATCAGACGCATAGATAAAATATTAATTGATGGGACCAATCAGGGCGCGCACAGAAGAATAAACAAGTTGAGGCTCTGGGCGGGTGTGATGAATTTTTTTTTTATTTGAAAAATTGGGCAATTTTTAAAAAAATTTATAGCGAAGGTCAGTTAGAGGCAAGGGAAGAAACACTGGGGCGGCTGTTACTGAATTTTTATTTTTTTTATTAGAAACAAAACCGTGGATAACGAACGGGGAGTTCCCAGTTGATTTATCTGGTTACCTTTGTTTTGGATTATTTTTTCTTCCCTTCTCTTGGCATTGTTTTCTTGCCGTCTTTTGAATTTTCTGTCAACGAACAACTTTTATAATGGTTTATATTCACTGATTATCCGAGATCTTATTCTCTATGGCGATGTAATCGCAATGCTTATTGGTGCCGCGTTTATCGGGAGAGATTTCCGAATCGTGACAGCTATCCGGATAAAAACGTCATCCTCCCGCGATTCATCGTTTCGCAACCGGAATTTGATGACAACGTCGGGAGTTCATTGCTTCAAAAGCCCGATTGGACGGGGTTTGTCTATCCTCAGATCCAAAGAGGCGGGTTGAATAATTCCATTCCAGTAAGTAATCTTTATTGCACTGGGAAGATATTAACAAAAAAAGGCAAATTAAAACAAATTTTTGTTCGAATGATTTGTATTTTTTTGGATTTCAAATGCTCCAAATTTTCGGGAAATTTGGCTGTGTCCCTTTTTATCGGGATTTTAACCAAATAATGCCATTTCAGAAAAAACCCCATGACTATAACCCAAAAAATGGAAAGATTTGTTTGGGGTAAATGGCGCCACAATTTTTAGAATTACCCGGAAATATGTTAAATTTGAATCAAAGTAAAACCCAGTGTTGGGGTTGAAGAACGAAAAATTGGGCTAATCACATAAACATTGGCCTGTTTTAGAAATTGTTTTGTATTTTAAGGAACATTTGCCCAAGAATTATTCGTCCTCAGCCCGTCCCCTGGGCGCCTTAAATTTCCAAAATTCCTTAACCCCACTCCTTAGGTCCTATTCCTGGTTTTAACAAAATGAAATTCCTCCTTTTCGGCCCTCCTAACATTTGGTTGAAATTTGTCTTTTTAAATAAAAATTTTCCCCAGCATGGGCAGGACTTGCTAACCAATTTTAAAATTTCCCTATTTTTAAAAAACACACTTGGGCCCCGAGTCACCTGATTACCCACTACTTTTTTTTCCAAAAAAAGTCCTATTTCCCCAAACCAAATAATTTATTCATGGCCAGACAACATCACCCAAATTAAATGTTTTCAAAAAAACCCAAAACATCCACCCCCCAAAGAAAACCAAACTTTTAATTTCTCGTTGAATTGGACATTCCATTTTTGCCTTTAAACTGACCCCTTGCCTTATTTTTTTAAAAAAATTTGCTTTTTTAAAATAAAAATAAACGCATGGGCCCCTAAGTACTTGTTTACCCCACTTATTTTTTAATCAAAAAAGTCTAATTAAAATAAAAAAATTATAGGCCCCCGAGCTTAAGAAACCCTTTTTTAAACCAAAAGTGTCAACAAATAAAAATAAAATTTATTCCAAATCCCAAGAGTTAATGATTTTCCTATTTAAATTTTTATTTAAAATTGTCTCATTTTCCAAATAAAATAAAATTCAGTAAACCCCAAAGGCCCAATTATTCTTTGAAACCCCTTTGATTGGTTTTCATTTTTAATTAAACTAGGTTATTGAAAAATGGTAAGGACTTTCCGTCTCGAATAATGCCTTGATCCAAAAGGGGAATTTAAAATTTACACCCGAAATAAAATTTGTAAATGTAAATGTAAAAAATTTTTAAGGTACCGGGTTGTACAAATAATGTGATTTGGTTCCTTAATTGGACGACAAAAGACCTAAAAAAAGATAAAAAACTTACTGATGGGACCCCGTATAAAAAATTCAAAATTTGGCCGTTTAAAAGCCCTCTTTATTATTTGTGAACCTACGGCTAAATAACATCGATTTTACCAGGAGTTCAAGCAATAGAAATTAAAAAATTCTTTTTTAAGAAATGGTTGGTCTTTGCCACCTTTGGGATCCTAATTTAAAATTAAACGCAGGAAAAAAATACAAAACCCAAAAATTTAACATTTTCTATGCAAACCAAATTTAAAAAATTAAAAATCGAAAATATGTCAATTTTTTAAAAAAACGTTTTTCGAAAAACTAGATACAGACATATAAATTATCTGCCCGTGATTTGGGATGCTGAAAATAATCCGAAACTCGGAATAAATATATTTAAGTAACGAAAATCCGTAAATAAGTGGATTTGATAAGTAGAAATTATGTAAAACATATTTTAAGTCTATCTTACAACGTTGAGCCAGAGTTTAAAATGTTTGCAATTAATTTGCACGAAAGCTGATGCTTTTGACGTCGTAATTTTAAAATGATTTAAAAGAATAAAAAAAACGTTAACTTGGAATGGAGTACCTTCTTCTATGTGAAAAGATGGTCAAAAGATAGTCCGTTAAAGATGTCTCGTTTTATTTTGTGACACGGTGTTACGCTTTCAGTCTCTTGTCTTTGGTAAGCTTCATCTTACAGAGTTCGCAGGAAGCTCTCGTCACTACTGAGTCCGAGAGCCAGGTGAAAATTTGGTTAATTATTTCTTCTCGAGAGATAATTGGTAATACGCATCAGACAATAGTATCATGAAGCCTGATGACCGTCAGCTGCGGCACGGTGGGGAGGATGAGCAGTTGTAACTTCCCACGCTCGAAGAAAAAAAAATATATTTACTCATATCCCCTCGGCTAAACATTTATCAAATTATAGTTAACCCAATATCTCAACAAAAATAAAAAATTAGCTGGCTATAACATAGTGGATTGTACGTCAGCTGATGTCTGGATCGTGGAAAAAAAAATTATACTTTCAGTGATATTCTCTCAAATAAAAATTTACCTGATGATAGCTTATGTGTAACTATTGATAAATATATATGCCACCTGGCTGAATCTCGGTGGAAAAATGGCCAGTCGATAATTTGAAGGTCGTTACGTAGAAGTTAGCCATAAGCATTTACTGACTATTTAAATGCATCAGCTGACTAAGTTTCTCTCGACTTACTGCTAGCTGATTTTTTGTATTTATCACAGAAATATATTTAAAATCAGCTCACAAATTTTCGTGTAAGAGAAAATGACGTCTATTTAATTATGCGACACAGCACTCCAATAAGAGTGTTGAGGTGAAACAAATATTCCGTATCAATATTTTTTAAACTTATACGTGTATATTCGAATAATTTTGGTCTTTCCTCGAGTCCTTACAGCAGGTGCCAAATTGATTGGCGATATATCGAGATGCTGAGATGTCTGACAACGCCGCCACTATGTCTGTCGTAGTCCAAAGTGGGCAGACTGAGGCCTATTCCCTGCACCGCGGTGTGAGACAAGGAGACGTCATGTCTCCGAGAATTTTCTCCGCCGCGCTTGAGGACATGTTCAGGACGCTCAACTGGGAAGGACACGGCATAAATGTGAACGGCGAGTACATCTCACATCTTCGATTTGCGGACGATATCGTCATCATGGCTGAAGACCGCTAAGGACACCAAAATGGTGCAAAGCCTGGCTGAGTCTTCTGCGCATCGGTCTCCGGATGAACTTGGTAAAACCAAGGTCATGTTTAACGAGCACGTTGATCCGGGACCGATCTACAGTTGACGACACCTCCTCGAAGTTGTTTCGAGTACGTTTACCTAGGGCAAACGCTCCAACTGGGTAAAACAACTTTGAGGGGAGCTAACGAAGATTCGCTGGGCTGGGCAGCTTTCATAAGCTTCGTCGAGTTTTCTCGTCACCCATCCCACAAAGCTTCAAATCGAAAATCTTCGATCAGTGCGTCCTACCGTTTTGACCTACGGTGCCGAGACTTGGACACTTACGGTTCGACTGGTCCACAAATTTAAAAGTCGCTCAGCGAGCTATGGAGAGGTTATGCTCGGGTATCTCTGAAGGACCGCATCAAAATGACGTGATCCGACAGAAAATCAAAGTCACCGACATAGCCCACCGGATTAGTAAGCTGAAGTGGCAGTGGGCCGGTCATATAAGCGCAGAACTGACGACCACTGGAGTCGAAAGTTCTGGAGTGGAGACCGAGGCTCGCAAACGTAGTGTAGGACGCCCTGCGGCAAGATTGGCTGACGGCATTCGCAAAGTGGCCGGTGTGGGCTGGATGAGAATAGCCAAAGATAGGAAGCGGTACCGTACATTAGGGAAGGCCTATGTCCAGCAGTGGACAGACACAGGCTCAAGATGATGATGATGATGATGATATATTAGAATAATATCATTATTATGATAATAAAATGTTACCTTTTTCAGGCTGGATCATTATTTCATCAATAGATGTTGGTAACTGACTTCCAAAGAACCAGGTGAAACCATATTTATTGTCAATTTTTCCCAACCATAGTCTTCCGGATCATCTGAAGTTGGAACCTTCAGGTGTGCATTTGACCGAATTTAAGCTATGTACCATGCTCTTAAAAATTGCTGATATAGCTCTGATTCGCAAGGTGGTAGAGAAGAGCCATCAATACCTTTTTTGGTAACTTGAATGTCTCAGGATCTAAGAATTTAGTTTTAGAATATGTTGTTTCAAACAACGCTACTCTAGCCACCTTTTTCAGACGATTAAATCCATGCATATGGCAAACAAACTCTTGTATTTTTTCAAAAATATTGTCTCTATCCTCTAATGATATCGATATTTGGACGAAACACTCGATGAAATCATGCGATTTAGCCCTCATAAAAAATGGTCGTTTTTCCTTTTCGAAAGAAGGCCAGGTTAAAATCACACTCTGTGAATGCGTGAAATGCCGGAAGTGCTGCGCTCAAATCAGATCCAAACGATTCATATAGTTGAGTTACGTTAATAAATCTTCGAGTTTTTCCAACTCCAACTTCCATGCAAAAGTTGATATTTTCTGATATATTAGCCATGTTATCTAACATAATTATTAACACGTCAGTGTCGGAGCAACGAATTGTCACGTTCGCATTAATATTAATGCTGCAGACAAGGAAAATCGTTTTCGTGTCCGCTTCTCCGTGAGCCGGGCACGAAAATTCTTCAACACGAGTTTTTATAACTTTTGAGTCATCAACTGTGAATCTAAAACAAGTGTCAGCACTCACATAAACCTAGGCCTTCGATATGAAAGTTTGCTTGTTCCATGTCTCGTAGCTTGTGTTCGGTATCTTTTATTGATGGAAAAACGTATCTATCAAAGGCAATGAATATTATCTTAGCTATGGTTGCACATATCATTTGCAGTACTTTCTTGAAAATATTTCCAAAGCTCAAAGGTACATCTTTCATCTGATGTAACATAAAATACCCGTCATACACTATAACATCTGGATTTTCTGGTGGCTCCGAATGTTCATATTTTTCTAATAGAGCCATTAACGCGGATTTTTGTGTTTTACACATAGTGCCATCAAGGTCGAAGAGAGACAGTGGAATCGGTGTTAAAGGATACGTGAGAACTTTATCTAAATCAAGTTCCTTTTTTAAAGAGATTTGAAGTAATTGGCCAAATAAATCACGTAACATTCGCAGCTCCACGATTCTTCGAGCAACTGTAACTTTTTTTTTTAATCATATCTACGAAAGTATGACATTTTACCCTAGAAATAGCTTTCTCAAATTGGTTTGGAGGATATCACTGAAAGTGAAAATTTTTTTTCATGATCCAGACATCAGCTGACGTACAATCCACTATGCTATAGCCAGCTGATTTGATAAATGTTTAGCCGAGAGGATATGAGTAAATGTATTTTTTTTTCTTCGAGCGTGGGAGGTTACAACTGCTCATCCCCCCCACCGAGCCGCAGCTGACGATTACGAGACTGTATGGTTCGATTTTCTGATGCATTTTACTAATTATCACTTGAGAGGAATTTGGTCATATATATCTGTTACTGGCTCTCGGACTATACTTACTAGGTGGCTGAAAGTGAACGCCACGTACGTGAGTTAGGCATTTGTTTATGTCTTCTAAGCATCGTAGGCGATCGGTGTCCGGACCGGGATACCAACGGTCTAGCGACTTGTACCCCCTTTTGTAAATCATATCAAAATATCTACCTAAAACTTAATATTATTTAAACCATTTTATAGCAAAGAATATATTGCACTAAGATACTAACAGCACTAAACTATTATTAGCTTATCTCTGTTTTTATAATAAACCATAACTTTGTACCTTAGGTTTTTCTTAACATATACATAGATTTATATCACCACTACCTTTACTGTTGCCGAATATAACTTATACTTATTAATAAATCAGTATTTAGTCTAAATCTTAAGTTTGAGGTATTGTGGCAACAAATTCTAACATATTCGATTGATAAGAAAATTATGCCACCAGAGATCATAATGTTTTACATTAAAATGCATGCAGATGACATGCATTTAATGTAAATGTATGTTAGAATTTGTTGCCACACATTAATTAAAAACTGTCTAAAAGTATAAGACAAATACTACGCATAAAAAAAATATTATATTATATAATTAAACAATCATAACTTTGGTGAGACATTGCGCTGAAAATATATCCTACAAACGGAACTCACGGATCAGCTGAACAATCGAAGATCCTGATTAAAGTCGGTATCAATACTGATTTCACGTGAGATCAGCCGTTCATAGATATATTTTCAATCTTAAAGTAGTTTCCGTTGATAACAAGACATACGCAATCGTTACATGCGCTTGGGAAGTACTTAATTATTGTTTCCTATTTGTTTCCACGCGGTGTGATATTGGCACTGGCATCTGATTTAACTAAATAGATTAAATTTCAATTATTTAAAAGACACCGATAACCTGTAATGACTATGAAAATTGACTTATTGATTACTAACTGAGATAGACATTTCTGCTTGAATCATGTTGAATCATCAATCAGCATGAATAATCTATCTAATTTATATATTTTTGGAAAATTAGGTATTGGCATGTTTTTTTTTTATTAAACTGCCTCAGACAAACGTCCAACATAACTTGCGCTCGGGCGAATCAAATAAAATCTCTGGAAACAGTTTCGCTGACGAATCTAAAGTATGCAAACAATACATAAAATATTTAATCACTTCATTTATTTTTCCGTATAGTACTGACAAAAAGATAGTGTAAACTTTTCCGTAATGGTTCATAAAATAATTAGCGCCATTTTTTAAAATTTACTCTGAGAATCTAGCCCTACCTTCTTATAAATTAACTTGACAGATTGTTACCCATTCAAAAGTAATTTATTTGGTAAAGAGTCTTAATGTAAACATTTGTAAACAGTTAATATTAGTGGCTTTTGATATGTGATTAACACAGTATTATACATTAAATAAATTATATTGACATTTCGATCATCCTATTGAAACATAGAATTGTTGTTTAACTTAGTAAATAAAACACGTATCCATGTCTTACTGTTTTCGACAGTAACCTATCGTCTCCCTACTGGTACTTAAATCACATACTCGGATTCAGTCTGCAACTTCCATTATAAATAAAAAAACATTTATTTGTTAAGATAAATCCTATTAAAACTTATTTAATGGTTAAAAGAAAACTTTTAAAAGCTTTGTATTTACATTGCGCGTACACTTGTCAAGTGAAAGACGCGATGGAAGTTTATGCTCTTTCTCGGTGTCGTATTTCAAATTGGCTTTAACAGAATACCGTTAAGTTCTTCGGCGTTTGTGAAGGATACATTTCATGGCCAAAGTACTTTGGTTATAGATAAATCTTAATGGAAATGGAATATTGGGAATTGAACCCTTGAAACCTTGATTTTCTTGTGTACAAGATGAAAAAACAAAAACATACAATGAATAAAAGAAACTATTTTACGAGTTTAATAACATTCAATTTACTATCAAGTGTGTACATTTCAAAATGTTGGGAATATTGTTTAGCTAAATAATAGATTTATATAACATGAAACATTGTTAAAAAACTCGTTTAAAATCATAAGATAACATGTAATACCAAAGATTATCTAAAATACCTATTATTTCTCGAAATAAAATTAATTATTATATATTCAACAATGCCCTATAAGTGATAACATTAAGATCACTTTATAAAAACGAAATTAAAGTTTGTCAACAAAATCCCAGAATAACTAAAGCTTTACAACGCTATGAATACAGACGCTTCACGGAATTAATGTCCTTGCCGTTGTGTGTATGTATATTAATTGCAGTTTATAATAATGAATGTGTACACTAGTAAACGCATAAATATATAAGCCTAGAGCAAAGTGTAAACTTTAAAACTAATCGTATCTTTATTCTAGCTATACATGTAAATTGAATTAGATTGTCTGTAATAATAACCATAACAAAATAACCGTGTTTAAATGATCACATTTTGGTATATAACAAAACATTTTTGTCTGTCAGCCTGTTTGTTCTGGCTAATCTCTGAAACGGCACGTCCGATTTTGACGGACTCTCACTTAAAAATTGCTGATGTAACTGTAACTGGGAGTAGATTAGGCTACGCTTATTATCCAATTATTTTAAATATTTTAAGCCGTGTGGCTGGAATTGCGTCAGTTAACGCACGCTAGGGGTTCATCGGTAGCAAGGACTTCTTTGTTCTTGGGTCTGGGCCAATCAGTAGTCCCGTGATCCTCGAGGCATTTAACACAACCTGGCAGTTGTGACACTACTCGGTGAGTCCGTTGAAGTGCCGCTGGTCCAAAGAGAGACGACCGATCCCACAGAGCTGTTTAACATCATAGATGCGCTTACTTCTTTGGTGCGTTCAAGGGTGACCAGCGTTATGCCATAGTGATCTCCTTAAGGACTGCCTCCCTTGACCACTGTCCTAAATACGCACTCATCCGGGAGCGCGAATGTATGAAAATAGTGCTCCTTTTCCCGAAGGTAAGAAGTCACTTTCCGATAATTATCTTGCTAGCTGCAGTTTGATCTCCTGATTGCTATCAGAAGCCTCAAACTTTATATTGTTTAAAAAGGCCAAGCAAATCTCCACCCACTTCTCCTTTTCGTGGAGATATATCGGAGGGGGATGTTTTCCTACTGGGAGCCGCGCCTGGGAAGGCGGGGCTGGGCGAGGAGCTGGAGGACGCCTAGGATCGGCGGGATGGATGAGGGGTAGGTTTGGTCCACTGGGAGATCAACAGTGTAGAGGCCTGCTGAGGGCAGGTGGTTGGCGCGTCAAGCTTTGTAGCCTTGATGGGAAGGACGGTGCAGGGGAAGAGGCGCAAACTTTCACTTCCTCTTGGATCTGATGGTTTTGAAGCCGTCGTCGGGTTTGGGTTGGATTGACATAACTATCATCGTCATCATTCGCAGGGTTGTCCGCCTAGGCGTGAAGACAAGGGTAGGAGCCGTGGGGCAATGCCCCGTGATGAGTTGATGCATCGCGTCTGTTAACTTTCTTAAAGATTTACTTAGAAACAAGTTTTGTTCTTTTAAGCGGCTGACAACACAGTTGTGTTAAGCAACGAATTGCATAAAATCCTCGCAAGCCCACCGCTTTAGGTAGCACAATAAGGCAAAGGCGATGACGTCAGCGGTGCGACGAAGGCGTTTTATGAGCAGAGGCGCAGCGTGACGACTTCGCGGAAGCGGACAATAGATACCGTGCGGCGAGCACTAGAGACTGGGGCGAACACGTGCGGACTGGTCCGCTTCTGGCAACGCAATGACACTCGCACTCTGTTGTTGTGTATAATCTACTCCCAGTTATATTAGCTACATAGCGATATGTCTGTCTCGACTTTACCAACCGCTGCATACTTTAGTATATTTTAAATTGTTGAAGCTGTTGGATGTGTATCTACTATAAACTACTATGTTAACAATGTTTTAGAAATTCTCAAACGTAAGTTGTCCTGGAATGTGTGTGGAACCTATTATAGTGCGTGTGATCTTCATTAAAGAAGAATAATGGCCGACAGGCCAATATAAGCTCATCTAATTCTTCCCTCTTGTGAATGCATTTGTCAGTAATGAAAGTCATCTAACTATATGCAGGTGGCACGTCGGAAATAATTTGACAATAAGATCATTTGACATTGCAACGCTAATTTACAAGCTTGAAAAATAGGCAATGAGCCGGCCATATAGCTCGTAGAACCGATAACCGTTGGGTACGAACTGTTTTCGAGTGGCAGCAGAAATGACCTGCGCAGGAAGTCGGTGGATGCAGGTGGCATAGGAACGTACCCCTTGGCGACTTATGGGGGAGGCCTATGCTTAGCAGCTACGACAACGCCAAACAAAAATTTATAATAATATTTAATTAATTATATTTATAATATCTAGCATTTGATAGTATTGCTTGATTGTGCTTGCTGTAAATCTTAAATATGAATGTAGATTAATTACTTTGTTTGATTGATTTAACCGTCTGATATGTCAGATTATAGGTAAAAAATATTTTCGTATTTTATTCTGATGTGAGCTATCATTGACGCATTTACGTTAAAATATTATTTTATTAATAATTTTATATAGTGATGTACTAAACTGATTTGATATAATGGAGTTATGATTATTATGGTGAGCTTGTTCTAAAAAATACTTAAATAAAGCATAAAAATTTATATAGATATATTTTATTTAACTGTTTTTAGAACATAGTTACGAAGTAATACATACGTAATTAGTAATTTAAACGTTTTGCCGTCAAGAAAGACTATTTCAATATTTATTTAAAGTACCTGTAATTATTTTTAAAGTTTTTCGTTAAGAGTCTTACTTTAAATGTTTTGGGCTTAAATGTTTAGTACGGAGTACACTACTTTTTATAACTAATATTTAACAAGATTACTTTTTTCATATACACGTCAACGAATCTAGGTACGTTATATTTTTACAAATTTATAAAATGGCTTAACCATTTTATAAATTTGTTGTCTTTAATAGATCCTAAGCAAAAACGGTTTGCATTGATATTTAAACTTATTTATTCGCCCTCTTATTTAACTGTTCGAATTCAGAGTTCAGATCTAGCGGGATCCATTTTTCCGAGCACTTTAACCAATTTAAATTATCTTAATAAGGAGAACTAGTTTATTGTAAACGGAGAAAATAAAGTGATTAAGTTTTTTCTATTTATTTATTGCTTTGTGTACTAGTAATTACAATTATTTCCTTGTCAAAAAATAACAAAATAAAACAAATTAAGTAACAATTGAAAAAAATCTATGATTTTATATATTATTTAAAATGTTGCTTAGTGATTTGTGTTAGTAAAGGTCTATTAAGATGACATTTTTAAAAATCTGGTGGAATATTTATTACGTAACGTTTGTTACGTATTTAACACGTAAACGAATTAGATAATAAAATAATAAAAATAGTTACCTATAATCATTTACACGTTTTAATATTTTTAAAAAGACAACACCTCAATTGATGATTACTAAAGTAAACATATTTATTCGTGTACGATTTTGTTGGCCACAATGTTTGAAAAACGTGTGTTAGATAAAGTAATAATGTATAAATAAGCGAGCCTCAAAAATTGTTTGTATTGTTCCATTACTGAACATTGACAAACTTGTTTTTCTGTTTTTTTAGCCAATATTTGATCAATTGATTATATAAGGAACATACCTTATATAATCAATTGACCAAAAAAATGAATTTTAGGCAAATGATTAAAACGTGTGGATCTCTTTGATTTCCTCTCTACTTTCATATTATAATGTGATGCAGTTTAACAATTACCAAGTAATAATCAATATGCAAACTAACTGATTTGGAAAATCAAATGGGGTTTCGTATTTGTGACATTTTTTTGGGATATATGTAAACAAAAAAACCTGACTTTCTGCCTGAAGTTAGCAATGCTATTTCTTATGAGTTACATTACAATATGAAAATGTTATCGTGCCGAAAATCGCTAAGTTGTTGCATATGTTATTGTTGTTAATTATTCTATATAAACTAATATTCATAAACACTCCAAAAATGGAGAATTCAGTCATCACGACGGGTCTACATTGGTAGGACTGCATAACTGATAACTGTTTGCGTGCGGGAGGGGCACGGTAGAGCGCTTGTTTGTGTGCGTGCGTGTAATGTAAACAATGATGCGCGCACACAGCGCCTGGATTTTGGCAAAATAGCATTTAAAAGTTTAAATGGGCCAAAAAAATTGAATTTAACTCTTATATTAGCATAGGATATAACTTTTATATAGAGGATTGAATGTAATATACGCCACATTACTTATATCACCAATATATCTCCCTTTACCCTACCCTGTATAAAAAGAATATTATTTTTTTTTTTTTTTTTTTTTTATGACACGCAGGCAGACGAGCAGTCGGGCCACCTGATGGGAAGTGGTCACCGACACCATAGACGTTGACAATACCAGTGGTATTGCCGACGCGCTGCCTACCGTGAGACATTGGGTGTAAGTCTTGTTTACCCAGTAAATACGCTGGCTACGGTGCCCTTCAAACCGGAACGCAGCAGTGTTTTCACACTACTGCTTCAGCGGCAGAAATTTTATATAATATTGAAGCCGATCTCATATTAACTTGGGAAAAAGGCTAAGTGAAAGTAAACTATCAAAGTTAAGTAAATTATAATTAATAAATACATGGTAGATTTCCAGTTCACTGAGGCCATTTAGAAAATCAAAATAAAAATGAAAATTTTGTTCCGCCAACCAATAATGTCCTCTTTGCCGAATCCGACTACGGCGGCCGATCTATACATGAGATCAGCCCATCGCGCAAGAGATATTTTTACTCTTACAGCCCGTTGAGATGAATAACTGACACGGCCGAGGAGAGAGACATAAGCGTCATCTTACTACAGACCATCAGGTGATCAGCCCGCATTGCCCTAACCAACTAGGAAATATCAATGATAAAAAAAATTTTAGAGTCCCCGCAGGATTCAAACCAACGAACTCCGGTTTCCAAAGCGCAAGCCCATGCCATTAGGCTACGGAGGCATCAAAACCAGTAAGTACTGTGTATGTGAGTGTATATTGTATCCTATATATTTCCTGATATATTATTATTAAAATATATCAGACAAAACATCAATATGGTTTAATTACTAATAATGTTCGTTATGGATGTGTTGAGTTTGTGTTTTCTGAGCTTTAAACTTGAAGTAAACATTTTAAATGTTTTTGGACGTGGACCCCTACTTTGAATATTTTAATACAGCTTACGCTTAATGGACGACGTTTTTGTTATTAGGGTAGCGAGAAATTTGGTTGGTAATTAAATGGATCTTGACGGCAAAAACTCTTAAGCGAATGTGTTTATTTCAGGAGAAGAAATAAATAAGTACTCAACGGGTGTTTTTTAGGAAAACTGTCAGAATATTTAAAAGGTCTATTATTATAAATATTTAAGATAAAATTGAAATTAAAGATCATAACTCACGATTCACTCTGCTATATCATAAACATAAAAATTTATTTATAACTCATTGTGATACACGTAACATAGATAGCAGAAATGCTTATTCCTTTTTAATTTTGTTCTTCCAAAAACTAGGCTCCGAAGAACAATGAAATTTTTCATGGGACAATGTAACGTAATGTAGGCAACTATTATCTGTAAATAATTTTAAAAAGTTGTACAGGGACGTTTGTGTCTTTACGGATATTATTGTTGTAATTAATACTTAATAGATAACCACACCCTAGTTATGAACTGTTCGCTCCAGACTATTTTAAACTGTTAAAAAAATATTGAAAAAAGGAAAAGAAAAATGTCGCGCTGACATTCTTATGCCGGTTCCTCTCAGGTCAAAGGCTCCCTTTCCGAACCAGTGGTAACTTTGACTTTGACCGTCCAAAAGTTTGCAAGCACACCTGCCTTCAAACAAAACTAATAAATGTCAAGTATTAGTGATTAAATTTAGCAATAATTTTTAGTTTTACAACCTTTTACTACTGTATACACAAACATAAAAGAATTATTATCGCACATTTGTCAACTTTTAAGGAATTCCTTAATATTGACGAAACACGTGTTTTATGACTTAGTTTTTTGCAATGTCAAATTGCATAAAGGCTCGGAATTTCTCGTAAAATTGTCCACCATAACCTTGGAAGAAAAAAAGAAACTATGAAAAATTAAGATAGCAAGGGATTTAGCAAGCCCAAATCCACAAAAAATCAAGAGGACAACTTTATTACTCTTGTTTCTAAATGAAATAGACGCTTAACTATAGCATAGATCACTGCTGCTCAGAATGTTAAAAGAAATTTACTGCCTGTGCGATTAAGACGATTAGTTACTGCTAAAAAACCAAAACTAACAACACTAACTGCTAACACATAATAAAAATTGACCATAAAGGGCAAATCCGCATAAAAACTGGATTACTAGAACAATCGGATAATTACCATTTTAAGCATCATCCATACCATTTAAAAAATAATACCATTAATAAAAATTTTATATTTTCGGATCTAATAGATGTGGTATTGTACGCCGGTCCAAAGAAGAAAGGGCAAAGGCATGAATAGTGCCTCCTTTCAAACGTGATGGAAATCTTGTGGGGATAACCGGAAAACTAAACAAGAGGCTTTTTATAAAATAATATGTTTCCGCCGTATCCATTGGACTAAACCTCATTGATTCTCGATTCATTTTTCAACAAAATAATGATCCAAAGCCTTCGTCTACTCTGTGCCAACTTTTTAAACAAAAAAAATATGAAAATTTTTTAAATATCATGCAATATGAATCCTCTGATCTTTCTCCCATTGCATTTTTTTGGGATGAACTTGACAGGAGGGTGAAAAGTTGTTGTCCTACGAGCTCTGAACATTTGACAGTTATTAGAAAACGAATGGAACAAATTACATAATGATAAAATAAATATGTATACAATATCTAGAATATGCGAGAAGGTTAGAAAGGAGAAAGGTGGACACATTGATGAAGCTGAAACTTAATCTAATTTACCATTGAATGTTATGTTTTTATTTTGTTTCAGTTAGTTTCTGTTTTTTCTTTATTTTGTTCGTAATAATTCATTGTAATTTACATGACTTTGTTGTTTTACTTGATATTACCATGTTGGTTCAAAACTATTAGACTGTAGTGAAGATCGAAAATTTTCAGTAAATTTTTCCTTTTTTTTGCTTTACAAGAATTTAGCTTATAATTCATGAAATTATGAAAATAAGCTTAATAAATACTTCAATTTAGGTTTACTGAAATTTTATTATCGATTTCATTTGTCAAATTAAAAACTATCTGAATTCTATGTTAACAAAAAAAAAATAAGACTAGTTGCACCGAAATGTAAAGCTATTTTTTAAAGGAACTTGAATCGAATTTTATCGAAGATGAGAATCAATCTTCCTTCTTTAAGCATAACTCCAAATAGCGTAAGACGCTACAATTCTAGATGCTTCCTAATGTCATTAAATGTTAAGTCTCGTTTGGTCAATATTTACGCTGGCCAGGCTCTTTCAAACTAGTATATAAAAAGACGAGGGTCTTCACAATGCGGACTACCACTACTGACCTATGACCTACGCGGCCACGTTTCGGCCTCACATCACGGGATTGGTCCACAAGTTTACTGTAGCTCAATAGGCTGTGGAGCGCGCCATCATCGGAGTTTTACTGTCGGATATACATCGTAACGGATTCATCCGTTAAAACACTAAGGTCACTGACATAGTGCAAAGTATTAGCTTGTTATAGTCGGAGTAGGCTGGTAATAGAGTCAGAATAACGGGTAGACTGTAAGGTTCTGGAGTGGAGGCCGCGTTTGGGAAAACGGAGTGTCGGGTGACTTTAAACCTGGTGAGAAGCCGATCTCCGTGCATATGCCGGTGCAGGTGGTAAGGGAGTAGCAGAGATCACCGTCTTAGTGCGCTCGTTGAAAAAGGCCTATGTCCAGGAGTAGATCAATAAGAGATGATTGGGATTATTATGATGTAAAATTTCTGTAAAAGAGTACCAACCTTTAGAAATTTGGTCTAGAATCTTTGGCGGAATTATCAAAGTTAAGGAAGGCCTATGATAGTCAGGACTCTATCAACAACTGACAAGCCCATATTTAAATTTAAATATGATTAGGACAATAACACAACACCATCTTGTTCTAAACCAGGAACAAATAATAAAATATTATAATTTGTCTCTGGCTATAGCTATAAAAGTCAAGCAGTCATTATAAGTAAAAGCATACTAGAGTTTGAAACAACATTCATAACTGCACAGACTCAAATCTGTTTGTGGTTGGTTAATTTCAAGTCCGATAACTCTTAATGTGAAACGACTTTTGGTTGAAACAATTCAATTTATTTGACAGATTTTCACAATTTAATCTTTTAATGCAGTTTAAAACAGCAGTACAAACGCAATTAAAATAGTATTTATGTACTTACTCGTTTTCACAAAATACTTATGACGTAAATATCATAAAGCAATATTTCTATTGAATAAATTATATATTAATCTGTAAATTACCTATTCAATATTGACCAAAAATATTTTTGACATCGTCGTTTTGTGAGAACTGTGATGACAATTAAACTGTATCTTAGCTGTTAATATATCTTGTATTTTTATATTTAAACTAATAGACCCTGACCATTGGTTATGGCTATAGGTAAAACCCTTTCTAAGCTAATTTCTACTTCAAAAGTAAGTCTCTCGAGTGTTAGGCCGATTGACTTAAAAATTCATATCAATTTCAAGTCAATCGGCCTTTGCTTTTAGGTGATACTATCATATATAAACGGGATCTCCTATATATATATAGATATGATATTTTCTGGAACACAAAACTCAAACCCAGAATCATCAATCAATTGAACATGAAATTCAAAAAAGTACCGCCCTTTAAATCGGGACAGAAATTGAAAATTAGCCAACTTATACTGAGCACTTAGTAAAATTTTTGAAAAATTATGTTAGAACAACTTTAGTACAGACATGTATAAACATGATATTTTAAGTGATCACCAATTTGGCTTTACCAGAGGTAGGTCAACAGTAAATGCTGGTATAAAGTTGGTCTCTCATGTTCTACGGGCATGGAGGATCACTGCGATTCTATTGGAATCTTCTGTGATCTTTCCAAGGCCTTTGACTGTGTGGACCATGACATAATAATCAATAAGCTAAAGTATTACGGTGTACGCGAGGTTTGGTCTTGATTTTCTATCTTCTTACCTACGCAATAGAAACAAATTAAACGTAAATGACACTCTGTCATCTCCCTTGTGCGGATGGGTGTTCCCAAGGATCAATTTTGGGACCTTTTCTGTTCCTGGTCTATATAAATGACTTGCCTCTGGTAGTGGAGAGGCTGTCCGAAGTTGTCCTTTTGCAGATGACACCTCTCTACTCGCTAAGGGTAAAAAGAAATGACCATAACGTTGAGATAGCAAATAGGGCAATTGATATTGTGTCAAACTGGTTTGCGTCCAATAACTTAGTACTTAACGCGAACAAAACTAAATGCTTACGGTTTACTCTTGTAAGTTGCCAGATTTTCAAAATATTAAGGTTGACAATGAGGTCATTCCTTACGTAAGCTCTACTACATTTCTTGATTTTCTATTGATTCCAAGATGCAGTGGGAGCTCATATTGACAAACTCTCTAAGAAGCTAAGTTCAGCAATCTTTGCCATACGCAAGATTAGGCAGCTGACTGACGAGGCAACTGCAAAACTAGTTTATTACGCGTACTTTCACAGCCTTATGTCCTATGGATTATTATTATGGGGATCTGCAGCCGGTTTGAACAAATATTTATACTACAAAAACAGGCTGTTAGGGCAAACTACAATCTGGGTTCACGGGAATCTTTACGTAATGTTTTTAATAAAACTGAAATTTTAACTTTACCCTCGCTATACATATTTGAAAATTATGTACGCGCGTCAAAATATTCATATGTTTGCTAAAAAGATACTAGGCCGCGAGGGTCGAATTGAGACCCTAGAGCTACCAGATTTAGACTGACCTGAACCAAAAAATCTTTCAGTATATAAGAATGTGATAATAAATTAAATGCATTGCCAAACGCAACTGAATGATTCGAGCTTCGTAAAGTTGTCAAAACAACGCTTATAGAAAAAGCTACTATTCTGTAATAAATTATATGAGGATCAAGATGTGGAAATAGTTTATATTCTGCGCTTGCAAATCCCTGGTAACTAAAAAAAAAAATGTATTAGTCAAATTTTGTAAATGCTAATATTTTAAAAAAAAAAAAGGCCAGAGTTTCTTGCCGGTTCTTCTCTGGACGGGTCTGAGTTTATGAACCGGTGGTAAATGGATAATTTTGACGTTCATAAGTGCTCAGTAGAGCCTAAATTGAATAAATGATTTTGACTTTGACTTTGACTTTGAATCGGATAGTAACCATTTTAAACATCATCCATCCATTAAAAATACCATAATAAAATTTCAGATTTTCGGATCTAATAGCACGTCTATTGGATCCGAAAATCTGAAATTTTTTATTGAATTGTACGCCTGGTCCAAAAAGAAAGGGTCTCAAAGGCATGAATAGTGCCTCCTTTCAAACGTGGTGGAAATCTTGTGGGGATACCCGGAATAAACAAGAAGCTTTTTAAAAATTATATGTTTCCGCCGTATCCAGTAGACTAAATCTTATTGGTTCTCGATTTATTTTTCAACAAAATAATGATCCGAAGCCTTTGTCTACACTGTGCCAACTTTTTAAACAAAAAATTATGAATAAAAATTTTAAATATCATGCAATATGAATCCCCTGATCTTTCTCCCATAGCACTTTTTTGGGATGAACTTGACAGGAGGGTGAAAAGTTGTTGTCCTACGAGCTCAGAACATTTGTGACAGTTATTAGAAAACGAATGGAACAAATTACATCATGATAAAAGAAATATGTATACAATATCTAGAATATGAGAAGGTTATAAGGAGAAAAGGTGGACACATTGATGGAAGCTAAACTTAATCTAATTTACCATTGAATGTTATGTTTTTATTTTGTTTCAGTTAGTTTCTGTTTGTTTTTTATTTTCTTCGTATTAATTCATTGTAATTTAAATGACTTTGTTGTTTTACTTGATATTACCATGCTGGTTCAAAACTATTGGACTGTAGTGAAGATCGAAAATTTTCAGTAAATTTTTCCTTTTTTTGCTTTACAAGAATTTAGCTTATAATTCAATTGAAATTATGAACATAAGCTAAATAAATACTTCAATTTAGGTTTACTGAAGTTTTAATATCGATTTCATTTGTCAAATTAAAAACTATCTGAATTCAATGTTAACAAAAAAATAAGACTAGTTGCACCGAAATGTAAAGCTATTTTTTAAAGGAGCTTGAATCGAATTTTATCGAAGATCAGAATCAATCTTCCGTCGTTAAGCATAACTCCAAATAGCGTAAGACGCTACAATTCTTGATGCTGCCTAATGTCATTAAATGTTATGTCTCGTTTGGTCAATATTTACGGTGGCCAGGCTCTTACATACTAGTATATAAAAAGACGAGGGTCTTCACAATGCGGACTACCACTACTGACCTATGACCTACGCGGCCACGTTTCGGCCTCACATCACGGGATTGGTCCACAAGTTTACTGTAGCTCACTAGGCTGTGGAGCGCGCCATCATCGGAGTTTTACTGTCGGATAAACATCGTAACGGATTCATCCGTTAAAACACTAAGGTCACTGACATAGTGCAAAGTATTAGCTTGTTATATTTGGAGTAGGCTGGTAATAGAGTCAGAATAACGGGTAGACTGTAAGGTTCTGGAGTGGAGGCCGCGTTTGGGAAAACGGAGTGTCGGGTGACTTTAAACCTGGTGAGAAGCCGATCTCCGTGCATATGCCGGTGCAGGTGGTAAGGGAGTAGCAGGGGATCAGCCGTCTTGGCGCTCATTAAAAAAGGCTTATGTCCAGGAGTGGATCGACCAGAGATGATTAGGATTATTATTATGTAGAAATTTCTGTAAAAAGAGTTACTTATTACGTAAATATCATAAAGCAATATTTCTATAAAATATATCTGTAAATTACTCTATTCAATATATTCATTATTGACCAAAAATATATTTCGACAGCGTCGTTACGTTGAGAATTGTGATGACAATTAAACTGTATCTTAGCTGTTAATATATCTTGTATTTTTTATATTTAAACTAACAGACCCTGCCACGCATATTTCGTAAAACCCTTTCTAAGCTGATTTCTACTTCTCAAAAGTAAATCTCTGAAGCTGTAAGGCCGATTGACTTAAAAATTCATATCAAGTTTCAAGTCAATCGGCCTTATAGCTTTAGTGATATACGATAATTTACATGTCTATATATAAACAGGATCTCCTATATGTATATAGATATGTAAATTATTCTTTCTGGACACACAAAAACTGCATAACTTGCAGAATTATCAATCAATTGAATATAAAAAAAAATTCTCAATATTTATAATTAAGTTAATACTAAATTGGAAGAATATTTAGTAACAATAATCTTACAACAAGTGCTAAACATTCTTACTTCGAATTTTATATTATCTTAACGTTAATGAATTTATAACTAACGCATGCATTTTTATAACATTAGATGCACTAAATAAAAAAAAAATCAAATAAAATGTAGCTTTCTACACTACTTTTTCTATAAAGATTTTTAATTAATAGGACCTAACTTAATTATTGATATATTTAGACCTCCTGAGTTCATTTCTGATCTTCATTATCTAAAACCAGCGTATTACGATTTGTTGAACACGTTTTATTGTCAAGCATAAATTATTAATAAAGCCATCTTCCAATGAGTATCACGAAAAGTGAGTGTTTCAGTACTTTGAAGGTTTTAAGGCGTCGATGAATAACTGAAATAATGCTCCGGATTATGTCAATGGCAATTTCAGGCTGTAATCTGTTAAGATTATATTATTACTTTACTTCGAAATAAAATCTGTTATATGTACCTTTTAAATTTTTATTTGTATACACATACACAGAAATAGAATTTAGTAGAGATGTAGCGAAACTTTCGGTACAGGACTTCTATTTCTAGACAATTTTTTTTACATGATTTTACCGTAAAATACTGTACTTCAAATGTGTCCTAAGGGTTCTACAGTCTCTCCGACTGCAGAAAATTACCCAATAGATTGCTAGTAAACTAGATTTTAATAAAATGATTAGTAGTTAGAACTTAAAAAAGAAAATTAAAAAGTTAAATTTTAATACAATCTTGCGAGTTTTATCGTGTTTAACTACTTTATATATATTTTTAATTATACCTGGCATTTTAGACTCGTCTTAGTATCCAAACTCTTAAAGCTGTATTATCTATCGTTCTCGTTAAAAACATAAAGTATTATTGAATTTTATTCCTTTAATTTTTTATAAATATTTAAGTGTAATTTTTTGAATGTGCAAAAATGAAAAGTTTTTAATAAGCATATATGCTAGCATTACAATTAAAAATCAGTGCAACTTATATTTTACTATCTAGTAGTAGCTGGCTATAAAAGTAATTTGGTTTTAAGAACCTTTTAACTATATTTCATCATGGCGCTATAAAAGCTTACGACTCGTCGTTGTTTAAACGCTATAAACTAAATGACATTTCGCTGGCGCCACAAATGTATTTTATTTTTCCCTTCGTCTCTGAATTAATTCTATGAACCTCCTAAGATTAAATTCTCGAAATAAAAAATTACTTTTTTTTAAAAGAGATACAGGATTCAAGTAAGGTGACGAATTTTAGAAAAAACATAATTTTAAATTAAACTTTACGAAAAAGTTTGTAACATTAGCATTGCTAATTACTCTTCTACAGATATAACTATATCTATATTTTCATAGAGGACTCTCAGCACCTCTAGCCCTGCCGTTACCATGAATAAATTATTAAGTTAAAATATATGTTTCACGTGTCACGTTGTTTTCCACAAACCTACTTTACCAATTTTTATTATATTTGCGCATAAACAAATATTGATAATTTGTTGTTGTTTTCTTCGTACTAACTAACCATTTTTCAAAGTTAAATACAACACAGAATTACTATTCGGCCACGTAGTGCGTAACTATTCGTTATTCGGTCGGATAGTAAAATAATGGTCGGATAGGTCGGATACCGGATAGCAACTGAATATCCGTGGCATCTTTACCACATACATATATACTTAGACCACCTTTTATAATAGAAAAAAAATGTATCTATTTTTTTTAAATATACAAACATATATTAATGATCGACATTGACAGTTTCTATCAAAATAAGCTTCACATCGTATTTGTGTATTTATTCACGAGCAAGCCTTTGAAGTGTTGGAAGTAACTTTGCGTCAACTTATGCGCATGTTTTAGACCTATGTAAATATTATTGTCGTTTGTCTATTAAAGTCACATGAAGTTTATTCATAAATTTAATACGATAAATAAAGGCACCTGTTGGACATTTTCATAAAAAAATGATATAATTTTTATTACATATGTTATCATTATGATCAGCCTGTATAAGGCCACTGCTGGGCATAAGCCTTCCTTTATGCTCGCCTTCTTCATCAGGGATTTTGTTGATGTAACTGAAAATATATACTATAATAGTCATCTTTATTATACTACTTATTGTCAGTTAATTATTTTGTTAATTTTTGAAATTCCTTGACTACCTTAATAAAATACAATTGTTTAATATAAAAATATATCCCAGCCTGAACAAAACACACAAACCTGGTTTTTCCTTTCATTCAAATCTATAAAGGTTTATAGCTGGAAGTGAATGAACTTGATTTTTCTCTCACTGAACGCAAACACTTTGAAAGTTTGAATTCTTTTGTGTATGTTATTCTGCTTTTGTTGTCTATGATTTTTATTTTATTTAGTTGCTGTTAAAATCTGCGAAAACGTTTGCAGTTTACGAAAACGTTTTAAAGTGCCATACAATTAACTTATTTTCTTCCAGTCTTCCAGTCTCTTCTGACGATTTCAAAAAGTGCATCCGTGCCATTAAATCTAATGCCGTTGGTTGCGATAAAATAATATAATTATCTAGTCCTTCCGTTCCTTCTCATTACCTTATTACTGCCTTATTTATTTATTTGTATTTATTAAAGCTTAATGGCGGACTTAACGCCTAAAAGCATTATCTACCAGTGAGGTACAGTTTTTTATGAATTTAGGGAATGTAAGCTGTTAAAATAAAAATAACTATATACATAATAACATATTACAAAAATAGTATTCACATATTACATATACTTACTAATTACATATATATCTACATACATACATACACACACTATCATGTATATATAATTATATAACAGTTTTTTTAAATATATGTTCCCAAGCTTTTTGTTTAAAAATAAACCGACTCTCAGCCATTCTGATCTCAAGAGGTACAAAACAAGAACTGACTGGACAAAGAAGGAGGAATGCATAACATCAGAACGATGTTAAGGACAGTAAAGAAGACGGTGAACAGAGAAACATAAAATGAGAAGTTAAGTAGGAAGGAGAAGAAGTAGAATCAAGGAAGGCACATAATGTGGTCAGCGCTCTCAATGTCCGCCTTTGGCGTATAGGTAACCACAAAAGTTAAGAACATTAAAACACAACGTGGTCATACTTACGTAGATTAAAAATGAATCGAATGCAATTATTGAGAAGTCGGTTTAATTAATTGAGCTGATATGCATTCTGGTCAAAATACCAAACGTCACGATAGTCGATTACAGAAAATGTTAGGGACTGTACAAGCATTACCTTAGTCTTAGTGTGCTAAAAGTTTTTCAGTTTGTAAAGACAACGCGTGGCCCTCGTAACTTTTTGGCTCACTTGAGAAATTACCATACCCAAATTTTGATCGATTCTCTGAAGGGGATTGTGGAATTGTCGTAAAAGAATGGTGGAAGAGAACAAAAGTCTACCATACTAATATTCCTTCGGCTACCAACCAAGAGGGCCCGGCATTTTGATAGGTTAACAGACAAATAAAATCATTAGCCCACTTTTATATTATTTAAAACAATCCTGGTTAATATGACTTATTGCTACTAGGAGCTTTTTAACAGACGATTGTGTGTATAGCTGAAGGTCGTCGGCATTCAGGTGATAAGCACACCGAAGGTCTTGAGTGATTAGGTTTATAAACAGAAATAACAAGGGAGAAATAATACGCCTTGCGGGACGCCAGCAGTAATATGAAGCCAAACTGACTTTAAATCATCAGATAAAACTGCTTGCTTACGCCCGCAAATAGATAAGAACCAACCCAGCGCCCTGTCTGAAACCATCAAATGTGAAAGTATAGCTAAGAGGATATCGTGACTGACGGAATTAAAGGCATTAGATAAATCAATTAGAACCATTACTGTTACCATATTGTTCTCAATGCCTGCCCTTAGTCACTTTAAGAAGGGCTGTACTGTTTACTAGTCAAAGTCCGATTGTAACAATTTACCAAATTGTTACTGTAAACAAAATGAGAAAATTGTATAAGGACACAGGACTCAATAATCTTTAACAAGAAAGACAGAATTGAAATGGGTCAAAAGTGAACAGGAAGGTGGAGATTGGAACACTTAGGTAAAATGGTTTGCGCCATAAGAATAGGAACTTACCGTTTTCCAAGGAAAAGTTTTTAATATGACTTATCGCAGGAGCACGTAGATTAGGATAGGAACAATCATGCGTCGGCTGATTTTATCAACACCAATGGACTTGATAGCGAGGATTGCATTATTAATTTCGCCCGGGACGTCTGGACTAAAAAACATAAAGTGCTTACTTGAGAATGCGTCAAACCATTTCATCATCATAAACGAAACCGTTTTTCTTGTCTTAAAATAATTAGCCGGGGTATGATAGTGAAACGATAATTTAGATCATCAAAATTATTGGAACCAGGGAGAGGGTTTATAAATGTGATTTAACACCTAGAGTTTCCAGAAACTTCAGGATATTGGTAGGGAGGAAGAAGAAATACTATTAGAGATGTGTCGGCGTTTAGCGTTACGTATCATCTGATTACACAAATTTCTTGCAAGTTTGTAAATAGAGCAGTTAGTGACAGTGCAATACCTTTTATATTTCTAAAAAGCATGGTCCCTACGTTTCATTATTGACCTTATTTCCTCAGTTAACCATGGACCTGATTTTCTTCAATGGAGCATGATTGTCATAAAATTTTATCACTAAGTCATTAAAGATACTCGTATGAAACGCCTAAAATATTTTTACATTTTTAGCAATAACTTCAAGAAAATGAAATTCAGCAAAAACTAATATTTTTGGGTACAACAAGCGATTACTCTAAATAGAAGGTCTTATGTATATCGCAACGCCTTCTCCTCTTTTGCTATTAGAATTACGTTAATTCTTGATCTAATTGGCCTAAACTATAATTTATGATTTTTTTTTATTTGCATATGAAGGCAGACGAGCTGTTCGGCCACGTGGTGGAAAGTGGTCACCAAATGCCATTAACGTTAATACCAGAGGTATCACTTACGCACTGCCTGCCTGAGTATAGGTTACTTCTCATTTACCCAAACTGAACAATTACTAATCGGTCATCAATGCGTTGAATGGGGTATGTGAAAAGTCGACCCCACGTCTGATTTATCTTCGCTTATATCGGTTATTGAAAACTCATTTTATTATGTCAAAACATTAATTATGATCTGAAGATCCGTCACTAGAGCTATTACGTCAAAAATCGGTACACTGAAAGTGAAACTAAATGTAGGATATTATTATAAATAAGTTAGCAATGCTAGGATATTTCATATTTTAGTTTTGCAAATTCAGTGAAATGATGATATATAGAATATGTCGTTTAAAGAACATAAATTAAAGATTGTAAGCAAAATAAAAGCGCTAACACAGATTCACTTATATATCATAATTAAAAGTAAATTATTTGATTATCCTTTTCGGTCCCCTAAACGTTATAAATTCCATTTAGCAATAACTAATCATCCACCTGAAATGGATTACTGAATGTTTTCAGATAATTAAGTAGTTGGGTCTTTTGAATACAATATTCCAGTTTTTACAATAATTTTAAAGTTACCGTAAACGTTGAATGGTACAATTAACATAAAGAAAAAATATAAACATTTTATATAGGTGAGTAAATACGCCTAATAAGGCGTGAATAAATTCTATTAGGCGATCTTGATGTCTCAGATATATCTTAGAAAATTTTCCCCCTTTTCTAAAATTACTTTCTTGCATTACCCATCTACATGACATATTTATCTAAACATTATTAGCGTTGACATGTACATATAGATCGATTTAAAAAAAAAAACGAGTTTCGCATAATACATTTTCTCGCCATCCTAATAACTAGGACGTTAAGTTTTGCTAACCCTTTTAGTATATCTACGCCTTGTGAAGAAATGCGTGTATAGTATTAAAAGAATGCACACCAATGTTAAACATGGAGAAAAATGCTCGGGAGCCAGGGATTTCTTTAAAAGTATCTTTATCGGTAACACTTTATATATTGGGCAGTGCGATTAACGGAATATTGAATGACGATTACCAACTATCCTAATCTTTTTATATGATCTATTTACAGAATAATTTATTCTACAAAACTATATAAATCAAGATGTAATGCAAGAATAACAATCAATAATTTTAAATATTACATAGACTCTATATACCGGTTGGAATAACTAAATAAAAAATGAAATTACAATAAGTTGCATAATGATGTTGCATCCTGTTCTTCTGTATTGAAATTGGTTATTAACACACATTATTAGCAGAAACTATATATGCTATTATAAATAGCTACTATATATGCTATTACAATAGCTACTATTTATTCACTCTATAGCACAACGGATATTGCAATATTTCTATTAATGAAGAAGCATCTAGGGTAGGAAGAGATGTACTTCCATTAGGATTTATAAGTGGTTACAATAAAATCCTGTAGGTTTTGTAGAAAAACATTGACTTACTCATATATACCACCATAATCTGTTACGTAATCATTGACGTTAAAAATTTTCTGAAAATCATTAAATAAGATTATATTTATAACTCAAGGATTTAATAGTTTTAACAATATTGTTGCAAATATCTGAATTTTAAATTAAGTAATGTAACTTAATTTTAAATTCAGATTTTATAGTAAAGGTCAAAACATGTTCTTTTAAAAACTGAGATTTCTTAAGACGAAACAACATTGCAATCAGCGCCTTATGATTAGGGTCTTGCCGTATTTTATTTCACAAAAGGTAGGTTAGCTTTGAGATTGTGAGTTTCATAATTGTAGAGTATCATGTTATATTGGCAAAAATATTTCTTCCGATTTCCAATTATAATCATTTCAAAACAAATCTATGCTTCTTTAAAAGAACAAATTTGGAATCATGAACTTTGTCCAAACAATTTTTGTTTATTTAGTTACGTTTTGGATTTTTATCAGATTTCTTTATATTTCACTTTAAAACTCACTTTGTGATGTGTTCGTGTGAGAGTTACTACTATTTAATTTCCCAGCTATTCTTACAGTGAGCTTCTTGTTTACGGGAAAAATACCTCTATGTTGCTAGTTACTGCCAAAACAGAGAGATTTCGTCTAAAGAGTTCTGTGGATAATGTAATTATTGTGTTAGTAAGGTGTTGTTTTAGATCATCACGTCTTAGGGTGGACAGAGGCTTTATGGTATCTTATGCACTATTAACTTGTAAGGGCCTGGATTTAGAGGTGGTAGCTCCCCTTTTTTCTAGGGTTCGTCTGGGCCAGTACTATTGCGGTGGCTATATTTATAGTTAAGCAGTAGTGTAAAAACACTACCGTGTATTTGTGTTGTTTGAAGGACACGGCGTATCAACTTTGAAAGAAAAGTAGCATCCTATATCTCACGGCAGGCAGCACGTTGGTTATCATCATTTAACAAAAAGTCAGAATTATTGAATTTTGTATAAAATATGTTAATCCCAAAACTAACCTAGTGTGGAAAAGTAAATAGGGCAAAGTGGATATGGTATCCACTTTGCCCGCCACTTTTGATTAGTGGTTTAAGTATCTAAAAAGTCTATAAAAACCGCTATTAATTTTTGCAGCGCTGGAGATTCAATAAAAAGCTTATGCAACTTTGTATAGGCATGTAAAAACTGGCATCGCACCTTAAAACTTGCTCAATTCCAGCCTGTTTTTACTGAAGATCAAGAAATTTGTAACATATCTCAAAGATATGGATTCTGTATTTCTTGGTATGACTCGAGATGACTTCAAAAATTGGGCGTTCATCTACGCCAAGAAAAATAATTTGAACTACCCGAATAACTGGGACTAGTACGAAAAAGGTGTAGATGATTGGCTATCGTCATTTTTGTCCCGTCTCGATCGAATACCCATTAGAACACCCGAGGCGACATCAGTTGCACGGGCAAAAGTATTTAATAGCCATAAAGTTGGATGTTTGTATGAAAATCTTTAAGGTTTTAATTGAACAATATGACATTGATGCATTTAGGTTACACAACATGAATGAAACTGGTATATCTACAACCACAAATAAGCCGCCTAAAGTGCTATCGACGAAAGGAAAGAAACAAATAAGCATAATCGCCAATGCAGAACGTCAATTAACTACTGTCGAGGGTTGTTGTAATTCTGCGGGGTTTATTTGTCTCACTATTCATTCAATACAAAATTTTCTTTTTCAATTATCAATTATCAAAGAAAATTGAATTTTCGCTAAAAAAAAGACACAACCCAGACTGCTAGATGGTGCGCCTTCCGGCACTCAAGGAAACTGTACTACGCACAGTTGGACTTAATAGATAACACACCCTGGCAATGAACTGTTCGCTCCAGGCTATTTCAAAATAATAAAATGTGATGTATTATGTAAAAATTTTGTAAAATTTATTGAAAAAAAAGGCTCACTGAATTTCTTACGCCGGTTCTTCTCAGGTCAGAGGCTTCCATTTCCGAACAAGTGGTAGATTATTTGACAATCAATGAGAAAGTGTAATGCTTCCATATTGAATAAAATATTTGACTCTGACATAAATAACTTGAGTATTCCTATGCCCGGCCTTCCTATGGCCTATTCAGAGGTTTTAAGGCCAAATAGTGGATTTTCTTTAAGAATACAAAAGTATAAAAAAAGGTCAGCTATTTAGTTTAATTTTATTTTAGCTGTTGACCTCAATGTTAATTTAAAATATTTAATAGAATTATTTATTTTAACTTTTAAGCTTAAACAAACTTTAAAGAAATTTATTTCGAAGAGAAGCAGTAGAAATTCATATAAAGATAATATTATGAAACAGCCAATTTATAAGGACACAACAAACTTAGGTTCCCAAAAGAAAACTTAATCCAACGTAAAATAACAATTGAAAATAATTATATATTGAACTTTAAGATATATTTGTATTGGATATTACATACGTTACAAAACTTTTATTGAGTGGCGTTCGTTTCAGTATTTCTTATGTTTGATGTGGGCGTCTTATACTAATTCTGTACTTTTTGCTTTAAGGAAAACCTCAAAGGAAAATCAAAGCAGTTTATTTTTAAAAGAAAGTGCCATTAGAAGTGCAAGAAAAGAAAGTTATATAACAGCCAGTTTATAACACATACAATAATCTAAGGCTTCTTCAAAGTTCGTTAGATGAAATATTGCAACATGCAAAACACACTAACCCAGTTTAATAGAAAATGGCAATAGTTTTAAAATAAATCTTTAATTAGTTTATTCAGCACTTTTTATGTCATGTAAAAGTTGCTTATGCATAATGTTTTAAATTTAGAAGTAACATGCCAAAGTAACTATTGGTGTAGTAATATTTTATTTGGAGCCTTGCCGATTTTTTCAAGGAAAGGGTTTATAACCTTGATGAAAAGCAAAAAAAGGCCTTAAGAACAAGATTCCATTTCCGAACTTTTAAAATCCAAAGTTTGAACCAAAATACAAAACAAATGTTTTAGGGTCCTAAAAGATATTAATTCAAAGGATTTTCTTAGGAAACCTTTATAGTTTGAAGAAAGGGTTATAATTATTTTATGTAAAAGTTTTTCGGGGTTTTTTAGAGTTCTATAAAAACGTTTTGTTTGTTTTAAAAGAACTTTTAAAATTTTTTGCAATAACCGTACATAAACAAAACAACATTTTTAAAGCTTTCGTGTTTCCTTTTCTGGCTAACTGAAAATGGTTCCTTTTGATTAAAGGTTTTTGAAATGTGTTGTCTTTTGGGCAATTAAACTTTGTTTGAAACAATTTTTTTTTAAAAAGGACGGGGGGTTTGGTCAACAACATAATAAATAAACAAGTTTAAGTAAAATATTATACACTGTCAAAGACAAATAAGTTCCTAATTTTTGATTTGGTTTCGACTAAAAAGGAAATCAAAAATATGTCAATTTTTAAATAAACGCGGTTATTCGAAAAACACAAGATACAGAATATACCAACTTAGTCTGCCCGTGATCATGGATGTGAAAAGAATCGAAACTCGGGAATAAATATATTTTAAATAACCCGGAAAAATCTGTAAATAATGGATTTGATATTATAATCCTAAAAAAAATAATTTGAAAAATCTGGTTAAAGTTATATGGAAACAACCAAGAACACGGATCGCTAAAAAAAAATTAGCGATACATTAAACCCACTTCTATCCCTTTTGCCTTTGTAAAAAAAAGGCTTTTTCCTTTAATATAAGGGAAACTGCCTCCGTAGCCTAATGGTATGGGCGGTGCTTTTTGAAACCAGGTCGGGGTTCCGAATCCTGCAGATCAACAAATTTTTCATTTTGTTTCCTAGTTGGTTATAATTTGGGCCGATCACTCAATTGTCTGGTAGGACGATCCATGCTCGGCGGGCATTTAAAAATCGGTCCACCCACCAACCCGCATTGGCCCCATGGTGGGTGGTCCGAAACCCCTAATTGGTGGGGGCTTTGTTCAGCGGTAGACTATCACAGGCTGATTATGATGATGATATTTATATGGCAACATCATCTAAACCTGATGGTAATCATCAAAACTTTAAACAACCAAAGGTGGAAATATATTTTTAAGACAAAATTTAATTTATAAAAGCGTATGTACGCGTGAGACAATATTAAATATAAATTTCCACCAAAAAATAGAGTTCAGTCATTCTCAGAAATAAAATTAGATTAAAGAAAAATCTAAATATGTATTCCGTTGCGCTAATTATTTAAATTTAAAATCAACATTTTAACAGTAACGGGACAGGTTTTATAGCACAATGATAAAATATATTCCACATATCTTTTGGTTGACCTTTTAGTTATTATTTACTAATTAAATATTTAATTATTTCTATTGCTTGCCGGAATATTATACATTATTAAATAAAATTACTTTAATTTTATCGCTTTATTTTTACATTTTAATTCCGACGTTTCGAACACTTTCCAGCGGCCGGGGTCACGGGGTAACCACGGCCGCTGAAAAAAAGGAAAAATAAAAATAAACGCGATAAATCCAAAAAGTAATTTGGAATAAATATTAAATTTTTTTATGAACTTCGAGATAATTCGATGGCGTCGACGTTCACCAATCAGAATTATTATTGATTTAGCTCTGCTCACAGCAAAAGAAAAATATGTTTTAGGATATATTTATATTTTGGGGTATATACTGCTTTATTACTTAGTAGGGATGTTCAGTCCTTTTCTACAATACTATTTAAAAAAATATTTAATCAACTAACTAGGTTGGCATATATGTCAACATGAGACTTGAGAGTTATTATTTTTAAACTGTATTACTATAAAATCTTTGTCGTTGAAGATACAAGCTTTTATGATATTTAATGAAGCGTATTTTGTACAAAGCTTTCGGCGTGAGCATAAGGTCAAAAATTTGTTATTGGCCTCACATAATCAAAGTATTTAAAACATTTGTAACAACTATTAGAAAGTAGAAGTATTTACAAACTTGTATTTTCAACAAATACACAATAATATATAAATAAACTTTTAAATCGTCCATAATAATAAACATGAACATTATGTGATCATAACGATTTTTTAACTGTTATGATGATGATATTTAATCTTACGCTAATTTGTTAATTTTTATACGAAAAAAGAAATTTAGAATGCTGAATATGCTAGAAATTTCGTTTATAAGGTAGCTTATTTCAACTATTATCGGTTACGCCATCCCATTTTTTCAGACTGTGGAATACACAACTAACTCTAATAAGAATCGTGCTCTTTAGATATGCAAATCACTTTTTCCCAGGAACAGAAATCCAGATCCCGACAAACAGAACAAAAATCATAAATAGAAAAATAAAACCGCCTCCGTGGCCTAAGCGTTGGTCCCATGCTTTATAAACCAAGATTCGTGGGGTTTAAATTGGATATACGTTGGATTAAGTTTTCTTTTGGGAACCTAAAGTTGTTGTGGTCGTTATAAACTGGCTCTTTATATGGCTTCATTATATTTTTATTCATATAAACTCTTTATATGAATTTCTACTACTTCTCTTCGAAATAAATTTCTTTAAAGTTTGTTTAAACTTAAAGGTTATTAAATAATTCTATTAATTATTTATTTTAAACAAGTTTACCCCATGTTCCAACCGCTGGAAAGTGTTCGAAACGTCGGAAATTTAAAATGTAAAAGTAAACGCGATAAAATTCTATTGAATATTCTAAATTAACATTGAGGTCAACAGTTAAAATAAAATGAAACTAAATAGCTGACCTCTTTTTATACTTTTGTATTCTTAAAGAAAATACACTTTTTTGCCTGAAAACCTCGGAATGTTAACGTAGGGGAAGGCCTTCATCGAATTGAAACATCAAACAAAATGACAAAACCATCTTTGGCATAAAAATAATTAAGTGGAAAGAATAACACGCTCAATTTCAGACCGAGATAGACCTTTTTATTTTTAATATTATTATGTTTTACTCACATCGATTTGTGATATGATATTAACGTTTCTGATGTAATTTTAGGTAGAGGTAAGGTTTAAATTTACGTAGGAAAGTAAAACAAATAATTCCTGCAACGGGATTAGTGATTGTTAAATTTTATTAAGATGGTACATCTAATACGAGATTTATTAACAAACCGACTAGAATAAAAAAGTTTACAAGTGGATGTTGTTATGGAATTTGGTTTCTCGTCCACGGGAAGTCTTATGAATAAATTGTAATGGTATTGGGCATATAAAACGCTGAATCTTATTGAAATTAAACCTGTTGAAGATTTATTAATATTACTGTAAACAAAGAAAGTTCTGGACTATTTCTTTACAACTGTACATTATTTTATAAGAAAACTTTTAGGTGCCTTGAAGGTTATTGAACTTATTTCTTATTTTATAACCATAGTATGCAAATAAATAATTGTCTGGCTTTACTACCTGCTTGTAGGCTATTATTTTGTTATTATTTTTTTTCATAAGATCTTAAGTACTTAACATACGAGAATACCTGTGTTTCAACAATTATGCTAAATGGTAAAAGAAATATAAATATGTTAAAGAAAGTTGAGCTTTACTCAATAAAAATCTATTTCGGTTGGTAAGATATATCAGACCGTCGTTTCTGAATGTCAGAGCCATTATTGCAGGCTGATAACCGTATACTCGAATTGAAGAAAGTTTTATATTTGTAATACGAGAGAAAGATTATTTTAAAACGTGTTGCACTTAGTGTCAAAGAAAATTAAGGTAAGGTAGTATTTCTGTCTATTGTTAATCGTTAATGGATATTTACTTTGCTTTATGTTTTTCTGTCTGTTTAGTAAATATATATATATATAAATAAATTAAATACTTGTTTTAATTGAAAACTAAAACAATGTTCAGAATTGTTATGTTTTACAAATAACTTATTTGTAGCATTAGAAAAACAGAATTTTTATTTCTGTTAATTCATAATTTTTGTTAAGGGCGTGTGCTTTAAAACCGTGGTCGGGGTTTCTTGTGGGGACCGACAAATTTTCATTGTGTTTTGACAATGCGGCTGATCACTCGATTGTCTAAAAGTAAGATGATCTGATGGCTGAAAAAAGCGCCACTCCCAACCCGTAATTGACCAGCGTGGTGTTATACGGCTCAAAAACCCCCTAATGGGGAAGGCATGCAGTAGGGGAGGCCTACGACCAACAGTGGACTATCACAAGCTGATATTTTTATTTATAATACATTATGGATTTACGTAAACTAGAAACAAATAGTGTTTTACGTAAACATAATCTATTATTTCAAGTGCTCCAGTAATTAACGTGACATCCAATTAACAGGGACAGACGAGAGCAATTTATTTTTTTTGTTTGCCGTGAATTAAATGCCTTATTTAAAGTGAATTAAACAAGTCAGTTGCTAAAATTGTATTAATTTGTGTATTTCGTTTTTATTTTTTTTAAATTGGTTACTGTGGGTTATTTATTACATTTTAAATTTAAACCAAGCTTTATATTAAGACAAATACTCAACATTGTACAAACAAAAGTCACTTTCGCTGTTTGTCCTCCCAACAACATAATGTAATCTTTACCTCACAAAAGTTTTAAGCTTTTTTTAAAAGTTAAGTGATTGAAGAAAAAGGTTTTTTTTGTATAATATCTGCGTAATATTATGGAGAAACAAAGATCAAATTACGATTTTTTTGATGCGATGTCGTAAACAAACGTATATGTTTCGCTACTATTGCGAACGCTTGCTACCCTACGACATAAACCAAAATAACGTTCTATAGTATTGTACACCTTTAAGATAAAAAGGCGCGGGGTCTTCAATTCTACTCACCCCAAAGTTTTTTTTCATCCTTTACATTTTAAGGGAAAAATGTCTTATTTACGAAGTAATTTAAATGAACAATCGTTTATCTTTATCCAATTAAGTACATCAAATACATTGCCAAATTAATGTAGATCAATATAGCTGTTGAAAGCATGTAATTAAGATGATTTTTTCCAAAGAAATTAAGAATATTAATTGCCATTTGCGCAAAGCCAAACGGTCGCTAGTTATAAAATTAAAAATAAGAATGAAGATGTAAATAAGATACTGAAGTGTATCCTCATACGTGACTGGATGCTGTAAAGTCGAAAACGTCGAAAAATATATTGTGTAACCGGGAAAATCCTAAATTTTGGATTTGTAGAAATAATCGCGTAAAAAAACAATGTTTAAAACAAGAACTGACTTGGCTGCCGACGGTGACGTTGCGAAAGGTTCGAAAAACGTCCCTGTAACCTAACCGCAAAGACGCCAAAGAGGAATAACGTCATGGTTTTAGTAGATGCGAGTCCGACATAACCTGCGCTAAAATGGGTGTGAAATAGGCATTGATCCACGTAAAAAATATTTTTATTCATTCGTATTCGATTCTTCAGTACAATAAGTAAATACATTATTTGTACTATATTGGTTCGAAGTCTTTACCTTATGCTATTTTTGGTAAAAACATAATTTTTCCTCTAGGTGACAAGCAAATTGTCAATTGTGATTTTATTTATGTTTAAAATAACATTTAATTTAAAAAATGTAAGTTTGTAAATACACCAAACAAAATAAATTTCAGTAAAAGTCGATATTTTGAAATTACTTATAGCATAATAAATACCATAGTAAATCAAGTTCTAAATTTAATAAATATATGTAAACCTAAAAAATTAAGCGTAGCGATGTGTTATTATAATAAAGAAACATTAATTAGATGAATTTTTTTTAATTTCTTCGTTTTTAAATTTATTATTCTTTTTATTTCAAATAATTAATGTATATTAAAATTTTTTTTCTTTAAAAATCTCTGCCTTTGAGGCTTTTTCCTCTACGGGATCTCATTAATTTTTTTTCTATCGGAGGTATAGAGAGGTGGTCCGCTTATTGATATATCGATCTTCATTACCTGTTTCCTAATTTTTGCCCAAACCCAAATAAATTGAATTCATAAAAAAATATTTAAATCGGTCACGGAATTTACTTGATTGATTTCATCAACAAAGTTATCACCTGACATTGATCTTTTAATGAGTATAAGGGCCCTGTCAAATAAACTCCTAACTCCTTTTTCCCCCATTTCTCCCCGTATAACGGTAGGCCCTGCTTTAAAGCCGGAGGCGTGTTTTCCGTTGTTTCCGTTGGATTGACAACCGATCCCCTTGTCTGAAAAGTAAGATGATCCATGCGTCGGATGGGCCTGCAAAAACATCGGCCCACCCACCACATTGGACCAGCGTGGACCGTATACCAAGTCCAAAAACCCCCTAATGGAGAAGGCGTGCTCAAGGGGAATCCTATGTCGAGCAGTGGTCAACTAACATGGGCTGATGATGATGAAGAAGTCTTATTTCCGTTATAATATAAAATAGTCAATAATTTTTAATCAAATCAAAAATTTGTATTTTAAACCAATATTTTCTCCGTTACGTATTCCATTTGGAATGAATGTTTTAAAATAAATAAAGTTGAGGCTTTTGACTATGGTCCCAAGCTTCCAAAATAAAATTATTTGTTTTATTTAACTTTTAGAACTATTTCTCGCGTACAGTAAAAGGAACGGTATCCACAAAAAGCTATCAAAGCCAAAAATACACTTTAATTTTTTCCTTTGTTAAAACAAAACGGTTTATCCTGGAGCGATTTTCTCAGCTCGAGGGCGTTTGAAAGTTTGAATTGTTTTTGTGTATATTATTCTTGCAATCGTTCTCACTTTTGTTGTTTATAATAAACCTTATTCTATTGTTTTTGTCCTTTGTCGAAAATTTATGAAGCAGTTGTTAAAAATGATCTCGTTTTTTAATAAAACATAATTATATAACAATTGAAATATGTAATAGCAACTTTAATTCGAATTTTTATTTATGTCACGACAGAAATATTTTCAATATTTCTTTTAAATTTAAAAATAATTTCAAAGTTCTAATTTTTATATGTGTTCAATTTGAGTGCTTGATATCTCAGTCGATATCTCTGCGCAGTACATTTTCATCGAGTTTACTAACTGCAAATATACCTATTTTAAACTTAATTTATGCTTCCAATTTTATTATGGTTTTGTATTTATTATACGTTTTCTTAGTGCATGAAAACCTGGTAGTTTACACCGTAAACATTGCTTAATTATACTTGTTGGCCTTTATCTGAATGGTAAATATTATATGTTTGTTATTGAACAGAAACACATATATTACAATAGAAAGGAAGAAAGAAGGAATGAAAGGGATTATTTGGTACATAAATTTATACAACAATAATAAAAATATAGAAATAATACAAAATATACAAATGAACCAAAAAAGGTGTCCACTCAGCGTAACATCACGAAGTTTATAAGCTTCGTGATTGCTGGTTTTTAGTCGAACCTAAAAAACTTTTATATATGGCAATATTCGACATAACAAAATTTTACAACGGTTTAAATAAAAAATAGTTATAAAACAATAAACATAAAATACAGTAGAATTAACATAAATATCAAAAAATATCTTAAATAGCTAACAATTTTAAAGAAAAACTGGTTGTAGTATCTTAACAATGTTCGTAATATGCAATGTACTGTAACTGAAACTGTTTGGCATTAAAGGACAAGGATTTTAAGTGCTGTTTTTGTATTGATAGTAAATGCGCTTTCAATTTTGATTTAAATGTGTTAATAGACTCAAAGCTTCTTATTGAAAAGCTGCGTAAGGAAACGTATCTCGAAAAGCAAATGTACAGACTATGTGGATGGATAAGATAGTCGAGGTGCCTTCCTAACGGGTCTCAGAGAAAACTTTAACTTATCGTATAAATGTGCTGGTTTCTTTTTGTTAAAAATTTAAAAGCAAAGCTAGAAACAATAATTTATAAGGTATTACAGACTTAAAATGTAGTGGTTGAAATGGCAGGGTAGTATCCTAAAGAGGAAACGTTGTCGTCGTCTTATATTTAGGAAAACGGTTGTATATTGTTAAAAGTCAGTTAAATATTTTTTCTGAAAATTTCACTTGTTTATTATTAACAGCACAAAATCATGTCACTGCGGAAATAAAAAAGAATCACACATTTCCTTTTGTTTGAGATTTTATCAAAATTTATCGTTTTAATTACTGTGACAATTATTTGCTATATATTTTATACATGCAGCTAAACCTTGGCATTCCTCCAAGCACTTTTAATACATACTTGCATTGTTTGCGGAATAAACATTTCCTCGAAAATAAATTTTGGCCTTACTGTAATTACCAATCTAAATCGGAATAATAAATAAGTTACTATTAAATTAGTTATTTAGGAAATAAAACATTCAAGTCGAAGGAAGAAAGCAGAAATATCGTAACAGACAAAAATGAAATCCTTCACTAGAGCCGAAGAATAATTCAAAAAATAAATATATTAAATTAACTATAAATAAAAGAATATAAAAAAGAAAAAAACCTTTTATTACACATAAAAAGTAATAATTATAAGATTTTTTTAAATTGTTATATCGGTTCTGGTCAACAATTTAATTTTTGGCAAATAAAACGTTTCTGTTTTCTTCTTTTCTTCGTTCGACGAAGTGTAAATGCGCCACAAAGAGCGCAATAGAAGTGAAAAGATTTGTGAAACTGGCAGATTCCGTTTTTATTGGGGACTCGAAAATTGCCACGCGTTCCCGCGTTGTTTTTATTCAAACTATTGCATGGTTTTTAGACTTCTGTACAACATGTACTTGGTATGTCCTACCTTTTTAAATAGTATACATTTTACATTTCTAGGTTTTACATAAAATCCGTGGTGAAACCAAATGGATAAGAAAGTGGTCTTATAAGGTTTTTCATCCAGGTTTGGAGTCCTCAAAAAATAATGAAAATATATTCAACTTTATGTGAGGTAATATCTTTGTTGACTAGAAAACAATTTATTATATGTTGAAAACTAGCACACGCTTTTACCACTAGGCTACAGCACGGCATGGCGCTTTTACGCTTCATTTTTTATTTTACAATTATTTTAAAATTATTCCTAACGTATCTGACCCTTTTCAGAGTAGGTTGTGACTATGGACGTGATATAGTCTGTAGACAGTTTTTTGAACAGGTATAGTATTCGCGTCAATAATAATAATAAAACTGAAAAGTTTAATAATTAAGCACAGATTTTTTTAATAGAATATCTTATCTTATAAAAAAGTAAGGTTATAACTTAAGCTGCCTTTTCGTTGCTCTGTACGCTGAATTGCAGAGCTGCCAAACATTTTAATGTAATTTTTCTTTTTCGTGGGTAGGCGTGCAAAAAGTTAACATAACATTTACATTGCTTCTTTAATTTAATTTGAAATAAAATAGTTTTAACGTAAAAACAAAGTTAAATGGTTGTTTTATCGCTTATTTAAAAAGTACTTACATCATTGGTACGTTTAATGTAAACATAAATTATCAGCCACCACCTGCCAGAAAAAAAAATTGTAACTTATTTGACTTTCATTTTAATGACACATATTTGGAACAGAATGTGAAAATTGTCCGAAATTATGACAACACAAAGCCACATTTAGGAGTCCATTTCAAAAAGGTTGGATGACCTCTAGGCACAAATAAGCAATGCTGGGTCATCCAAGGACACTGTCGCAAGAGTTGCTGATGAACTTCGCATATTGCGGGAGTAGATTAGCATCCCGCACATTGCGGGAGGGTATGACAATGCGTATTTACCAAAGTTCGCTTTCATTTTGGCACGCATTCTGGTTTTTATTACTTTAGACTTAACAAAGACTTAATTTTCCTTTTTTTACATCCTAAAATTTCCTAAACCTAAACCTGAGTAGCGGAAATAAGAGAGATCTGATAGAAATTACTCCGCATACAAACTGCACGGAATCGGTGTAATCAAATGATACGCAATGCAAAACGCCGTATTTCCAGTATATTCATTTACGGGTTTCTGATTCCTTTTAAATTAATTATTCTTATGCCAAAATCTGAAAGGTTTTGAAATTTTGGATATCGGTAAGTAACGAACGTCAAACGTCATTAGTTTCATTAGTTTCGATGATTTAAAGCACCCTTTCTCTACTATTTCTACTTTAGATCACCAAATGATATGTGACAATATTTCCTATTTAAATAGGTTGACGCGGCCTTGCATTGAATTGTTTAAATGTTCTCCAGTTACTTCCGGTGATATCAAAAACCAATTCTTTCTACAAAATCAGATGCAGTTGTATGTGACAAAATAAGCCGAAATGATTGTTCCTATCCTAGATTTCCTTGTACCAATGCTTGCCCTCAATATTGATTTTTCTTTAAGATCAGGATCATCTGCATGTTCCTAACGTAATGTGTGTTTTGTGTTCATAAACAACTTTCTGATTTCATATTCAGTAACAAATTGCTTAGTCAATAAATATCAGAATTTAAGCCTAGACCTACCCACGGTCACAGTTCTGGTGCTTATTGCTTCACTATTGCCTTCAATACCGTCAGTCACGACATTCTTCTTGCAGTACTCTCTTATGGAATGGTTTCGGAAGAATTAGTGGAATGGTTTTCTTCTTATCTTTGAGGGCGCCGGCAATCAGTTTTGATGATAAATTATCTTCATGCTGGCTATTCCTCACACTCCCACCTCAAGACTCTTTTTCCAATTATGTTTTCTATATTTTGTAACTTTATCTCTTTTGATCTTCAATATGCGTATCATCTATACGCCGATGATCTGTTTGACCGACCCAACAAGCAGTTGTTTGCTCACGAATCCAACGAAAACTTAGACGTAACAGTTGACTTTACGTCACTAAGAACATGGCTTCAATAAAACATGGTGTGATAAATAAGGTTTGGCAGTCAATCCATCGATGTGCCAAACAATAATAATTGGCAGCGCTCGCAATTATGTAAGGTAGATCTAACTGCAATTCCATATTTAATTTTTGACGGAGATCTAATTTCATCTAGTCTTAACGTTTAAAATCTAGGTCTCCAGATAAAAATGACATTAAATTGGAAAAGCCAAACAGCAAGCGGGGTGCCTTATTAAGCCTTTACAGATTTAAGAAGTTTTTGCCCAATCAAGCGAATTTGATCCTTCTACAGGCCCTGATTTTCCCTTTATCGACTATGATGACGTGTCATATCTTAACCTGAATGCAGATCACCTCAATAAGCTTGACCGACTTCTTAACAACTGCATTCCATTTGTTTTTATTCTTCGTAAATATGACCACATTTCTGCTCAACGTTCCGAACCTATTTGCCAGCGACGATACGAACTCTTACCATTCTAAATTCTTTTCTTAACTCTCCTATGACCCCATCATACATAACTTTCAAATTTTATTACTTATGTGATGTCAGTAATAAAAATCTTCGTTCGACGAATACGCGTCTACTCCAATGCCCTGACATCATACACTTCTCCTTAAGTTGGCGGCTTGAAATTATAATGACTTTCAAGCGAAAAGTAAAAGAGTATTCCTAAGAACGCATCGCCAGATTAACGAAATCATCGGATAAGCTTTTTTATTATAATGTATATATTTATATACACATATTTTATGCATATATTACGTATATGTACGTGTTATTAATATAAATGATAAATATTTAAATTTTATTAATCTTCATGTGTTGTATTTTATTTATTTATTTTAGTCATAGCGCGTATATTTGCACCTCCCTACTTTTTTTTTACTTCAATCCAGGTTGACTGGCAGTATAGGCCATCGGCATAAAGTACAGTTTGTGCATCAAATTTTATACATAAGAAGATTATAACTATAATAATCTGCTTATGTATAAAAGAAAAACATAAATTTTATTGTAAAATTAAAGTATTTCTCAACTGTAATATTTGTCAGTGTGTGTGTAGTGATATAAAAAACCTATCAATAATTCAATAATAATATTTGAAGGAAATAAAAAGAAAATAAAAAGTTGTAATATCATTAACATCGGTCTTATTATTAGACTCATCGTAAAAGAAGTTTTTGCACTAGTTATCAGAAATATATCGTGGAATAACGAACGCTGGTCCATATATCTGTTCTCTTATGATGAACACAATCAATCAATTTATAAGATTACAATAAATATTAATAGTCTTTTTCCTCGGCACTGCAGTGAAGCAGTGCAAGCTGAAATGAAGCAAATTTTAAAATATTAAATTATTAAAAAGTTTAAAACGTTAAGTAGAATAAACATGTTAAATTTGTAAAAAATAATACTAAGCTATTAGTAGTCCATAGATATCATTAAATAATTATTAGAATATACATGTAATTATAAGCCCAGAATTAGGGCTCTAAATGTAACTGTCGACGCACGAAAGCCAGTAGCCGTATATTTTTACTTGGAAGTTTAGATATACACAAAAAGTCGACAACCTCGGGAATACATTAGCTTGCTACACGTACTATTCATATAAAACTACGATCGAACAACCATAATAGTTGCGAGGTTAGAATAAATTAGTATTCGAAATAAAGTATGTCATGTGTCCTTTTATTGAATCTTAAATTTGCTATAAAACTCGAATGTTTCTGCATATATAAAATGTTACAGCTTACATGATTTCAAATATAAGTAATATTAAGAAATAATTTTACCCACGCGTTACATAAAGTATTTAATTTTGAGGTTCAAGTGGACATGCTGGAACTTTATATTATCTTTGGATCTAAAAACCTGCACAGAACCACCACAGAAGTATATTAAAAAAATTATAATGTTTCAAAACTAGAGTTTACCTTCAAACCAACTTACACAATTATGGCTCTACTGGTAATATTACTACAAACGCAATAAAAGAGCCATTAGATTTAGTATGAACCTTATGTTAAGTAAGAATGTTCACATAAACATATACTTTAAAATTGTAATAATTTGCTGCAATAGAATTGACTTTAATGTCGATACAAGACTGCTAATATTCAACCATAAAGACGAACTAAAACTTGCTGTGTACTAATAAATTGTTCTGAGTAGTATTCAGTCGCTAGAAAGTTTGTTTAATATTTCGATAAAACGAACACGATCGTTTAACGAAGTTTTATGAGTTTGTAAAATTGTTATTATCGTCATTTGACATTTCACTAACTCTGGGATATTTCAGTATAATAAAAATTAGGAGTACTTATTTCTGGGTACATTTTTGCAAATTTGCAAACAAGGGTCGGAATTTGTAAAATAATAATTATGTAAAATCTCCGAAGGGAAAAATCACAAAAGTGGTTTGATAAAAATATTCCATAACAATTGAAAAATTATAGATTTACGCACTGTTCATTTGTAAAATAGTAATTATGGGCAATAATGAAAATTTAAACCTGAGACCACTTTGAACCTCGAAATGAACTAAAAAGTTCACTTTGAGGTTCAAAGTGGTCTCAGGATCAATAAGTATATTAATAATATTTTGTGTAATATTCTCCTCTCACATGACATCATTTACAAGAATATATTCAAAAGAACAAATCACCATACCTCCTCTTAAATGTTAAATAAGTAACTATATACTCCACTACACTTGATCACTGCTCTTAACTTCACTCTCAAGCAACAACTTATATAATGTTTGCAAAAGCAAAACAACAACCACAGTGTACAATTTGTTATTTGAAGCATCTGTTCATTAAACTAGAAAATTGTTTCCACATTAGTCTCCTCTGACGACGCATGTTGGGATTCCTGGAACAAGAATATGCATTGTTACACGAGTAAATTTATCAAGGTAACATAAATAAGCAGTTACTATAAATAAAACCGAATTAATATTTTTCCTGAAAAGATAACAAAAAATTTTACTAAATAGTAAAATTAAATCTTCTTTATTTAGTCTTGGGTCTAATATTATTACGAAATTTTTATTTCAGCGTCTACCTCAATTTGCTTCATAATTTCAAGTGGGGAAAGACAGAAGAAGACAGACAGAAGACAAACATTGTTACGGCCGTCCATTGACTCCAGTCACCCAAGAAAATATTGCGAAAGTCGAAAAAATTGTATTGAGCGATCAAAGAGTACCATCCGATACTTGATTCAAGAAACGAGATTTTCATATGGAAATATTAAATCCATATTGAAACAATCTTTGAAAATGGGAAAAATAGCTGTAAAATGTAAGTCGAGAATATTCGATAGTCAGAAATAACATCGAGTGGACGTTCAAAGATATTATTACACAAGTTTCAAGAAGACTGAAATTTTCTTTTTGTCTTGTTTTGTAACAATGGATAAGACATGGGTCCATATTTTTGATCCCGAGACCATACAGCAACGGAAGTTTTGCGTCATAGTATCTATGGACAAAGTATGGCCTCAATGATTTGGAACTTAGAGGGGTGTGTTGATAGATAAACTGCAGTTTAAAACCAACAGGCGTATATAGTGTGCAGCTTTAATTCCCAAGTTGAGGAATGCTATTGAAGAGATAAGCAGAGAGAAATGAAATTTAAAGACTACTTAAGAGAAAACATGTACGAAGTTAATAACGATTGATTACTTGAAAGCTTTTTGCAGGACCGAGACAAAAACTTTTATTTCAAATTGATTGAAGCTTTGGAGAAGCGCTAGACACGGTGTGTAGAGAGGCTTGGAGAATATGTTAAAAATGATCTTTTAAGTTATCAAAAGTGATTATATTTTAACTGATTCACCCTATTTTAGATCCCTCCTTGTAGCATACATATTCATATCAAAGGTTATGGTGCACGGTTGGTATAAGTTTATAAATTTTACCCATAAAGTTTTAATTTTTACGTTGTCAACCACTTATTAATCAACTGATATCATTATTAACAAAATTAAAAACAAATAAATTTTAAACAAACGAAATGTTGAATAAATACTTTACCATCTCGTTTGGTCAGTAAAATCCTTTTTAATACAGCGTGTATTATAATAAACATAATAAATGCTTTGTATTAAAATAGCACGAGAGATGATAAACTGATTAAAAGTTTGTGAAATATTATAACAGCAATTAAATAAAAGCAATATTATAAGTAAACGTTCATACAGTTTGGGTGAACAAACAATCAAGTTCATTTACTTCCAGCGATATAATAGATAAACTGTTATTGTTTTGCACAAAAGGCAAAATCCCACTTGTATGTATTGTTCTGGTTTCAATAGTAGTTTAAAGTCAAGTATTGCTTTTTAATGTACGCGAAAAATTGAAAAAATATACGAAATTTACCTATAAATGCAAAAATGTATAATATGATACGCTTTCTTTTTCTAACTGCTGAACCGATTTGTATAAAGCTCTTTAAATTTAAAAACGAGTAGTAAATGGTCTAAAAATTTCAAACAATTTTTGTATTTCATCACATATATTACATCAAAAGAAATGTATTAACAAAAATTTAAGGAAACTAAGAAATGAAAACATTATTATTTTAAAACAATGTATGTATTATTTACATATTACTCGCTATTCGTTCATCATGACAATAGCTAACTGGGAACTGCACTGAATAAATTGTTGCCGCGAGACTTGTAAAGTATGAAAAAGGAAACAAGTAATAAAACAACTTTTAATTTAAGAAAATTCATAACTTTCTAGTTACTCATTCTCAATTAAAGATTTTTGTACTTTACAAAATCAGACAAGTTTATTAAAGTGCAATATAATAATGACGATGATCTCAATATTTTTGTTAGATTTAATGTATTTATGTATGCATTTTCGATATTATGTTGCGTCTTATAAAAAATAATCGAACTTCCTAGGCAAAGATAAGTTTGGGGCGGTAAATCCCTATAATTTGGATGCATGGAATTTGGGCATAACATTACAATAATTTTACGAATAAAAGTAAAGCAGAAAATTAAAACACTCCATAGTAAATCTTTTAAAGTTTTCATATTTCATTTATTCCATTTTCAATAAGAAATTTTCGCAATAATAAAAACAATCCTTTTTATGTTTTTCTGATGATGAGAGCACGACGCTCTTTGGAAAAAACTTATTTGAACATACCGGATGTGGGGAAGGGGGGGGGGGGCAGGTTGCCGTTGTCACAGGCGCGTCTCCCCACCGAGTGACCGAATGAGCCTCGGCTTGGGCCGTCATTTTCTGGTTCTGCCCAGGCCGACGCCTCGGCTTGATTCAGACGCTTTCTTAAGGAAAATTTAATAGCTATAAGAGCTCTCAAGCAACGCTCCTATCTAACATGGTGTTAAGCCACAGTGTCCTACACTCTAAGTGCAGGGTGTGTTTGGTTCCTGAATGGGTGTCGCAACCTATTATGCCGTTAATTAGATTCTTGTATTTTGAACAAGTAGTGAAAACCATGGCATCGCCGGCGGCGGTGGCAATTTTATTAGCGACGAGAAGGATGTTTACCTAAGGGTAAGTGATATGCCCTTAAGTTTAACAGCGTGAGACGACACAGATCCACTCGCAGCCTTGAGACATGAGATGTCATGTCGCGTTTACCCAGTAATTACATCAGGTGCGGTGACCTTCAAACGGATAGTAATATTTATACACCACAGTTTTGCAGCAAAAATAGGCACCGCGGTGGCAATAGGTCTCCTGTAAAAATGATACCTACCTTATATAAAAAAGTACCTAACCTACCTTCAAAATTTCTACTAAGTATTCCATTATTGAACCGGAACTGTTAATCTCAAAATATAATAACAGTCCGATTAGGGTAATATGCAGATTTCACTTTAAAAAAATATGTATATAGCAATCGTAATAAAAGACGATGAAACATTACTTAGACCGGAATTACGGAAAAAGAAGTTAAGAAATATTTAAAGGATTGCAGATTTAAGTTACCAGAAAATATTAAAGCTGCACATTCCTATAAAAATCGGTTAAAAAACATAGCTTTGATAAAACATAAGAGAAATGTTAAATAATATATTTCTATAGTTTTAGTAAATTATTTAAAAAAAAACGTAATCATACTCATAGGCTTTTATATAGACATAGGTATATGACTACATAAAAGCTCATATTGCTATATTTTATGAAAAACGCAGCAGAGTTAGTCACTGTTTTATTTAATTACCTATACAAAATTTGTTCTAAAATTAAATCGACACTATGGTATCAGTGAAATATCCATAAATACCAGTTTTACATTTTTTCGTAAAACTGGGATTTATGTATAGGTAAACTTTTAGGACTAAGATATTTTTGTTATTATATCTGCAGGCATTGTTAAACCAGTTATAATTCTAACAAAATTTTAGTTTTTAAAAGTACTAGAAACAATTTAAAGCTGCTAAGTTACCTGCTGCATATTTTATTCAAACGATGAGTCTTCAGTCTGAAAACATCTATTTAGCTCGCAGATTAACTTCGCTCATTTTATACTGAAAAACTCATTAAATTGTTAATGATTGAAAACATCGACTTAATGAACTGACATTTAAATTTTACTTAGAGAACGTAAACGTTTAACCCGCATACACTATTACACTACATATAATTATGTCCTTCAAGTCGAAAACGACTACGATGTATATTAGAGATCAACCAACTACACAGGGGATATTATAGTGCACAAGTGTGAGCGGAGACACAGGTGCACTCGTCCTGCTTAAGAGTATTAGGGCTGTGCCCTAATACTCTTAAAGCCAGATGGGACGAATAACGAAACACGAACGGAAGACATAAAAAAGCAACCAACTTTTTCATGGCCAGCAGAAAGTTATCTTACAATATAGGAAATCTTGTGATCCGCTCGCAATACCCTAACCAAGAAGAAAACAATATTGATTAGATGTTGAGTCCCCGCAGGATTCGAACTAACGACCTCTGGTTTGTAAAGCGTAAGCCCATACCACTAGGCTTCGGAGGCAGTTACTATCCACATGTACTAAAATGGCAATAAACTTTCTTAGCCTTTATACAAAAAATTGCTTAAAAATGTTGTTTTAAACTTAAATATTTAATTATTTAGTTCTAGTTTTAGGAAACACATAAACAGAACAAAAAATAAAAGACGCCCCTTTGTTTCTTGCTTTTACAAAGTTAAAATTAATTTACATTTCATACTCTAAAATGTCAATGGATATTCAATTAATTTTGCAACAGAGTTTTATTTTTTAAAAGTAACGAATTATAACTTACGCTAAAGTGCTGTTCATGTATGAATGCCTATAACGGCCGCTAAATAGTGCTCGAAGCGTCGAGAGTTAAAATGTAAATAAAAGCGATACAGTCCGTTAAAAGTCCTTAGTATTCAATAATGCGCTGCTTATTGATTTTGATTATATATATGAGTATTCTTACTAACTATAAAAGAAAATAGAAAATGTAAAACTAATTTATTACATTTTCAAATACAACAAACTTAATGTATACATATTTACTGTAATAATTAACTTTGTTTTTTGTTTTCAAGTCGTTTAAATACAATTCGGTATTTTAATAGGAAACCGGAGTGTTATTAATGCCGATAAGTAATATGCTACGAGTAATAAAATATATAATTTCAAAGTTAACTTGCCTTTTGTCATATAAAATACGAAACGACCCCAATTATTAGGCGCTCGTTTCAGGCTGCCATGGAAATGTAATTTGTACAATCCCGACCTTCAGCCCGAATTACAATTTTCTGTTTACAAATCTTACGTAAATTCCCATTTCGACATTTAATATTAAGACTAGTTATATTAAGTGTTATGTAAGCTGATATTTTTACAAATTGCAAATTATTGAAGTGTGTGTAAACAGTCAAAGAGATTCTATTTTAATATGATGATTATAATAATCGTTTTGTATGTGTGGAATCCGCCGGTATTGGAGGCTACGGAGGCTACTTTACATACTCGTGATCATGCATTCGAAACATGGGCGCGTTAAAGTTGGTCCCGGTTGGTAAGTCGTTGAATCTATATTGGTTTTGTCGTTATAAGATTTCAGTGGCTTAACATTTATTGAAATCTTATCTATCTATCAAATGTAGTTTAGGGAAAGATGTGGTAGGTCCCTTTAAATAGCATCGGGGTAGAATGAACGACGGTGGAAAATGAATGGCGATGTCCTTCAAACTGAAACGTTATCCTGTTCCGTTTCGAAGGACACCGTAGCCAGCGTTTTTACTGGGCAAACGAGACGTAACCTATGTTATCGTAGGTTACGTCTCGTTTACCCATACTTTACATTTTATTATATACTATTACTCTGTACCCGTAACAACGCGTAGGTTATACTCCTGGTAATGCCGTTGCCAATGGGCGTTGGTGACCACTTTTTATCAGGTTGCCCAACTGCTTGACTGCCTTCGTATAAATTTAAAAAAAATTGTTTGCGGAGATCAGATATTACACGTTCTGCGTAAAAACTATGATTTAGGTAAAACTGGATGGATTTGAAATCCACCCGCGAGAAGATTTTCGTTTGTATTTTATAGTAGTATTTTATGTAACACAATAATGCACTGAAAATAATAAGAAACAAAAATTATGTAAATATAGTGTCCAACCAAAATTTCGATTTCGGTTTTGGCCAAAAATTAAATTTTGGCCGCAGTTTCGGTTTCGGCCCAATTTAGCAGAAACTTTTGCCGAAATCGAAACTAGTTTCAGAAGTTGTCATGTTATCAAAGTAACGATTTCAAAATGGAAACAAAATTGTAGCGAAAGTTAAGTGTATCATTGCAGATCAGTTGATTTTAGCTCGGACTACCATTCCAAGTTACTAAAAGAGAATGATTATTCTTCTAAAACGGATCAAAAAGTAGTGAGAACCACACATATTTCCCTTTGTGATAAAATAAATAAATACATGCCTTGCTCTGATATTTGTTACGTTAATAAAAAAAAAGTCCTTCTTTTTTCTGAATAAAGTCATTTGTTTGCCTTCTAGTGGCGCGTTTTCTCTAAAATGGAGAAAAACTAGAGGAAAAAATCCGATTCAGTTGCCTACATTAGAGGAGTTTGCTCTGCCGTATTTCAGTGTCACAAGGTAGGCTCCTCAATTTCGAGTAAAGCGACCGAGCACACGTAAGACGAATATCGTTGCAACCATCTATCAACCTCAGTCTTCCAAAAAAATGCTGCCAAATAAAAAAAAACTGTTTTGAGCGATCGAAGAATCATATAAAGGGCATTTTGAAAACGTTCAGTTATTATTTGTATATAAATTCATAGAATTATTAAAATAACTTTTGTGTGTTGAATATTATATTATTGCTGTAATGACAAATTCATAAATAATAATAATAAACTATTCGCTCCACACTTTTTTAAGTTGTTAAAATATGAAGTTGTATGTAATTTTTTTTATATTTATAAAAAAAAGTCGCGCTTAGTTTCTTTTCTTATCATCATTCTTCTCAGGTCAGAGGCTTCCATTTCCAAACCGGTGGCAGTTTAGTTAACAACCAAAAAGAGAGTGTAATGCTTCCATATTGAATAAACAGATTTGACTTTCACTTTCATATGGAGGTATTCACTTGACATTTCAAAGACATTTTTGGACCAGTTATAAGAAGATTCGGAAAACTTTTGGTCTCGTTTTGTAACAGTGGATGAAACATCGGTTAATCATTTTGATCAGGAGACAAAACAGAATATTTACTGAAGAATATTCATGCTGTCGGCATCGGGTGGTAAGGCCTCAATATTTTGGGATTCAGAAGCGATATTGTTGATAGATTACCTGGAGCGTGGAACTACTATTACAGGTTGTAATGCAGCTTTAATCCATTTTTAATGATAAAAAAGTGAAACATCGTAGGGTTGTGCCGTTTCGCTTTATATTGCACCCGCATCAAAGTTGGCAGCAACGATGGCCGCCATTTAGCAAGCTGGCTTCTAATTGGCTGAGCATCCCCTTATTTACCAGATCTGGCGCCTAGCTGTTTTTCATCATGTCACCAAATTGACACAATACTTAAGAACAAACATGTGTTGTGAACTATAACAAGTAAAGGATGCTTTGAAGTTCTTTTTGTAGGACCAAACAAACCTTTTTCAAAGAGATAGAAGCCTTGGAAAAGCGCTGGTTTTGGTGTGTAAGGGGAATAGGTAAAAAAAATAATAATTAAGTTATCAATGCTCATTACATTCTATCTCATTCTCACAATTTTTTGATAAACTCGGAAGTACAAATGTAAACCAAAGTATTAATTATTAAGATATCAAAATCCCAATAGTTACTATTTAATGCAACAGTAAGAATTAGTAATTTGCTTATTAATAAGTAATATTCATTTCGCTGTAAGAATTTCATTTGTAAAAATAGTTGATTTAATTTTAAATATTTTGTAAAAAAATATTACCAACTTAAATAAATCATAACCAAAAACCTAATATGTCTCCATTTCACGTCTTAGTTAATGTACAATAATACAATAATAGAAGATAAAAAGCATCAAATTCCAGTGTTTTAAGATTTTTTATACTGGACCACGTGAGTTTCGGTTTCGGTTACGGTCGGACTCTAGTAAATATGAACCTTATGTTATTTTTTAATTTTTATATAAAAGAGGATTACAACAATCGCTAAATATAATTTTCTTTGTGAATTTTTACTCCCTTGACCTACCTTTCTTTCCTCAGGAATAAAAAATATGCAAATTCGCCAACTTCGGGTTAGCACTCGGTTAAAAGTTTTTAAGGGGAAACGTAAAAATAAGTAATTTATTATGACATACGGCAAAATAATTGTGATTGTGCACCCGACTATTGCATAAATATTTTTAATATAGTACTGTTCTTTATCTTTTTATTTTAACAATATGCATAAATAAGTCAGATTTTTAACATAAAAAAAAACCCAGACTAAAAGTTTTCGTTTACATCATACGATTAACGTTAAACATTTTATATTACAATAAGAAGATATAAATTTTATATAATAATAATAACCATACCAGTTTTGAAAGATAAACTTTATATTTTCTGTGAGTAATTCTTCACATATGGCTATGTACGCTCTGACTTCAGAAATCATAATCATCATCATCAGCCTGTGTTACGAGGAACGTCAACGTAAGCAGTATTTCATGGCCAGATATATTTCAGATTATATATTTAAACAAACGGGTTTACCATTATGGTCCGGGTGGCTTTTCAGTAATTACCTAGTTTAGTATCATGCATATTATTTTATTTGGTAAGGATAATCCCCATCATCATCATCATCAGCCCTATGTTAGTCCACTGCTAGACGTAGATCACCCTTATAAGGCGTGCCTTCTCACGAATCCCACCACGCTGGTCTAATACAGGTTAGTGGACCGACTTTTTACATGCTCATCCGACGCATGGATCATCTTACTTTTCAGACAATTGGATGTTTGCCCCAAATTCCCTAACCAACTAGAAAACAACAATAAAAATTTGTAGAGTCCTCGCAGGATTCGAACCCATGACCTCCGCTTTCGAAAGCACTCGCTTTTACCACTAGGCTGCGGAGGCAGTTAATGTTTTACTGATTTCAGTAAAAACATTAAATCTATATGTCTTCCAAGGTTAAGCCTAATTTAATTTCAATTGCACTGGAACATATTTCACATCATTTAGTTTATTTATTTCCTTAGTATGTTAAGAAAATAAAATAATTTATGAATGCCTATTTTATATATGTGGCATACGTTAGAACCCTACACAAACTGTAAAGCTTTATTATAAGAAAACGTGACTTATCCCAACCTGCCGTTTCCATTACGGCGGCCACATTCATTTCGTTTTGTGAGAAAGGCGAAATTTTTCTTTTAGATATCTAGGATTGCTACAGATCATAATCAAACGTCGGCCCTTTCTACGAATTGTATCCTATTCATTTTGCAAGTAATTTGCCAGCAATTTATGATATTCACGAAAAAGATGATTTTTAATGTTTAGACGCTAAAGTTTCACCGAGCACGTGTCCGGCTGAAAATTCCAAAGGATGGATAATTTAAAGTCACAAACATAACATGCCGACTGGCACTTATTATTTTGCTATATTTGTCGTTATTCCTTCTATCAGACTTCAAGAATAACATACAAAAGATGTACACACACATGTTATAGAAAATATAGGTAAAAACTTAATTTGCAGAAAAGTTAGTTTTGCAGTACAGTAAGTTGCAAGAACAGACTAAAGGGTAGGTGCAGAATGCTTTTCTAATTTGTTATAGAACTTAAAATTAAAAAAAAAACAAGATATGCTATCCATAAAAATAAAATAGTCTAAGACATAACATGTCAACTGGGCACTACTTCTTAGTGTTTTGTAAGTAACTACAGATACCATGGCCTTCTGGGTAGAAAAGCAATCTACCATAAGATGGGCCCTGTAAACATTCTCAAATACATATTTTTTAAAATAGTGGTTATGTCGGTGATTTTGGTTCTCTGACGGATCACATCATTTCTGATGCGGTCCCTCAGAGATACTCTGAGAATTGCGCTTTCTATAGCTCGCTGAGTGACTTTAAATTTGTGGACCAGTCGAACCGTAATTGTCCAAGTCTCGGCACCGTAGGTCATAACGCACTGATCGAAGACTTTTAATTTGAGGCATTGTGGGATGGGTGACGAGAAAACTCGACGAAGCTTGGAAAAGCTGCCCAGCCCAGCCGAATCCTTCTGTTGGCCTCCTCAAAGTTGTTTTTACCTAGTTGGAGCATTTGACCTAAGTAAACGTACTCCGAAACAACTTCGAGGAGGTGCCTTCAATTGTGATCGGTCCCGGATCAACGTGCTCGTTAAACATGACCTTGGTTTTACCCAAGTTCATCCGGAGACCGATGCGTGCAGAAGACTGAGCCAGGCTTTGCACCATTTTTGCAGGTCCTTAGCGGTCTCAGCCATGATGACGATATCGTCCGCAAATCGAAGATGTGAGATGTACTCGCCGTTCACATTTATGCCGTGTCCTTCCCAGTTGAGCGTCCTGAACATGTCCTCAAGCGCGGCGGAGAACAATTTCGGACATGACGTCTCCTTGTCTCACACCGCGGTGTACCGACTACGACAGACATAGTGGCGGCGTTATACAGACATCTCAGCATCTCGATATATCGCCAATCAATTTGGCACTGCTGTAAAGACTCGAGGAAACACAAGATGTCAATTAATTCAAAGTCTTCTCATAGTCCACAAATGCCATGCACAGGGGCTGGTTATACTCATGTGTCTTCTGTATAACCTGCCTCACTGTGTGAATGTGGTCTATGGTGTTGCAACCCTTCAAAACCCGGCCTGTTCTCATGGCTGCGCTTCGTCAAGTTTTCGTGCAAGACGATTCGAGATGATTCTCGAAAACAACTGATAGACATGACTCAGTAGTGATATAGACCGATAGTTCTTCAATATGGTTTTATCACCTTTTTTGAAGAAAAATACAACCAAACCTGTGCTATGCCTCAGGAGTTCTCCCAGAGAGAAGGCAGAGTTAAATAGACGGCGAGTCTTTTCAGCACCGGTTTACGGCGGCCTTCAGTAGCTCCGTCGTGACTCCGTCCTCTCCCGGGGATTTTCCATTTTTAAGTTGCTCAAGGGCCCTCTCGATTTCATCTAGGCCGATTTCTGGAAGATCCTCCGACACGTGGCGGGTAAGAGTGGCTCGAGAATCCTTCTCATCCGGCTTCGGTGTGCTGAATGCGACGCGTATAACTGGCTGTAAAGCTTTCAATCTCCGAGAGAACCTTCTGATCTAGAAGCGACGACTTCTCCGTTCTCATTGGTCAACTTCGTTAGATGGCTTCTTCCAAGCTGTTGTCGAAGACTTTGGACCCCCGGTATTGCTCCATAGCTCTCTAGAGCGTATAGGAGCGACGGAGGTTGCGCCTTACCAGCTTGGAGATGGTCTTGTTAAGAACCCGCTGTTCTAACGAAGTGACGGTTGGATCATTTCGTCGCTTAGCCATGAGATCTAGTGTTTCTCCCGAAAGTTTAGACTTTTTGCCCGTACGTCGCATACCGCAGAGTTTTGCACCCTCGTCCCGAAGAATTTCTACCACTCGATCGAGTTCCTCGTCCACGTCGATTGTATTTTCCAAGGCAGCAAATCGATTTTCCAGATTGATCTGAAATGTGCCAGGATCAATGATAGGCTGGAGCAGATTAGGCCGGAGCGTAGACTTCATCAATCGGGACCGTTCAAGCTTCAAATCTATATTCAGGGTGCCTCTCAGAAGTCGGTGATCACTTCCGGTCTTGAACCTTGTGATCACTGAGACATCCCTGAATATGCACTTTTTGTCCGATATAATGAAGTCTATCTCATTTTTGGTCATAGTATCGGGCTCTGCCACGTCCATTTCCTTTGGGGCTGTTTCTTAAAGAACGAGTTCATTAAGAACAGCCCCTCTCGCTCGAGGAAATTGACGAGCATTTGCCCCCTATGATTTCTGCTCCCGTAGCCATATGATCCCAGCATCGATTCGCTGCATGCCTGTACTCCTACTTTGGCGTTGAAATCCCCCATGACAACGTTGAAGTGAGCCTTGGTGGTGGTATGTAAGGCTCTTGAGATGTCCTCGTACATATCTTCGACATCATCATCCGGGTATGACGACGTTGGTGCGTACACTTGGATAATTTTCAGGCTGTACCTATTGGTTAGCTTTATCACAAGGTACGCAACCCTCGCCGACACACCGGATACTTCAATCACATTGTCAATGAGGGATTTATTGACAAGGAACCCGACTCCACCCTGTAAAGGATTTAGTCCCTGCCTGAAGATGACCCGACTCTAGGGTTAGAGTATCCTCACCCTCTCTACGGACTTCACTCTCAATCCCAATACGTGCCATCTCATATACCTCAGCTCCTCTTCTAGTTAGGCCAGATGAGAATCTAGCCGTAGGCGTGCGTCCGTTGTATGTCGCGATGGTCAGTTTGTTGTGGCGGCCTACGTACTCCGGGATTCTTAGCACCCCGCCCTGCGTTACCGTGGCCGCCGCCTTGGCCAGGAATAGCAAGGCTACCGGAACTGGGGCGGGGCGTTTTCGTCTCATCATTTGGGGTTTTGGACCGTATACCCACCACACTGGTCCAATGCGGGATGGTAGGTGGTTAGCCAGAGCCTCGTTCGTTGCTTGTCAGGGTGCACCACGTGAAGGTGAGGTTGGCTTGGGTTCCTTAGATGTTGTGAGGATCCCCACACCCTAAAACACTACATCATCATCAGCCTGTTTTAGTCCACTGCTGGACATAGGCCTCCCTAATACACCCCTATCCATTAGGGTTTGGACCGTATCCCACCACGCTGGTCCAATGCGGGTTGGTGGGTGGACCGACTTTTTTACATGCCCATCCGACGCATGGATCATCTTACTTTTCAGACAATTGGGTGATCGGCCCAAATTGCCCTAACCAACTAGGAAACAACAATGAAAATTTGTTGCGTCCCCGCAGGATTCGAACCCACGACCTCCGGTTTCTAAAGCACACGCCCATACCACTAGGCTACGGAGGCAGTTAAGCTTAAAACACTTAGTGAAACAAATTTGTAGTTAATGTGTTAATCGTAATGTGTAACGTGATAACTATTACTAGCCAGAAACAACGACATTATAAAGTTGTTTCTTTACAGAATTTGAACATACTACCACTAGTTATAAACTAACGGCCAATATCAGAGATACGAAAGCAAATATATGTATATTAAATTGTCGGACAGATCCTCCCATTTGACGCAATACAAATATCAACAAGATTTAGGAGAACATAACAGCCAAAAGTTAGCTTCTTAAAGTTAGTCTAGAAATCCTCACGTCATTCTTCTTTTGGCGCGAGGAGGCGAGGTCTCGTGGCTGCAAGCCAGCCCTAAAAGAAATAAGGGGGCGCAGAGATGAATTGCACTGCAGCTGAAGCACCCTAGCGCCAGCTGCAGAACAGTGGCGGCCTAAAGTATTAATATGGTGGCTAGAAAGAGGACACGGCTCTCTAACATTCCGCACGACGCAGGTTTTGAATAAAGCTTAAAAATAAAAATTGCATTATATATTATCAATAAAGTTATATTGAACAAAGTTATATTGTGCTATAAACACAAACGCTTCACGTATTTAATATCATTGCTTTTGTCTGTATGCTAATTGAACTACAGGAACGCCTCTTCGTAGATACTTAATCACTGCTGCACGCTTTTACATATAATATATGTAATATTGCGTAATTCATGTCCCGTTTGACAGATCTAACATTTCTTAACTTAAGCAGACACCTAAACTAATTGTATTTCTTTATCTGCTAGATGTTAACAACAATTTTGTACTTAATTTTAGAAGCTTTATTTATACAATTTTGTTTTCTTATTGCCTATCCTTATAGCTGCCTCCGTAGCCTAGTGGCCTAGGCGTTAGCTTTAGAAACCGGAGGTGGTGGGTTCGAATCCTGCGGGGACTCAACAAATTTTCATTGTTGTTTCCTAGTTGGTTACGACAATTTGGGCCGATCACCCAATTGTCTGAAAAGTAAGATGATCCATGCGTCGGATGGGCATGTAAAAAGGCGGTCCACCCACCAACCTGCATTGGACCAGCGTGGTGGTATACGGTCCAAAAACCCCCTAATGGATAGGGGTGTATGGCCTATGTCCAGCAGTGGACTATCAGAGGCTGATGATGGTTTTCTTATTCCGACTATCCAATATTTCACTATCAATTATGATGAAAATGCTTAAGATGTCAGCCGGTTTTTTTCTTTTTAGTCGATTTTAAAATGACGTTAATTATGCGTGTAAGAAAAAGAAGTAATAAAAATTGATGAAGAATTAATGCGACGTCCTGCGCATTTATCAATTTTAAAAGGAAAAATGAAAAAGCCTCAGTAATTTATTCTTTTATAACGGGAGGTTTTATTTACTACACATTTGAATATATAGAGGAATTTTACAAGCGATCGCGTTCCCCGGCTTCGTGTCCACTGAAAAGTGATTGAAAAGTCGCGAGTTAAATACAAATTAAAATAAACGCCGTAAAAATCATATCCGTTTTAGTCCTTTTATTCTAACTATATATGTCCAACTGTTTGAAGGTTGCTAAACGCTTATACAGACAAAGACAGTATAAAATCCTTATCACTATTCATCCAAGAGATGTAGATACAGAAAATCGATATATTCCATATAATAAAAAAAAACTTATTTAATTCTCAAATATGTTATTGTACGATACGACTAAGAATGAACATGGCCTTTAAAGTAAAGACTGAAAAGTATTAAGCGAATTAAAAAAATGTTTCTCAACACATTATCAAATCAATTTTGTCTTATGTCTAAAACACTGTTCATAAAAAAGTGGGTGGCATGCGGTCATAAATTACTTGTTTACTGTGTAATGTACCATAAGAAATTTAACACACTTAATGTAGGTTTGTATTATGGATGTCTCGACAGCTATTTGTAATTTTTGGCTTAATCATAGTGCTGTAAAGGAAATATTATATTTAGGATCACGAAACTGAAATTATTTTTGGCACAAACCCATGTTTATACAGTGATATATTTTGCGTCTAATGACGTTCATGAAAGCGTTGTAACTAATAAATAGCACTGCCGCATTGAGTATTATTTTGTATAGCATAGTTAGTTATAATGGCTCAACTAAAGGAATATCTATAGTTATTTTTTCAGCAAATAAGCGCCTAAATTTAGTACCATTATGACATTGTCCATTGTATTTATTATAAAACTACAGGGCATATAATGAATAACTTATAAGTTGTATTTTATGTTACGGTGGTAGCTTTAAAATGTCTTGTGAATTTTTATATATAAAAATAAAAACTTGAATTTACTTATAAGTACGGCAAAGACTGTTTAACATCTGGTAAACCCATTTTTACTGACTTCTCAAAAGATATTATAATCCCGTTTAAGATTTATTTATAATCCCGTTGAATAGTAATCGTGTCGGGTGTTTCGATTAAATAAAACCATATACGCGTAAAGATAATAAAAAAAAGTTCAAAATAGCTTAACGGCTATAAATATGCAGATAATTGTTGGCTACTTTTTGCGGCAGTTATTATGTAGCATATTTATCAATTGTTGATTATTGCTATTTAGTAAGAGGAATGTAAGTCTATCGTTACTATCAGACATATTATTATAGCTAAAACAATCAATAGATCCTTGTGATAGTTTATTACATGTTTGTTTTTATTTTCAGTATTATGTGAGGAACTATTAATGCGTACCCCTCGCGGGTGCAAGGACAGGGTGAGTTTTCTGAGACCTCCCCCACACATCTACACACCATGTCAACCTCCTCCCACCACGCTTCGCATCAGCGGTGCGGTCCCGCCTAGTCGCGGAGGATAGGCAGAGCGGTCCGGAATACCGACACTCCTCTTCCTCCGCGACACTTCCTTGGCTGCAGAGTACAGGAATGCTACACCCTCTAAGGCGCATCCGAAGCTGGCTTCACCAGCTTGGAGCAGCCTCTTCCACTGCCAGCCAGGTTCCTCTTAGCTTCCCCGCGACTGGCCCAAGCCGCTGGTACTGAGGCCCAACGCTACGATGAAGCGAGAACCTGTTTCGGGAGATACACGCTGACAGTATTTTAAGTTACCCATACGCAAAACATAGCTATTTTGTAAGTGAAATAAAACGTTTAACGGCAATAAAGAAACTTACTGTAAAATTAAAGACAAACGACTCTTTGGCGTCCACGGTTGTATTAGGAATAATAAAGCTTAATTTCTGATATGTGGAATGTAACCTTAATGTGTTAATAAACTTGATAATAATCTTTTAAACAAAAAACCTGTACTAACAAAAAATTAAATAGTGATTTTTACTAATGTGCCTCAACTACTCAGGTACTTTCATGAATAATACAAGTAACTGCCACCGTAGCCTAGTGGTATGGGCGTGTGCAACTGCCTCGTAGCCTAGTGGTATGGGCGTGTGCTTTAGAAACCGGAGGTCGTGGGTTTGAATCCTGCGGGACTCAACAAATTTTCATTGTTGTTTCCTAGTTGGTTAGGCAATTTGGGCCGATAACCAAATTGTCTGAAAAATAAGATGTGAAAAGTAAGCGTCGGATGGGCATGCAAAAGTCGGTCCACCTACCAACCCGCATTAGACCAGCGTGGTGGGATACGGTCCAAAACCCCTAATGGATAGGGTGTATTGGGGAGGCCTATGTCTAGCAGTGGATTATCACAGGCTGATGATGATGATTTACGTATCTGAAGGAGCCTTGTTGCATAATTTATATGTAAACGGATTTAAAAATAGTTCAAATATTAAAAGAATTAATAAACTTCACAAATTGTTTTTCGCGAAAGAATACTGAAACCTACCAAAAGTAATTTGTAAAGCGGTAGAAGAATATCTTTTTTAAATGAATAATAAGTTAGGTTTTTAACCCTTATGATAACAAAATTGCAAGGTCACAAGATTTTTTTGTACCATTATAAATAAAATTTTAATCATCACAATTTAACCACAAATTATCTTTAAAACTTAGACGACTTTCCGTTGAAAATTAACGTTTTTATTTAGAAAAGTAGTCGTATTTTACAAATTTTATAAATTAAAAGCACTCTACATATAGTAGTTTGTTCTGATATGAGTGACAGAGAGATAGCGTCCAAAGCTTTTAAATGTCGTATTTTATCTTCGAAAGCATCTGTAAAAAACTATAACTCCATTATGACCCTTCTTCTTTTAAATATAATGGCTCCACCAAGGACAACTTGGTGATTCTGCAATGTGGGAAATTTTAGGGCCCCCCTACAGAAGGTAATGGAATAACCTGAATTTTTATTACCCATAAAAAATTTTGAAATAAAAAAGTTTCGGCAAAAACACAAAATTAAAACAAACTTTTCCCCACGGTTATAAGGTCAATTTTGGGGGAAAAATTTTAATTTAATTTTTTCAAAATCTTGGAAGAACAGTCCCTTTGTACGGTTCACCAGTTGGGCCCTTCACTGCAGCCATTTCTGTTCCTGCGATTAAGAGCAGGAATTCTTGTATGTATAGATGGTTAAGCTTCGAAATAGTTTAGGGATATGCAGTTATTTTTTTGTATAAGCAGATATATTATTCGCTAGGAATGATAAAAAATAGAAATATTAAATAATATTCAAGAAAAAAACTTATTTGCTCACATGAAAGATAAATTGACCAAAAACATTAGAACTCTGATAAAATCCCTATTTTTGTCTCTTTTTACAAGTACCTGTTTGGTATAGCACCACCCTGTTGCTTATTACTGCTGCAAATCAGTAGTGTATGTACATAACACATGCGTCTTTAGGTTTATGGAACAGAGAGTGAATAGAAATGTCTCAGGAGCGGTTTAGTCTATTCTTAGCTGCTTTTCTTATAGGTGGCTTATATTACTTTAATAATGAAAAGGATATGCGGAATGGAACATTTTACAGCTTGTTATTATAATATTTGATATAAAAAAATAACGATGTACTATAACTCTTAAGTTTAATGCTATACACAAATAATTTAAAAAGTTCCTCGCATTAAGTCGCTGAAACTTTGTTCAGTGTTCCGAGACAACGAAAACGACTGTTTTATTGGAATTTTATAAGCTTGCTAAATTGATCCAATTTTGAACAAATATTTCGTCACGTTTTAGCTCCAGAATGTTTTAAAATTGTAGTAGAGTTACTTAAAAGCTTTATCTTATCAATCACAAGGTGACGAAATACACAAATGCTCATTGCTTTAAAGATTTTCTACATTCATTTGTAATTTTAATAATAGTTTAAGTTATTTATTATTTATTATTTATCCTTTTAAGTTATTTATTATTTAACATTTTTTTTATCTATTTAAAGAACGTGGTAGACTCTTTTCTAGAGACCGTCTGAAGAAGCACTGCGGTGCTTTATTATGCCTAAAATCAGGAGCGTGTAAACAGTACTACGCTTAGAAGGGTCAAGGCATCCTAACCCATGACTCAAGGCGGTGAGTAGATTTGTGGCTTGTTTGGCTGCTGTTCTTATGGGCAGAGCTTAACAGATGAACCTTCTACTTGTCCCATCGCCTTATCATATTAAAAAAAGAAAAACAATCCTTATTGTAAGGTTACTCCATTTTTAAATAGCTATAAACGTACTATTCATAAAATAACATAAAATGCGACCATGTGCAATTTCTTACAAACAAAAAAATATGGACATCAATCTACAGAGGGAGAAGATTAACAAAGTTACATAAAGAAAAAAAAACAATTAACTCTAAAAAAGTAAAATATTTAAATTGCTCTAGTTTCTACGATGAGGTAAGCGTTTAGAAAGTTGCAAATTATTAAGCTATCCCTTTTGACGTAAGAAATTTGTACCCTTTAAAATGCAAATCTGATTCTGAGATGCTACGCTGGTCAACTTGGTAAACTGATTTGGATAAGACCTATTTATTAGTTTAGATTGAAAAAGAACATAAAAAATGGGACCTCATATAAATCAAAATAGACGTCACCCTTTCTATTGATTGTATAAATACTATACATGATATATAAAACTTAAAGCGATTATTTAATATTTCATTACAAAATCAAGTGTTAAAATTTAAAACAATAAGTAAAAACAGTTTAATTAGAATTTTACAAGTAATGCATTTTATTATTATTCAATTTTACGAGTAATATATTTTGAAAATGTATTATTTATTTCGTCCGTGTGGAATTAAAAAAAATTCCCAGTGGTGTATTAAAATATACTGTATAAAATAAATGAGGTGTTTTATTTGTTTTTGTCTATCATTAGACACAAAGTGTTAAAACATTCGCTTTGTCGATGATAAATTTACACATTGGAAATTCTATGTGTAAATTTGTGTAAATCCCAATTTAAGTCCCTAGTTCATAATATGATCATCATTCGTCATCACGACGATTCCCATATAAACTTTCGTCCCTTTTTTATCGTTGTGGAAATGGCTACGCATACCTCTCCTCGTGGGGGCAAAGACGGGTTATGTCGGATTCGCATCGATTAAACTTCCACCGACTCCTCCTTCGTTGCAAAAGACAGGAAGGGCGGCACACCTACCTCCTCCACGGCCAGCTTAGCACCACAAGCTGGCCATGGTGGCTCTATATTCACGGAAATTATGTAGAAAAGTAAATTAAGGATTTGATATAAAAATAAAATTATGGAGATAAGCGTCTTTTTTTAAACCAAAACGGTACTTCCCAAAAAATATGTGGTTGCGCGGGCGCGTGGTACTCAAGTTTCATCAGCCAATTTTGATTGGACCAACTAGCTCGAGTGACGGCGATATGGTAGATCCTATTTTAGGACCAGAAGCGAGGATGCGGTACGAAGGACCATGTGCGTAATCCGGCTCGGACAACGTGGTAATGAAGCTGGATTGGAAATGCGATAAAAGGAAGGATAAATACCTAGTCTGATGGCGGCACAGCTGCAAGCGTCTTCGTTGATGCGGTTGGAGTTCGCGGTAAACGTAAAACTATAAGAACGGAGCGTTGGCTATTCGCGTCGCGTGACTTTAAAGTATGATGTGTTGCGTAGGAACTTCCGAAGGCAATCTTCCGACTGCAGCGGCGCTGGCCACCGTCCGCGTCACGAAGTATTTTCCCTTTACCCTCCTTTCTTCGCGAGATGAGGAAAAATTAAAAGGAAAAAAGGAGAGCAGGCGAAAGGAGCGGTATAATAAGAAGGGGATGGAAAATGATGGTGTATTTGGAGCATTCATCACTTTTAAAATTTTCCTCCAGCTTTTATGCTTCATATTCAACAAATGTGACAAATATTTTTAATTTCATATGGTAAAATCTTAGTTTTATTGTGATTATATATAGATTAATGAAAAAAATACGTTGTAAGGAACGTAACGTCTTCAATATATGGACAAGAAAAGTGAGCGATGACATATACATATTTTTTTTAGAATACACCAAAGTTATTATTTTAATGCAAATAATAAAGACAAATTTTGTTTACATTTTTTTAAAACTGTAGTGATGTATGAAATCTGTAAATTTAATTATTCCTACAAAACCGCATAAAAGTGGTTTAATACGATTGCATTTTAACAAAATGGAAAGGTCAGGAAGTGCTTAATGTCATTTAGCTAACATAAGGTTGTCATTTCTGTCTTTACGGTTCTCAGAAACATCGCACCAGTAGTTAACAATATTTCATAAAATAATTAAAAATATATTCATCATCATCATCATCATCAGCCTTTGATAGTCCACTGCTGGACATATGCCTCCTCTAATACACCCCTATCCATTAGGGGGTTTTGGACCGTATCTCACCACGCTGGTCCAATGCGGGTTGGTGGGTATTGCTACACATAACGTTAATAGCAATGTTAAAAGAATATTTTAAAAGACATTTTTCTGCCTCGTGATGAACTTAGTCACGAAACGACAAAAGACCTCTACGCGGCTTAAAAATGACTTGTGAATGTTTTTGGGACTGGTCTACTTATTTTCCATACTTTAAAGTGCAATAGAGGGCGCCATGCTTCGAGTCTATTGGTCAGATAAATTTGTTATGAATTAATCCGTCAAAGAATTAAAGTCACTGACATAGTGAGACGATTAGCTCGTTAAAGTGGCAGGTCACGTGGTTACTAGCACCGATAGCTAACGGGCTAACGATTCTAGAGAGGAGACCGCGATCGGGCAGACAGATCGTTGATTGACCCCGACCAGGTGGAATATCGATCTTCATTCGGTGGCCGGTTCCAGTTGGAAGCGAGTAGTAAGAAATCTGTCATCTTTGTGTTTTTCTTCGCCAATGACGGTCCCAAGCCCGTATGAAAAAGAAGGAGGGTTGGCTGTGCGCAGACCAAACCAGCCGTAAAAGGTCAACGCCGAGTCTCGGGCGGCGGTCAACTAACCCGACAATACGATCCATGAGGAGTTAGGAAATGATCTCCTCAACTCGCTACTCTGTGCCACGCGGAATCGGGGACATTGGCTTAGTCGCCCGTGTCAAGAGGTAAAAGCCTCAATAAAATTTACCCCAATCCTACGGTGGTGACCGCGCCAAGAGGATGTATGGCTGAGGGTTTTCAGTTGTTGCGGCAACCTTGGTGAACCTGGCGAACACCATTGTATGTAGCCTTCTCATGGGAAAGGCATCACCCTATGAGCGACCACAATCGTCCATACTCGTGGGATTAATTTGAATCCAAATGAAACACAAAAACCAACTAACTCAACAAATATTTCACAAGACACTTTTGAAACATTACCTAGATCCTCATCTTTGCGGATCCTCAAGCAGCAGCAAAAACCAGAAACAAATCAGAACCTAACAAAGGAAACAAATGTTATCATGCCACAAAACCATCTGCTCATTCACTAGCAACAGACTGCCAAAACAACTTTCCTGATAAACATGTTGAAGAATATGCTGCAGCAGGACCACATTCCGTACGAAAAAAGAAAAAGACAGGAATACACCAATGATAACTTAAGCAAGCAACAGCCAAACACAAAACGTGCCACCTATTCTGTTCCAGTCCATAACAGCTTTGACTCTTAACATTGAAGACCATTCCAAATAAAATGACAACAAAGTATATATTCCCAAATCAGAGCCGATTTTCGTGACAGGCGTTGTAGACATAACACCACTAGAGACATCCTCAATAAAACCGTAAGCACTGACAAGTATACACTTACCACCTAAGATCGGGCACATTATCAAACTTATGCCAGTTGACATAGGTATTTATAAAATTCTAAGAGACACACTCATTGAGAAGAATATAAGTCACTATCACTTACAAACTTAATAGTGAAAGAGCATACAGAGTTGTTATAAGAGGCCTACATGCATCTGAAGACACTACACTGATAAAATCTGAACTCCAATCAAAAGGACATGAAGTAAGACACATTATCAATGTACTCCATCGACTAACAAAGGAAAAACTTCCACTTTACTATGTTGACCTAGAACAACGACCTAACAACAAAGATACGAGAGGTACTGCAATGCAAGAGATGCCAAAGATTTGGACATTCCAAAACCAATGCTTCCGTCCTTTCAGATGTGTAAAATGTGGAAATTACCACCGAACTGTCACATGTACTAAACCGCCTAATACGGATGCCCTATCGCAAACTGTCAAGGTAAACATCCATCAAGTTATAGGGCTGCCTAAAATACAAAGAATACAAGGAAAATTCTAAATTAAACCAAACTGGATAATGGCCAGGCAAAATCGACGAATGAAATCATGAATCCACCACAAAAATCCTATAAACTATAAGCCACTAACCATCTACAAAGCTACTCTGACGCATTAAAAGCGATAAAACATATACCAGAAGGAAGGGTCTACATACTGAACACAGAAAATCCACACTTCATGAAAGAACAAGGACAAAGTATAACAAATCTCTTGGATGACATGTTTAATAGATTTCAAACAATCATGACAAGCATGATGAACAGCATGATGGATCGGATGATTCAACTAGTCACAGGCCTGCTTTCACAGAGACCCTAAATATACGCATAGTTACCTGGAATACCAACGGATTAACTGATAGGCGTCAGGAACTAGAACTATTATGACAATTGAAAAATGTATGTGGCTCACTCAGTGCTCCCATATAATATTTAGCAACTACACCATATATCGTACTGATCATCCCTCAGGCAGATCTCATGGAGGGACTGCAGTGATTTTAAGAAACAACATCAAACACCATGTCCACAGTTATGTAAAAACAGACAAAATCCAAGCAACGTCGGTCAGAATTCACAACAAAAACTCTGAAATAACTGTTGCCGCATTATATTGTCCACCTCGATACACTATAAATGCAGATGAATTCAAACAATTCTTCAACGAACTTGGCCCTACTTTTGACTGTGGGGGTGATTGGAACTCTAAGCATACCTACTGGGGCTCAAGACTGATCAACCCAAAGGGGAAGCAACTCTACAAAGCGATTCTTGATCTCAATCTTAATTGTATTTCGCATGGAAAACCAACATATTGGCCAACAGATCAAAATAAAATTCCCGATCTTCTAGACTTCTATATCACTAAGAATATAAGCCGTAACTATACTAAAATAGAGGAGTGCGAAGACTTGTCATCCGATCACTCACCAGTTATACTAAATTTGTACAAAATAGCTATCCAATCTGATCTACCAAATAAATTATACAATAATTACACTAACTGGGACACTTATAAGGAAATAGTCTCTTCCGAATTAAATTTAAAGGTAAAACTAAAAACGCAAGAGGACATAGAAACCTCTATAGAAAAATTAAATTCAATCATTCATCTTGCGGCCAAGAAGTCAACAAACTCAAGTAAAAGATCCTATACTAACCTTAAGCAGTATCCAAAAGGTGTACTTGAAAAAGTTTGGGAACGGCGTAGGCTTAGAAAAGAATGGCAAAGATCGAGATACCCCTCTGACAAAACAAGATTCAACATAGCAAGTGAAGAACTAAAAATCACGATCAGAGAATATGAAAATGTGGCCCTACAAAATCATTTGGCGCGCCTTACTCACATAAAGATACAAACTTTTCGCTCTGGCGGGCAACAAAACCTAAAGCGACCCAGGAACACATTCACCAATACGGAAACGAGACCGAACCTGGGCTAAAACAAATAATGAGAAATGTACCGCTTTTGCTGAACACCTGCAAAATGTCTTCACACGCTTACCATGTTCCAATCCAGAAAATGAGAATTTCTTCAGTCACCCCACCAATTATGCCATCCACTAAGAGCAGTAACACCAAGAGATTAGCTAGAGAAATAAAAGTAATTCCTCCTAAAAAGCACCGGCAGCGACCAACTTGACTCTAATCTATTAATAAATCTCCTAAAAGGAATTTTGTATTTGGTTGCCGTTTTAATGCCTGCCTGAGATTAAGCTACTACCCTGTCAATGGAAAATCGCACAAGTTGTCATGATCCTAAAACCAGGAAAACTCCAGAGGATCCTCATCTTAAAGACCCATTAGCCTCTTACCTCTAATTGGAAAGCTCTTTGAGAAAGTTATCCTCAATAGAATGCAACCATACCTGAATGAGATACTCCCGGAACATCAATTTGGCTTTAGGCAAAACATGGTACCATCGAACAAATTCACAGGCTTACTAATGTAATTGGGCAAACATCTGAAAACAAGCAATATTGTTCAGCTGTGTTCTTAGATATAAGTCAGGCTTTTGACAAGGTCTGACACTGGCCTCTTATTTAAAATTAAAAGTTTCTGCCACATTCTTTCTTCTTCTCTTAAAAATTATCTGGACAAAAGATGCTATGAAGTGCAGATTGACCAGGAAACATCAGATCTTTATGAAACCCATTCAGGTGTGCCACAAGGCAGCATATTAGGTCTAGTATTGTACCTAATTATTACAGCTGAAATCCCTAAAATAAGGACACAATGATTGCTACATATGCTGATGACACAGCTATAATGTCAATTGACCGTGCCGCAGCGACTGCGTTTGCTGCCCTCAAAACACCTTACTGATATTCAACTGTGGCTAGGATCCTGGAGGATATAGTAAATAATAACAAATCCACACACGGCACTTTCAGTTTAAGGAAGGGTGACTGCCCATCTGTCAAGTTAAACGGTGCTCAAATCCCATAATCTTAACGAACACTAACATTGCAGAAATACATTTTGAAGAAGAGGAAACAACTCGAAACAAAATTAAGAAGCCTATATTGGCTAATCAGCAGGAAATCAAAATTATCTAAAAAAAATAAAATGGCAATCTACAAGTCAATACTTAAAACCAGTATGGACATACGGAATAGAACTCTGGGGTACTCCTTCAAACAGCAACATTGAAATCTTAGAAAGATTTCCAACGAAAACCATGAGGACCATGTTCAAAATTCCAAAATGTATCAACAACAAATACATTTTACAGGACTTTAAGCTGACTTCAATAAAAAAAGAAATATACACCAGAAGTTTAAAATACCAATACAAGCTGGCAAAAAATTTAAATGCCCTAGCAACAAGTCTCACAGGCACTGGTAGTGTTTTGCACTCAAGACTGAGAAGGAATAGTGTTCCAACTCTCATAAACAGATTTACCACTCTATAGAGAGGAATGTCGATGGATGCTCCTCATGCTAAATCGACATACCCTGACTCTGATCAGCAATATTAGCTAAATGTGATACACAGATCCTTGTGCCTATGCAGGATTTAAAAAAAAAATCTTTGTGTTTTTTTTTATGGAATACGCAGGCAGACGAGCTGTCGGGCCACCTGATGGGAAGTGGTCACCGACGTCCATAGACATTGGCAATACCAGTGATATCGCCAACGCGCTGCCTACCGCCTACTTAATACCCTATGTCTCAACATAGGGTATTAAGTCTCGTTTACCAAGTAAATACGCTGGCTACGGTGCCCTTTAAACCGGAACAGAGCAGTGTTTATGGAAAAGCTCCTGACACATTGGACAGACAGCAGAGAACTACTAAAGGCTGCCGCTGCTAACGACGATTCTGAAATATCCAAGCAACTACCTACTAGAGAATTATTAAAAATAGGAACCAACTGACAATCACTAACTTACATTTTAAATTGAATGATCAAAATCAGAGCAATAAGAGCGGAGCAACGAGGTAACATATATGAAAAAATATACGCTCCATAATAAGTACCTAATTACGTTAACTGCAGCCAAAAGATTTAAAAAATAATTTTAATTAATACTATAATCACAATTTAACTTATACCTAAATTATAGCTACTTGAACTAGAGTTGGAATAAATCGTATTTTCGAAGTGTGACCGTCTTATATAGTTCCACACGGTGGTGCTCAGGGTGTCTTTCACAGGTGTCGTCTTGCCGTCGCCTGTTGACTTTCTGCACCACTCGGCTTTTTCCTATTCACTAGAAACGAATTGAAGAAACTGCCTCCGTAGCCTAGTGGTATAGGCGTGTGCCTTAGAAACTGGAGGTCGTGGGTTCGAATCCTGTGGGGACTCAACAAATTTTCATTGTTGTTCCTAGTTGGTCAGGGCAATTTGGGCTGAGCACCCAATTGTCTAAAAAGTAAGATGATCCATGCGTCGGATGGGCATGTAAAAAGTAAGTCCACCCACCAACCCGCATTTGACCAGCGTGGTGGGATACGGTACAAAATCCCCTAATGGATGGAGGTGTATTAGGGGAGGCCTATGTCCAGCAGTGGACTATCACAGGCTGATGATGAATTGACAAAATCCAATACACATTCCACGGATGTCGTTTTTCTGGTGTCTGCTGACTTGATGTCTGTATTGGTGTTTATATTGCTTCGCCATGTTGTTCCGCATTGAAAAAAAAGCAAATCAAAAAGGTTTTTTTACAATGATTGATGAAATCGCTAAAGATAACTATACCATTTATTGTTAAATGAATATCATATACCAGTTTATACGGTTACAAGCCAGTGTACAAAACAAAACATGTTGCAAATTGCCCTATCATACAAAACTCGTAAGTTAATGGGATGTCAAATTAATAACTTCGACACCGAAAAACTCAACCTAAACCCAAGGTTGCACTTGCAATCTTTCGCTAGAACGTATGTTGAGGAACTTCACATGGAAGCAGGTAAGGTAGAATGGGCATCGAAAACGAAAATATCGACTGCAAGAATGACACTTTGAACACTATCAACAATCTGTGTGATATCCATGCTCCCATCAGAATGGTGAAATTAAGACTTGACCTGCACCCTTGTGAAACCGAAGGCAACTGCAAAATTGCTGAGAGGTGCAGAAATCGTACGTTCCAGAAAATTAAATTAGGGAGATCTGATTCAAAATGGTCCACATACAAATTAGCACGGAATCGGTGTAATCAGATGATATGCAATTAAAAACCCGTTATTCTTGGATAATATAATTAATTCTTCTCATGTCGATATCTAGAAGTTTCTTCGCGAACGCTAAAACTTATTACTTTCATTACTTTAAATGATTTAAATCACTATTTCTCTACCACTTCTACTTTAGATCACCAAATGATATGTGACACTATTTCCTATTTAAATGGGTTGACTCGGCATTGAATCGTTTATTTTTTTCCAGTTACTTCCGGTAATATCAAAAGCAATTCTTTCAAAATAATCGGGTGCAGTTGGATGTGACAAAATAAGCCGACGAATAATTGTTCTTATCCTAGATTTCCTTCTCCCAATGCTTGACCGCGTTATTAATTTTTCTTTAAGATCAGGATCATTTCCATGGTCATTGTTTATTAATACATATGATATATATTTTCTATCAGTGTCGATGGTGTTACTCTCTCTCGAAGTTTTCAATGAGTATTACATTGAGTATAATTATATAATTACCTTGGGCATATATTGAAGTGCGGAAGACACAACTTCGAGAGGGAAGCCGATAGGAGGATTCAGTTGGGCTGGGCAGCTTTTAGGAAGCTGAGCCACGTTCTCACGTTGCCGCCATTACCGCAATGTTTGAAGACGAAAGTCTTTAATCAATGCGTACTCCCCTTGATGACCTACGGGGCCGAAACGCGGCCTTTGGCTACAGGACTGGTCCACAAGTATGTCGTTGCTCAACGCGCTATGGAACGCGCTATGCTCGGAGTTTCTTTGTCGGACAAAATTCGAAATGAATTAATCCGGCAAAGAACTAAAGTCACCGACATAGTGCAAAAAATTAGCTCGTTGAAGTGGCAGTGGGCCGATCACATGGTCAGAAGAATAGATGGTCGATGGGCCAAAAAGGTTCTAGAGTGGAGGCCGCGTTTGGGAAGACGGAGCATTGGCCGAACCCCGAGGTGTGATGCCGATCTCCGTGTAGTAGCCGGGTTAGGTTGCCAGCGAGTAGCTAGGAATCGGCCGTTTTGGCGTTCATTGAGAAAGGCCTATGTCCAGCAGTGGACGGATAGGGGCTGCTAATGATGATGATGATATTTATTTTTATTAATAAACATGTGTGGCATTATATTTATTTATTTTAGTTATATATTTATATGAAAAGTTGCAATTTCTATAACGCGTATATTTCTACATCTCCCCATGGTTGACTGGCCGAAAAGGCCATCTGGTATTAGGCCCGTCTCTGTGCAATTTGTGCATAAAGTTTTAATAATAATAAGCTTCTTAAGTATAAAAGAACACTAATTTTATTGTCAAATTAATGTATTTCTAAACTATATTATTTGTCATCCAGTTTTAAGTACATTAGTGAGTAAAAAAACCTATCAATAATTCAGTTATAATATTTGAAAGAAAGAGTTGGAATATCTTTAACGACGGTATTATTATTAGACTCATCGTCGTTATCAGAGATTTATCGTGGAATAATGAACACCAGTCCGTCTATCTGTTTTCGCTTTGATGAACACAATCAATCAGTTTCTAAGATTACAATTTATATTTATACTCTTTTTCTTCGGCACGGTAAAAAAGTAGAGCAAGTTGAAATTAAGCAAATATTAAATAATTAAAACGTTTAAAAAGATAATTAAACAAAACATGTTAAATTCGTTAAAAATTATAGTAAGCAATTAGTATTCCATGGATATAATGAAATAATTATTAGAATATACACGTAAGTTTCAATCATGAGCCCAGAAATAGGGCTCTAAAGGGCTCATAAGGCCATCGACGCATATAAGCCCTTGATATGAAACACTAACAGTGTATTTTAACTTGGAAGTTTAAATATACACAAAAAGTCAACAACCTCGGGAATACATTAGCTTGCTACACGTACTATACACATAAAACTACGATCGAACAACCATAATAGTTGCGAGGTTAGAATAAATTACATTAAGTTGGTTCAAATACTTCAATTCTAGTTAGGTATTCGAAATAAAGTTCGTCATGTGTCCTTTTATTGGCTCTTAAATTTGCCATAAAACTCAAATGTTTCTGCATATATAAAATGTATTTCTATAAAGCTTGTTTTCGAATATAAGTAAGACTAATATTGAGAAATAATTTTACCCATGCGTTACATAAAGTATTTAGTTTCGATGTTCAAGTGAACATGACATAATATAACATGTTAGAAATTATCTTTTAATGAAAAAACCTGCACAGAACCACCACAGAAGCATATTTAAAAAATAATTATGTTCTAAAACTAGAGTTTACACTGGAACCAATTTACACAATTATGGCTATACTGGTATTACTACAAACGCAATAAAAGAACCATTGGATTTAATATGAACCTGAAGTTAAGTAAGAGTGTTCACATAAACATGACATAAAAATAAACTTAAAAATAGTAATAATTTGCTATAATAGAATTGACTTTAATGTCGATACAAGACTACTAATATCCAACCATAAAGACGAACTAAAACTTGCTGTATACTAATAAATTGTTACTAGCAGTATTCAGTCGCTAGAAAGTTTGTTTAATGTTTCGATAAAACGAACACGATCGTTTATTGAAGTTTTATGAGTTTGCAAAATTGTTATTCTCGTCTTCTGACATTGCACTAACTATGGGATATTTCAGTATTATAAGAATTAGGAGTACATATTTCTAGTAACATTTTTCCAAACAAGGGTCGGAAATTGTAGAATAATAATTATATAATATTTCCGAAGGGAAAAATCACAGAAGTTCTTAATAAAAATATTCCATAACAATTAAAAAATTATAGATGTTACACACTGTTCATTTGTAAAAGAGCAATTATGCGCAATGATGAAAATTTAAACCTTAGACCACTTTAAACCTCTAAGTGAACTTTTTAGTGCAGAATCAACAAGTATATTAATTATAATTTTGCAGGAGTAAATTAATAGCTTAAGAAGGAATGTCGAGAGCAAAAGGACACCACATTGAAGCCGATATGAGAATTTAGTTGGGTGCATCATTCAGGAAGCGAAACAACATTATGTTAAAAAATCTTATTATAAATAAACTCGATAAAATCCGTTAAAAGTCCTTTTAATCAATAATATGTACTGTTCGCGTAAACAAAGAAATAATTATGTATTTATTCAGTTGGTAAAAAATACCCGATTGCCAGAAGAGCGTGAGCTCTTCAAGCTTGCATAGGTTTCCAACGATAAATGTTCTTTTGTCCATTAATCATGAGCATATATTACAGTGTTTTACTTTTGGTAATTATTTTACTTTTAAAACTATTTATAATCTATACATATAAATAAAATTGACACTTAATTTTTTGTTTGTAACATCAAAATAACCGTTTTTTTTTAACTATTACGTTGTGATATATAACCGATATATATATCAAAACAACATATTTAAATTTTTTGTCTATTTGCCTATTTGCTCTTTTTCTGAAATGGCTGATCCGATATTGACGGGACTTTTACTGATGTTCCAAGGAGTAACTTATGCTATTTTTTTACAAAAAAAATGTAGTAGTTTTTTTCATATTACCCGCATAAAGTCCGTGTAAAAGCAAAAATTATTTTGTGTAATATTCACCTCTCACAGGACATCATTTGTAAGAATATGTTCAAAAGAACAAAGCACCATATCTCTTCTTAGAAGTTAAAAACTAACTACATACTCCGCGACACTCGATCACTGCTCTTAACTTCACTCTCAAGCAACAATTTATATAATGTTTGCAAAAGCAAAACCGCAACCGTAGTGTACAATTTGTTATTTGAAGCATCTGTTCATTAAACCAGAAAATTGTTTCCAAATTAGTCTCCTCTGACGCTGTATGCTGGAATTCCTGGAACAAGAATATTCATTGTTACAATAAATAAGCAGTTACCATAAATTAAATCAACTTTATATTTTTTCCTGAAATGATTACTAAAACATTACTCAATAGTAAAATTAAATCTTCTGAATTTATTCTTTGCTCTAAATTAAAAAAATAAAAAAATTTTGTATTAGCGTCGACCAAGAAGATTTTTATAATATTAATAAAGAAAGTATTCTGCGATTCTCAATTTGCTTCATAATTTCGAGAAGAGAGAGCGGAAGACGATGTAAAATGTATGTCGAGAATGTTCGATAGTCAGAAATACCAATGATTGGACATTTCAAAGATATTATTAGACAAGTTTCAAGAACACTGAAATTTTATTTTTGTCTCGTTTCGTAATAATGGACAAGACACGGATCCGTAATTTTGATCTCAAGACAATACAAGGCAATGGAAGTTTTGCGTTATGGTATGGGTAGGTAAGTTAGCCTAACTGCCTCCGTAGACTAGTGGTATAGGCGTTTGCTTAAGAAACCGGAGGTCGTGGGTTCGAATCCTGCGGAGACTCAACAAATTTTCATGGTTGTTTCCTAGTTGGTTAGGACAATTTGGGCCGATCACCCAATTGTCTGAAAAGTAAGATGATCCATGCGTCGGATGGGCATGTAAAAAGTCGGTTCAACCACCAACCCGCGTTGGACCAGCGTGGTGGGTACGGTCCAAAACCTGCTAATGGATAGGGGTGTATGAGGGGAGGCTTATGTCCAGCAGTGGACTATTAAAGGCTGATGATGATGATGAGGTAAGTTATGCCCTCAATGATTTGGGATTCAGAGAGGTGTGTTGATTGATTATCTGCAGTTTAAAATCAACAGGCCATTATATTATGCAGCTTTAATGCTAAAGAGAAACGAATTTTAAAGAATACTCAAGGGAAAAAATGTAGGAAGACAATAACGAGGTGATTTCTTGAAAGCTTTTTGCAGGACCGTGACAAAAACTTTTATTTCAAAGGGATTAAAGCTTTGGAAAAGCGCTGGACTCGGTGTGTAGAGAGACTCAGAAACTATGTTAAATAATCGATTAAGTTATCAAAAGTAATTATATTTTTCAGATTCACCCTACTTTTTCTAATTATATTTAGTAATTATACTGTTCAGATTCACCCTACTTTTTGATCCGTCCTCGTAGCATACATATTCATATCAACGGTTGTGATGAACAGTTTGAATAAGTTTATAAATTTTACCCATAAAGTTTGAACTTTTACGTTGTCAACCACTTATAACTAACTAGTAACATTTTCAACAAAAAAAAAAATGTAATATTTTAACATCTAGCTTGTTCATAATTATTTCTTTGGTTTACGCGAATACTACACATTATTGAATAAAAGGACATTTTACGGATTTTATCGCGATTATTTTAGATATTTAAATTACCGAAGTCTCGAGCACTTTCCAGCGGCCATTGTCACGGGGTAGACTGAGATCAAATCTGATGAAATGGTTTGGGTGTTTCAAACACTGCCGACTTGTTAGGTCTTTTATATTTAATATCAGCTATATGTTTTTTCACGCGGGTTCTTATTGCTCGCTTTGTATGGCCAATATCAGAGAGGCCGCAGTCACAATCTAGCTTGTACTTTTAATCTACTTCTAGAGGAATATTGCATTTGACAGGTGGTAGGAATTGACCAATCTTCTTCAGCGGCTTGAAATAAGTTTTGATTGAAGCCCGCCTCGAAATGTAGCCAATCTTGTCAGTTACGCCTCTGACAATAGGTATAACAGCAAGTACGCGCTCCACTGTGGCTGCCTTCACTCGGTCACTGTGACGCTGCCGTGGCGCAGCAAGCTTGATGTCTCGCAGTACTTGCTTAACATGGTGTAGCTCAGCCGCCAGGTGTTCATCATCACAGATCCCTCGTGCTCTCTGAAACAAAGATTAGCCCACGGTTGCTAACTGGGATGAGTGGTGGTGTGAATAACCGTTTTAATATTTATTTGTACGGGTCGGTAGAATTGTTCTTTTTTTATTATTCCAATGTAAGAATTTTTTCAAAACAATATTTTCCTTATGCATAATCTCGAAATTCATTGAGAAAGTTTTGCTTTGTGTGGTAACAAACATTCAGATGAGGACAAGTACAGACGAAATTAGCAGTATAATGCAGAAAAATTTACTCAAAGAATTAAAAGTTTATCAAAGATGATGTGTATATCAAAATTTTACTACTCTATAACAGTTCCGTATTTTTCAGATCGTTAACCTATTTTGCTTAATATATTACCGCCCGAAATGTATAATTATTTAAACATATAATTAATGAATAGTCTATGAAATTACATAAAAACAAATGATAATGATTCAATGAATATTTAAACATACGCGAATATCTTTCAATTGGACTGCATTTATATTTACACATAAATGTCATCACTGAACATGAAATTAAAAAGAAAGCAGTAAAATTGTTAAAATTTGTTTCAATAACACAAATATTAAGAATGAAATTAATGAATGGCAATGAATGCAACTGACATGTTTCCGAGCGACACATTACTATTTAACGTCATTTCATTAAAAAATACTACATTTTGCTAACTGTATTGGCTCTTAGCGATAAGATATAAATATGTCATCATCATCTTTATCAGCCTGTGTTAGTCCACTGCTGGCCTCCCCTAAAGCACGCCTTCGCCATTAGGGGGTTTTTCGACCGTATCCCATACCGTTGGTGTATGATGCTGAGTGGGTGTGTTGAGTCCGATACGTTGGGACGATTCATTTAAGCTGGGCAACATCTCCTGCACGCACTCCAACGACTCGGGCAATATGACGATAACGTCAGCGAAACGGAGGTGTAAAAGTAATGTTTATGCCACGTCCAGTCCAGTCTTATGGGCGTCCTCCAATACATTGGTAAACAGTTTCGGGGATATCACATCCCTCTGTCTCACTCCTCGATGCAATGGGATTGGTCTCGTTTGACCCGGAATCAGAAGCAATGAAATAAATGCAGCACTATACCGACCTTTCAATACCTCGACGTATCGATAATGGACCTAAGATCGTTGAAGAGCTTCCAGAACAGTCTAGGCTTCTACAGAGTCAAAAGCTTTCTCAAAGTCCACAAAGGCAAGGCACATTGGGTGATTGTACTCATAAGTCTTTTGTTCAACTTGCCTTATGGTAAAGAGTTGATCCTCTGCGAAACCAAGCTTACTCAGGTTGCTGGAATCCATCAAGCTTGTTGGTAAGGCGATTCGTCATAACTCTGCATAAAAGCTTGTACATGTGGCTTTAAAGTAAGACCGGTCGGTAATGGTTTGGCAGGATATTGTCACCCTTTTAAAAAAAAACAGAACAGTGTCACTTTCAAGCCACGCCTTGGGAGAAACGCCCTCTTGAAGGACGGAGTCGAATAACTTTCGTAACTAACTTAAGACAGGGTTGCCCCCTGATTTAAGTAGTTCGGTAGTAATTTCATCCTTTACAGGAGCTCTTCCCCCCTTGAGCTGCTTCAGACCCAGACTAATCTTATCAATGTTAACGTTAGGAAGCTCACCAGAGAGATGCCGTGTTAGACAGGGACGTGTAATTAGTTTGGGGACCCTGTGACGCGTACAATTTTGCATGGAAATCCTCGATCTCAGATTAGATCCCAGACTTAGAAGAAACAATCGAGCCAGAACTGTTCCTGAGCTTCGACAGATGGCTTCTCCCGAGCTCCTCCTCAAAAACCTTCGACCTACTATTCTGCTCAATTGCTTCAGTTATCCGTAGCGAATTTGAGCAGCGAAGGTCTCAGCGTATCAATTTTCGGATCCGCTTCGAAGGAAGTTTCACATCTGTCGAAGTGGTGGCATCCACATGCTTTCCATGTTCCTCAATAAGACGAAGCGTCTCTTCGGGAGTTTGGATTTCCTGCCGGTACGCTTACTCCTGCAAAACCCGTTATTTTATAGTTATTGACTATAATTCATCTTTTTATATGTATCTTTAACGATGGAGTATTAAATTACCACCCTTATATCTATTGACATTCTCCTTTAACAAATAAACTTGGGAAATAGTTTAGAGAGCGTAAAATATACATTCAGAGCGATGTTATGTTATTCTCGATAGATTGGTAAGTATCAATGTTGAACATACATTTTCCAAATGGAGTGTTAAAGAAAATTTTTCGGATTCACGCTTCATATAACTTTTACTTTCATGTAAATCTTTACGTGCCAACATAAATATATTTTTATTTCAGTAAAATTATAACAAAAATTTGTTTTAACTGTTTGAATCACATTACTTAAACAATGTTAAAAGAGTTAGGTTGCGCCAAACAACAAACGACTTTAACGGGTCCATGTTTCAAAAAGATTTGGAAGTTACATATTACATTTCGATTCTAGTCTCTAAAACAAACTTTGTTAATATTGTATCTGTCATCTGATAAAAGTCATTTTAATAATAGTACTTTTAATGGTTTCTACTTTTTTAATTAATTATTGAATATTTTGTTAATATGTATTGCAAAATTCCTAGAATTCAGACTTTTTTGCAGTGAACGTGACAAGGTAACCATTTAACGAATTATCTTATTTCTATATAATAATATTGTCCTCCTAGTCAGGCGCAAACTAGACACAGGTTCCTATTCCTTCACTTTGGATGGATAACCTACATGATCTGAGAAAAATCAGACGCAAAACCTGACTTTTACATACTCATACGACGCATGGATCATCTTTTTTTACAGACAATCGGGTAATATGCCCTAACCAACTAGCAAACAACAATGCAAAGTTGTTGCGTCCCCGCAGGATTAAACCCGACACAACTTCCTGTTTATAAAGTTTTTTCTTAAATAAGTTATAATAATACTATTAACTAACTAACTAATTAAGCAGGATTTTTAATTCTATAAGTAAGCGAAAGCTAATTTTCAGTTCGGCATACCTGCTTTATAGCCTTGTGGTATGTATGGGCTTGCATGTTTGAAATATTTATAAAGTTCTTTCTTAAATAAGTTATAATAATACTATTAACTAACTAACTAATTAAACAGGATTTTAAATAAGTTATAATAATATTATTGTAACTATAAGTAAGCGAAAGCTAATTTTCAGTTCGGCATACCTGCTTTAAAGCCTTGTGGTATGTATGGGCTTGCATGTTTGAAACCGGAGTTCGAATCATGTCGGAACAAATTTTCATTATTTCCTATATTCAATCCCTGCGCGATTTTTAACTAAAGAGACTGTCCGACTTTTTCGAACCCAAATAGTTTGTCATCAGACTTTGTTTACGAAAATGTATCTCTTAATTAACTAAACTATAGCATAAAACGTAATTTTTTATTGCATTACAAGTATCTGGATATACACCAAGAGCCGTAGCGGCATTTATAAAATTTATAGTAATACGCTGGAGGCATGAAGATTGTCTTACCAGGGTTGATCTCCGGATGTAGGGTCTGCTTTAGGGGCCAGCGCTGGTGGGTGTGTAAGCGTCCCCACTTTAAAGGCGTCAGGAAGGAACAACGTGGTAGTTTTAGTCATTGCTAGTCCGATATAACCTGTCTTTCACCTACGAGGACGCGTATGCGTAGGCATTATCGCTCATTAAAAATAGGTTACGGTATTTTCATCAAATGTCTATGTTATTTGGCTCTGATGTAGGCTAAAAACATAGAGAATAATAAGAAACAAGTAAAAAATCGAACCTCGGTAAATTTTTCACAAGTTCACAAGTAAAGAAAGTAAGCTTTATGTTAAAGTTTGAATAGAAGTTTATTTACAATAAATACTTAACAATGTGTTTGCCAAGACTATTTAAGTCGCTGTTTCTAAAATAACAGAAAAAGTTCCAATACTATTATAATACAGCGCGTACTATAATAAACATAAAAGCTAAACCGCTTTGTATAAAAATAACAGACTGTAATTACAAAAAGGATGATAAACTAATTAAAATTTTGTGAAATATAATAACAGCAATTTAGTAAAATCAAAATCATAATTAACAAAAACATGTTCAAATTTAAGCATAAACACAAAAACAATTGAAACTTTCAAACAGTTTGTGTTGGGCGAAAAAACAATCAAGTTAATTTACTTCCAGCGATAAAATAGATAAACTGGTATTGTTTTGCACAAGAGGCAAAACCTCACTTGTATGTATTGTTCTGGTTTTAATGGTAGTTTAGAAATCAAGTATTCTTTTTGAATGCATGCGAGTAACTAAAAAAATATACGAAGTTTACCTAGAAATGCAAAAGTGTATAACCATGTTACGCTTTTTTTTTCCAATTGCCAAACCGATTTGTATTAAGCTTTTTAAATTTAAAGACGAGTAGTAAATGTTCAAAAAAAATTTGAAACAATTAATGCATTTCATCAGTCTTTCCGTACACAACAATCGTTAATTTTTTTGTGTATATATTACATTAAAAGAAATGTATACCCAAAAAACTTTAGCAAACTAAAAAATAAAAACATTATTATTGGTTGCGCGGGCGCGTGGTCACTCAAGTTTCGTCAGCCAATTTGCATGTACCAACTAGCTCGAGTAACGCCGATATGGTGGATCCTATTTGAGGGCCAGAAGCGAGGATGCGGTTCGAAGGATCATATGCGTAATCCGGTTCGGACAACGCGGTTATGAAGCTGGATTGGAAATGCGGTAAAGAAAGGATAAATACCTTGTATGATGGCGGCACTGCTGCTGGCGTATTCGTTGATGCGGTTGGGGTTCGCGGTAAACGTAAACTATCAGAACGAAGCATTGGCCATTCGCGTCGCGTGACTTTACGAAATATGATGCGTTGCGTAGGAACTCCGGAACCATTTATGTTTATTACACCTTAGGTACTTACTTTGAGAGGAAGTACCAAAATGATTAGGACAATTTATTAATTATTCGTTCATTACAACAATAACTATCAGGGACTTGTAAAGTAATAAAAGGAAACTAAATGTATTAAAACAACTTTTAATTTAAGCACATTCATAACTTTCTAGTTCATTCTAAATGAAAGTTTTTACTTTATTTATTTATTTATTAACACTTTATGTACAATAACAGTACAATGGCGGACTTAATGCCAAAGGCATTCTCTACCAGTCAACCATACTTTATTACAAAATCAGACATGTTTAGAAAAGTACAATGTAATATTGACGATGATCTCGTAAAATTGTTGTTTCTAATAAAAAATACTCAAACTTTTTAAGCAAAGATAACTTTGGAACGGTGATTCCCTAAAATTTGGATGAATGGGATTTTTATGCCCAAATATTTTTTACGAATAAAAGTAAAACAGAAAATTAAAACACTCGATAAAAAGTTTTCATATTTCGTTTATACTAAAAATATGCTTTAAATAAGAAATGTTCGCAAAAAAACCCATTCTTTAAATAACTCAGATGAATGAGTTGAGTAAGACGGTAATTGAGACATTGCTCAAGGGAAACTGAACTCGAAGTTGCTGCGTGTTTCTTGTCTAGACAGCAAATGCTAAAATTGATTCCATTTATTTTCTATAATACATTTTTGTCTTTTGGAAATAACTTGTACATTTCTTTAAACTTCACACCATAAGTATTCACCTTGTCAAATGGTAAAAATGTGAGAATATTATCTCCGTATAATTTGTAAAGCCTTGTTCGAATGGGAATTGTTTAAGTCCACTCTTCATAATAAATATACCAGCAACCTTGGGACTATTTCATTTGCGATGAGTAAGCCTAATGTTAAGGGATATACCCTTAAGTAATACAGCGTGAGACGACACAAATCCACTTGCGGCCTTGAGACATGAGATATCATGGTTTTTACTCAGTAATTATATCTAGTGCTGTTTTGCAGTAAATATAGGCACCGTGGTGGCTATTGGTGTCCTGTAAAAATGAGACCTACCTTATATAAAAATTATCTAACCTACCCTCAAAATTACTACTAGGTATCCCATTATTGCAACGGAACTGTCTCTCACAATATAATAATAGTCCGACCATAGTAAGATGCAGATTTTACTTAGAAAAAAATATGTATATCACAATCGTAATAAAACACCACGAAACAACATATCATACATACTTATCTAGAACACATTACGGAAAAAGAAGTTAAAAAATATTTGAAGGATTGCAGAAACAAGCTACCAGAAAATATTAAAGCTGCCCATACCAATAACAATCGGTTAAAACCATAGTTTTGATAGCACATAAAAGCAACGTTAAATAACATATTCATATAATTTTGGTAATTTATTTTTTAAAAAGCGTAATCATACTCAAATGTATTATACATTGGGCTCATATTGCTATATTTTAAAAACAAGCATCACCATTTATTTAGTTTGCCTATATAAAATTTGTTCCTACAATTCAATCGTCACTATGGTATCAGTGCAAAAGCACATTTTCGCCGTATAACTAGGACATATGTATGGGTAAACTATTAGGACAAAGATATTTTTGCAGGCATTGTTAAACGTACTTAAAAGAACTAGATATACTTTTAAAGCTGCTTACTTACCTACTGCATATTTTATTCAGACCATCTAGTCTTCAGATTGAATACATGTATATAGCTAGCAGATTATCTTCACTCACTTTTTACTGAAAAACTCATTGAATGTGTGTGAAAATGAATAATTCAATACATCGGTTCAATGAACTGACATTTAAATTTTACTTTGTGAATGTAAACGTTCATCCTGCATACACTCCCAAACTACATATAATAATGTCCTCCAAGTTGATTATTACGGCGTTCGATGTATGCATATTAGAGATCAACCAACTGCGCAGGAGATATTATAGTGCATAAATGTAATAGAAGACACAGGTGCTCTCTTTGCTTTAATACCCTCAAAGCCCGATGGGACGTATAATCGACATGAACGGAGAGAGATAAGGAGCGGGGCCGACTTTTTACATGCCTATCCAATGCAAGGATCATAATAGTTTTCAGGCAATCTAGTGATCAGCTCGCAATGTCCTAACCAAGTAGAAAACAACATCGAAAAGATGTTGAGTGTCACAGGATTCAAACTAAGGACCTTCAGCTTGTAAACCGCAAGTCCATACCCTTTTCTTCGAGGCAGTTACTCTCCACAAATACTAAAATGGTAATTAACTTTCCTACCCTTTGTAATAATAAAATTGGTTTAAAGTGTTTTTTTAAATAAAAATATTTAATTATTATTTACATTAATTTTGATTATTATTAAACAAAATTTTTATTTATCTAACAAAACTGGCGCGTCCCAAATGTAATACCACACTCGGACAAACAACGATTGTATACGAGAATTAAAATGTAAATAAAAACGATAAAATCTGGTAAAAGTCCTTTATGGACGTTTACCGGACTATGCGCCGCTGCTTATTGATTTTGATAATATATGTGAGTATTCTTTCGAACGATAAAAGAAGATGGAAAATATAAAACTATTTTATTATGTTTCCAAATAAAAGTAACTAAGTGTTTTCAAATAAAATATTTACTGTAATAATTAACATTGTTTTTAGTGCTCAGGTCGTTTAAATACAACTCGGTATTTCAATAGGAAACCGGAGCGTTATTGATGCCAATAAATAATATGCTACAAGTAATAAAATATATAATTTCAAAGTTCCTGCCTTTTGTGATATAAAATACGAGACGACCCCAATTATTAGGCGCTCGCTTCAGGCTGCCATGAAAATGTAATTTGTACAATCCCGACCTTCAGCCTGAATTACAATTTTCTGTTAACAGCTATTACGTTATTTCTTATTTCGGCATTTAATATTTAGACTAGTTTGATTAAGTGCTGCATGAAGAGATATATTTACAAATTCAAGTATTGAGTGTGTGTAAACACAATTATTTCTTTATTTACGCGATTATACATATCAAATCCACTTATTTCGGATTTTTCGCGTTACTAAAATATATTTATTCCCATTAAATATATTTAAATTTATTTATTCCTAATAATCTGGGAATAAATATATTTAAGTAACTGCGAAAAATCCGTAAATTGAATGAATTTCGAGAATCAGGAGAGAGTATTCTAAGATGATGGTTATAATAATAAACGTTTTGAACGTGTGGTATCAGCCGCCGTGGCCTAATGGTATTGACCCTAGCTTAGAAACCTGTGATCGTGCATTCGAAACATGGGCACGTTAAAATCCGTCCCAGTTGATATGTCGTTAGGTTTACATTTTTTTGGCGTTATAAAATTTCAGTGGCTTAACATTTATTGAAATCTTACCTTTCTAGCAAATGTAGTTTAGGTGATAATGTGATAGGTCCCTTCTATATAGGAAGCCGTCTGGGGCGGTACCACCGTGGTACCTATTTCTGCTGCAAAGCGGTAGAGTGAAAACGTTACCGTGTTCCAGTTAATAGGGCACCGTAGGCCAGCGTGTTAACTGGGTATACGAGACGTAATCCATGTCTTACAGAAGGCAACGCGTAGGTTATACTCCTGGTGATGTCGATATCGTTGGTGACCACTTTTCATCAAGTTTCCTACTGCTTATCTGCCTTTGTTTCATTTAAAAAAAATCTGTAGGTTGCGGTAATCAGATATTACGTTCTACGTAAAAACTATGATTAAGGTAAAACTGGATGGATTTGAAGCCCATCCCATGACTACATAGAACAATAGCTAGGAGGTTTTCTTTTGTATTTTTATAGTAGTATTTTATGTTAGTCAATTATGCACTGTAAATAATAAAAAACGGGAATTATGTCAATATTATAATGTCCGACCGAAATTTTGGTTTCGGTTTCAGCCTGAAACCAGTTTCGGTTGGACTCTAGTCAATAAGAACCTTAATGTTTTTTTTATATGACAGAGGATTACAACCACTGTTAAACATAAATTTCTTTCCAAAAAGTTTTACTCCTGTCCTACCTTGCTTTCCTTATAAAGAGATGTTATGCAAATTCAACAATTTTGGATCCATGTCGATCCATCGAAGCAATACATTAACGGTTAACACTCGCTTAAAAGATTTTTTAACGGGAAACGTAAAAATAACGTGAAAAACGTAAAATCTATTAATTTTAAATTATTTGTAATTATTAATTATGTCATACAGCAAAATTATTGTGATTGCTTAACCGGCTATTGCTAAAACACTATAATTGATCTCTACTTTATTTTTTTATATTAACAATTTGCATGAATCAGTCAGATTTTTAACAAAAAAAAAGGTAAAAGTTTTTATCCACATTGTTGCGACGCTTATATATTTCTTACACTAGCACTGTATAACGTATTTAGTCATACACTTTCTCACAGAGTAAGTTATTAAATTGCATAAATGTCTATTAAAATAGTGATGTTTACCCTTGCCATAGCATACAAATACATATTCGTGATATTAGTACCGAAAAACAAAATTATTGCAAATTAAGAATTTTAGACGCGATATAAATTTACAAACATAATTTATTCTTGTGAAAAAAATACTTTGTTTCGATCGTGATCGCTATCAATTGTACTTCTTATTAAATTGTGCTATTATAAACAATTATGCGTGATATTACTATACAGTGCAAATGCTGGATTATGTCAATTGGTCGTTCCCATTATGCCTAAGTTTTCAACATAATAGCTATTCAAAAACAAAATACAAAACAAGTTGAATTTAAAAAAAATATATAATTGACTCCAAAGTTAAACATTGTATGTTTTACCTTTTTACTTTCTTTGTGACAAAAGTTCCGTCTAGCACTGCTACCACCGTAACGTAAAATATTTACAACTTGTACGATATTCATTGTAATAGTATGCCCTTGTAGTTTTATTCTAAATAAAATGGACAATGTGTAAATTTTATTAAATTTAAGTCGCTTAATTACTGACAATTACTATAAATGTTCTTTATTGCTCAAGCATTATAATATATATATATACAGATACAAAATTTTACTCAAAGGGGTAGTGCTAATTATTACTTAGATGGCTTTTATGAACGTCATTAGATCGCAAAGTATCGCAAATATTTCCTTTACAGCACTATGATTAAGCCAAAAATTGTAAATATAGGTCGAGAAATCCATAATACGAACCTACGTAAAGTATAGTAAATTTAATACGATACATTACACAATGAGCAAATTATTTATGACCCTATGGTACCCACTCCTTTATGAGGAGTGTTTTAGACATAAAACAAATTGATTTGGTATTAAGTTTTGAAACCTTTTTTTTAACTCGCTTAATACTTTTCAGTCTTTACCTTAAGGATCATTCTTAGAATTATCTTATAATAACATAATAGAGAAATTTATAAAAGACTATATGGATTTTATCTATATCCTTTGGATGGATGGTGATATGGATTTTATAGTGTTTTTTCAGCGTGTTCGGTGACCATGGTACCTGAAAAATTAAACACAGCTCATCCAGCATGCGTGCTACATGACCCGCCTAGTCCCACTTCAGTATTGCCGCTTTTTCCGCTACGCTTTTGAATTGGGCGCGATAGCGCAGCGTTGTATTTCTAACTCGGCCAATGAGCCTCATTCCACGTATCCTGCGCTCCATCGCTAGCTGACAAACCTTGTGCTTGGACTCTTGAGATTGTGTCAAAGACCAAGTCTGTGCCTGGTAAATAAGGATGGGTAGGATCCACATGTCTCTAATTTTTTGCTTTGGCGTCAGAAGAAGGTAGCCCAACCAAATCATCTAATCAACCAATAGCTCCTCCAAGCGTTCTCGGTACGTCTTTCTATTTTTTGTTTTCTTGGACCTATGCGATTTTACTTCACCTACTTCTACTTCAGCCGCGCGGTGCTGTTTATCATGATTTTGGTCTTCGACATATTAATTTTGAGTCAAAGCTCAAGACACTGCCCGAATGTTTTAGCGATTTGGCAAGTTACGAAGCCGAGAACTAGAAAAGTATAATGTCATGCCCAATAACACTGGCCTTTTCCTCCCAGCCTGTTCTCAGTTTGCGGAACACGTCTTCCCGGGTGCTCATAAATAATTTGGGTGAAAGTGGGTCTTTCTGTTTGACTCGTCTTTGAATACGAAATAACGGTCCAGTTGACTGTAATTTTAGTTTTCAATAACGTACAAAACTTAAAATCTGACTAACGCATACATAATAACTGTTGGGAGACGATCTAAAATTGCCCAACTTAAGATTCCAAATTATACGTGTATTAAATATTAAAATTTAAACAAGTACCAAGCGTTTACATTACAGTTTATGTTTTTTTAATTAAAATACCATTCTAGAAAAATATATAGCATAGAACAAAATAACACAGTTTAAAATTTTAAATGTCCTCCAATTTTTAGTATGTGCAAGTAGCAATGATTACTCGCTAAAATTTATCGAAATATGACGAGTTAATTGTACTCAAATGTCTTAGTCGTTTACTGAAATGTACATAGCTCTCTTTCTATTTTTTTTTCTTGCATACGCAGACAGACGAGCAGTCGGGGCCACCTGATGGAAAGTGGTTACCGACGATCACTAACGCGCTACCTACCGTGAGTCATAGAATGTTAAGTCTCGTTTACCCAGTAAAAACGCTGGCTACGGTGCCATACAAACCGTAACAAAATAGTGTTTTCACACTTCTGCTTTGCGGTAGTAATAGGCACCGCGGTGGTATCCACCCAAAAATCCATGTCACCATCTATACAAAGGATATAGATCTTTTATAAATTTCTCAAATATGTTATTATAAGATAAGTCTAAGAATGATCCTTAAGGTAAGACTGAAAAATATTAAGCGAGTTAAAAAAATGTTGCTTAACTTAATACCAAATCAATTTTTTTTGTGTCTAAAACACTCCTCATAAAGGAATGGGTACCATAGGGTCATAAATAATTTGCTCATTGTGTAATGTATCGTATTAAATTTACTATACTTTACGTAGGTTCGTATTATGGATTTCTCGACCCCTATTTACAATTTTTGGCTTAATCATAGGATTACACTACAGCACTATTGCTGTAAAGGAAATATTATCATTGGACAGCAGAAATGAAATAATGTTTGGCACAAACCGATGTTTATAGAGCGATACTTTGCGATCTAATGACGTTCACAAAAGCCATCTAAGTATTAATTAGCACTAGCTCTTTGAGTAAAATTTTGTATCGTAAAGTCATTCACTTTGGGATACAAAATATTATAATGGTTGTGGCATAAAGAAGATCTATAGTTATTGTCAGTAATTAAGCGTCTTAAATTTAAAAAAATTGACACAGAGTCCATTTTATTTAGAATGAAACTACAAGGGCATACTACTATAATGAATATCGTACAAGTTGTAAATATTTTACGTTACGGTGGTAGCAATGCCAGACGGAACTTTTGTCACAAAGAAAGTAAAAAGGTAAAACATACAATGTTTAACTTTGGAGTCAATCATTTATTTTTTTAAAATTCAACATGTTTTGTATTTTGTTTTTGAATAGCTATTATGTTGAAAACTTAGGCATAATGGGAACAACTGACGACAGAATCACGGTCGAAACGAAGTATTTTTTTCACAAGAATAAATTATGGTTGTAAATTTATATCTTCGAAAATTCTTAATTTGCAATAATTTTGTTTTGTGGTACTAATATCGCGAATATGTATTTGTATGCTATGGCAAGGGTAAACATCACTATTTTAATAGACATTTATGCAATTTTCACCTACCGACCCGCATTGGACCAGCGTGGTGGGATACGGTCCATAACCCCCTAATGGATAGGAGTCGTATTAGGGGAGGCCTATGTCCAGCAGTGGACTATCACAGGCTGATGATGATGATGATGATGATTATGCAATTTAATTACTTACTCTGTGAGAAAGTGTATGACTAAATACGTTATACAGTGCTAGTGTAAGAAATAGCTTTCCTTTAAGTAGAACAATAACAATGACAGTTAAGCAATAAAAAAGGTAATCATTTGTTTTCTTCTCAATAAATGTGAAAAGATTTATGGGTAGACCGCTTGTAAAATAGTTATATTGATAATATCTTTAATTTATTTATGAAAGCCTATTTTATATGAAAACTTCGCACACATTGGGACCGTAAATAGAAAGCAGAAAGCTTTATGATAAGAAAATGCGATTGGGCACATCCTGGCCTTTACAGTACGTCCAATCCCCGCTGTGTTCGGTCACATTCATTGTATTTTATTGGAACGTAGAAAATATTATTTTAACGAAAAATCTGAGACTGTGACAGTTTATGATCAAATATCTTACTGTGAATTAAATTGAATTTAATATTTTATGTGATATTCCATAATATTTGGAAAATTTCGAAATAAAAGTATAGGTGGGTGGATCACTTTATATGAGGTAGACTGGAGCGGTGCCACTGCCCAAATCTGCCGCAAAGCAGTAGTCTAAAAACATCACCGTGTCCTGGTCTGAAAGGCACCGTAGCCAGCATATTTATTGGGTAAACGAGACGTGTCCCATGTCTCACGGCAGGTAGAGCGTTGCCAATACCTCTGTTATTGCCAATCGTACCAATGGCCTGGTATAACGTGAACATCAAATACATGATTGAGCGAAACGGAGGTGCCAAAGTGTTTGCAAAGGACTCGTCTATTGGCCAAGCCATCTGTCTAAGCTGAAAACGGATAACGAACGCGGAGTATCGACGAAGGCAGAGGTATAAAGGAAGATTGAGAGGTTTTACGGACTGCTTTACGACTCGGTTGGCTCGGTTTGCTGGCTCGGCCGAAGACCAGACAACCGAGTTGGTCTTCCTTCAGTAATGATATACTGAACGTCAGCCTGTGTGAGATTGAGATGGCCCTGAAAAACTTAAGAACAAGAAGGCGCCGGGTGAGGACAGAATTACTTCAGAGCTTCTGTAAGTGGGCCGAATGCAGTTACTGAAAATCCTTCAGAAGCTTTTCAACTCCGTTCTACCCGAGGACTCAACCCCAGAGGCATGGAGCGGAAGCGTGGTGGTGTTGTTCGTCAAAAAACGTGATAACACTTTGCTGAAGACCTACAGACCCATTTCGCTCCTGAGCCATGTCTACAAGCTGTTTTCAAGTAAAAAATCAAAATCGTCTCAAACACAGGTATAATGACTTCCAGCCTCCCGGACAAGCCGGTTTTCAAAAGGATTTAGTACTACAGACCATATTTATAAGCTTCAACAAATTATTTTAGCGAGGAACATAACTTGCCACTTTTTAGCGTTTGTGCACTATGAGAAAGGCTTTGATTTAATCGAAACCTGGGCTGTGCTACTGTTACTCCAGCGGTGCCACAGCGACTACAGTTTCAGTACTAGATAATGCTGCAGTTTTGTATTTTCTAGCTTCACATGAAATCACTGACCCTGACATTATAAAACAGTATCCAGTAATAATCGTCTGTCTAGTCAAGAAGAAGAAGACAAGAATCCGAATCAGCATCTACAAAACCAATTAAATTACATCCAGTCTTTCTATATACTAAGCCATTACTAGCTTCAGATGTTTCCAGTGAGGTTCATCAAAGCAATTATTGTTCCGGCTTAAAAAACTTACAGTATAATAAATGTCTCGCCTGCTAAGCAGAGGTAGATATATCAAGCTTCCAATTAATTGTTGTTATGGATATTTTTGTACTACTTTAATGTTTACATTCTTTTGCAATTTTAGAATCATTTACATTAGTTTGTTTGAACCGAAAATTTCTTCTGACATTTTTGACTTGAGTAACATGATTAATACTATCTTTGTAAACATTATATGCATTTCCAAACACTGATGAATCTGACCTAAATCTTTTATTCTGAATTTTCTATTAACTTATTTGTTACATAAGTATATAAGTATTCTGACAATTATAAAAGACAAAAAAATCATTGACCAATAATGCTATATAAATTTTTTAAATGTTTTTATTCCTTATAAAGAGACATGGTTCAAAATTAGACCTTTAAAATTTAAGCTTTAACAAAAAACCTTCAACCCGAGTGTACCAAGCTCTTGCTAATTGTTTCAGACCATATATAGCTTTCTTAAACTTTAAAACTTTGTTGTTACAATTTTCAATAACTGAATATTCTACATTTTCCATATATTATTAGATATTTTCAAACATATTATTGATACTACTTTTACTCTTAGCTTGACGTCGGTAAATGCTTCCGCATAACATTTCTCTTGATCTTGACGTGGTAAGTTGGACGCAGCGAGAAAAACTAAACAACAAAACAGTAACACTATCGTAGTCTTTTGCGATGACACTAGCTCTGACCACCGAAACAGCGCCATCTCGGGCCTACGATTCACTGAAACCCTTACCTAGGTGCCATGGAAGTCTGGAGATCCATGTTTTTGCTTAAATAAGACTCCTATCCTAGCCTTTTTTTTGGGCGCAGATGGTTGTGAGATGAAACAACATCACGCTGCATGCATTCTCGTACCACGTCCACTCCACTCTGCATCTGCGATGTGCCGCTAAGTATTGGAGAATAGGGAGAGTGGCATATGAAGTTCTAACGCTTCTTTGCCTCCATGACATCACATTCGATAATATGAAGGGCAGGGCAACATACAAAACCCACCTTCACCAGCATCTACAGCGGGCTGCCTTGCTCTTTTTGCTGTCTTTGATTTTTATTATATCGAGTTACTGTTAAAATCTACGAAAATTAACTATTAAAATCTCAGCTGGAAATCAGTAGTGTGTAAACTTCTGTCTTTCGGTTTATGGCCAACCGTAGAGAGCTGTCTCAGGACGGCGAGCGGGTTTGTGGCGTATTAAGCTGCTTTTCTTATAGGTGGGACGTTTAATACTTCTAGGTGAACGTCCAACTAGTCTCATCTCTTAAATTACAAGGAGCAAGGCAGTTACTTTCAAATATAGGGTAAAGGGAGATATATTGGTGATATAAGTAATTTGGTGATAGTTTTTAAAACACTTTTGTATGACCGCGTTAGCGAATTGCTTTGTTCGCCAAACGCTGAGACAAATTACCGGAGCGAGTGAAAAGGTTTTATACCGTTTACACTTGAGGCAATTCGCTAACGCGGTCATACAAAAGTGTTTTAAAAAATATCACCAAATTACTTATATCACCAATATATCTCCCTTTACCCTACTTTTTATTCTAGATAGTCGTGTCAGATAGAAAAGATAGAGCATCTTTAGATACCTAGACAGTCCCCCGTGAAAAGATTACCTACCACTTTCTTATTCTTTTTACAATATAATAAAATGTGAAATGGAACGTCTTTAGAGCTAAATTTACAAATAAATAAAAGGTTAGTATAAAATATAACAAATAATGATGCACGCTTAAGTTAAATGCTATACACAAATAATTTGCAAATTTCTTCGCATTAAGTCGCTAGAAACTTTGTTCAGTGTTACGAGACAATGAATACAAATGGTTTATTGAAATTTAATTACTTTGCTAAATTTATCTAACTTTGAAGAAATATTTCGTCTCGTTTTTAGCTTTAGGATATTTTAAAATTGTGAAATTATTAGCATACCTAGTTAGCATTACCTTAAAGCATTTTCTTATTATCACAAGGTGACGAAATACCACGACAAAACTTTGTTAACTATCTTGATAATTATAAAAGCAAAATTAATTTATTATTAATAAAAAAAAATATCATGAAAGTCAACTAGTAAAATTTAAACAAGAAATATTTTTTTAACATATTAGAAATATGTTTTGGCTTCCTGGGTGCCTTGAGCCCCGTCGCTGCATTTCAAGCGTCATTACATTAATTACTTATAACTTCATAATTTTTCCATTAGCTGTTATTAATATAAAATTATTTTGAATTTTAATAATAGGTTTTGCTTTTATAATTTATTTTTGGCACATTTTTTAAATCTGATTAGGATGGTCTAAAATAAAAATAATAATAAATAGTGTTAAATATTATTTTGGAAGGAAATAGAGAACTGAAGAGAAATATATTTTTACACTGAAAGACGAACAGTCGGGCCACCTGATGGGAAGTGGTCACTGACGCCAATACAAATCGGCAATGCTAGTGGTATCATCAACGCTCTGCCTACCGTGAGACACAGGGTGTTAAGTCTCGTTTACCAAGTAAATACGCTGGCTACAGTGTCCTTCAAACCGGAACACAGCAATGCTTTTCACAGTAATGCTTTGCGGCAGAAATAGGCACCGCGGTGGTACCAACAGTCTGTTAATATTGTAACAAAATAGTATAAAAGTATCTGTTACTACTAGCGCCATTTAGTTACTCTGTGGTCAATAAATAAGTCTATGAAACGAACCACTGTGTTTAACTTATTAGGTTATGGGCTTACGTGAAATAAAATCGTTATTATAGATAAAAGTTTTTCAGTACCTGTGTGGTTTTATGTAAAAATGACGTCGAACTACTTAGCTAACATTCCGAAATTGAAAGGCGCGAGAACTATGAAGAATGGTGTTTTGCGGTACAAAATGTATTTGAGTGTTGAAAACATGGCGTCCGCCATTACGCAGAGGTTGGGCTTCATCAACTAAAGCCCAAATCAGTGACGATGCGAAAGCTAAAGCGAAACTAGTAGCTTACTATTGATCCATCATTGTATGTGCACATAAACACGCCGCAACAACCTACGATTTGGGAAAAGTTGAAGAATTTGTTCGATGACACCGGCTATACCAAAGAAAATTGGTTTGTTGCGTAAACTCATCAACATTCGACTTGAAAACTGTGACTCGATGACCCAGTATGTAACTCAGATAGTTGAAACTGCCAGCGATTACAAGGTACAGGTTTCAAAATATCAGATGAGTGGATTGAGTGCATTAATGTTAGCAGGATTACCTGAAAATATGGTCCTATGCTTATGGCCATAGAACATTCAGGCATAGAAATAAGTGCAGATGTCATAAAACGAAGCTGATGGACATGTGTAGTGAAATTGGATCTGTTTCCGTTTCCAGTTCCGAGACTGCTTTTGCCGCGAATAATCGTCGAAATTTAAGAATAATAGTACCATAAAATGACCAGAGAGTGACAGAAACGTCAAAACCTGTCAAAGTCATAAAATGTTATCGAGTGTAAACAAACGGGCCACTACAAAAATCAGTGTCCGACAAATTCCGAAACAAGCAAAGAAAACAATCTAATGCTTTTAGTGCTATTTTTTGAGTGGAAAGTTCAATTGCGATAATTGGTACATCGACAGCAGGGGCTAGTAAACACATGACAGCGAGAAAAGAATATATTGTCAATCCATCTTATGAACATAAAACCAAAGAGATCATAGTTGCGAATAAAACGTGTGTCCGGTGCTGTGTTCGGGTGATGTGAACATAATTACAGTTGTGAAGGATGAGAATACGACATCACAGTTTCCGATGTATTTGCATACCCAGTTTAACGACAAACTTACTTTCCGTGTAGTAGATTGATTGAGAACGGAAATAATGTAGTGTTCAAAGAGAAAATGTTGCTACATTTACAATCAACAGGGCACTCTAGTTGGAAAGGCAGAACAAGTTGATGGTGTGTACAGATTATACACTAAGTGAAGTGGTACAGATATTGGCAGCGACAGCCAAAACATCCAGTGAAACCTGGCATCGACGTTTGGGGCACATCAACAGTACCAGTTTGAATAAAATGAAAATGGAGCTACTGAAGGTATCTCATACACAGATATAGCAAATATAGACAAATATAATGTACAGTGTGTTGTAAGGGGAAGCAGACAAGGCATTCTTTTCAGCCTAGCTCATCCAACACAGAAAATGACTAGATTTGACACTCAGACGTGTGTGGTCCTATGGAGAATGCATCCATTGAGGATCCAGGTATTATGTATTGTTTCGTAGGACGACTATATGCAAAATAGCTTTCATTTATTTCATGAAGGCAAAGTCTGAGGTATTTAAACATTTTAAAGATTTTCAGTCCATGGTTGAGAACCAGAAAAATAGGAAAATTAAAGTTTTCGGACAGATAACGGCGGTGAGTACTGCAACAAAGACTTTGATAGATATCTGAAACAGCAAGGCACAATTCATCAAAGAACTAACGCCTACACACCAGAACAAAACAGTGTATGCGAGAGAATGAATAGATCTTTGGTGGAAAAGGCAAGATGTCTAATTATTGATGCGGTTTACACAAAAGTTTTGGGCAGAAGCTGTGCATACCTCTGTTTATTTAAGAAATCGGTCAGTTGTTACGGATTGAATGATATGACTCCATATGAAGTTTGGACAGGGAACAAGTCAACTTAAGTCATGTTCCGTATTTTCGAAGTAAAGCTATGATGCATATTCCCAAAGAGAAGAGGTTGAAATGGGATAGAAGGCTCAAGGAACTCATTTTGGTTGGATATGCAGAGAATGTGAAGGACTATAGGGTTTATGACCCAAGAAAATAACTCTGTCACAAGCAAGCAGAGATCTCATAATTATGGAGAAAGCTGAGAATACAGTGGATATCCCCATTGAATGCAAAGATTCAGCGGAGGATCAGGAACATGAGGAAAAAGAGGAAAGTAGTTTAATGACACAGATATTGATGATAGAAGGATATCACATATGCCAGATGCTTCTTCGAGCCAGAAGATTACAGAACGGATATGTACACTCGAGGAAGCCTTAAATGGACCTGAAAGCAAACAATGGAGGAGAGCATGGAGGAGGAGCTAGAATCATTCAGGAAGAATGATGCATGGGAACTCGCTGACAGGCCCCTATGACTCTACAGTAGTGCAGTGCAAGTGGGTATTTAAAAGAAATATGACAGTGTTGGTAAAGTGCGTTACTTGCAAGACTTGTAGGCAAAAGGTTTTTTACAAAAGGCGGGCATAGACTACCATGAGACTTTTTCCCAGTGCTACGTTATACTACTTTAAGATTGTTGTTTTCACTGTCAGTAAAATTAGATTTAGATATACGTCATCTCGATGTAACTACAGCTTTTCTCAATGGTTACTGAATGAATGTGTGTATATGGAAAAACCTATAAATTATAAAGATAGTAATAATATGAATAAAGTGTTAAAGCTTAAACGTGCACTTTATGGACTCAAACAATCATCGAGAGCTTGGTATCAAAGGGTAAACGATTATTTGATGACTTTAGGGTATACAAAGTCTAAATATGAACCCTGTTTATTTACAAAATTTGATGGAAATGTTAAAGTAATATTGCTCTTTTCGTCGATGATTTTTTTATTTTTCCAACTGTAATACTACAACTAACCTATTAGTTCAGGATTTGAGTTGTAAATTTAAAATAAAAGATTTGGGTCAGATAAAGCAATGCTTAGGTTTTAAGAGTAAACTTGTCTAAAGGTTTAATAACAGTTGATCAGGAACAATATGAGAAACTTTGTTAAGAAAAATAATATGTCACATTGTAAGACTGCTTGATACTCCTATGGAAATTAATTTAACTTTAGAGAAACTCAGAATAAAAGTTGTAAAAATATTCCATATAGGCAACTGATAGGCAATTTAATGTACTTAGCTGTGCTAACTAGGCCAGATATTACTTATAGTGTTTGTTATCTTAGCCTAGTTTAACAATTCATATGATGAAACCCATTGGAAACACTTAAAAGAATTTTAAGATATTTAAAGGTACTAAAAGTCATGGTTTGTATTTTCTAAAGATGAATCTTGTATTGAAGGGTTTGTTGATGCAGATTGGGGTTCAGATGTAAGTGATAGAAAATCTTTTTCAGGATTTTGTTTTAAATTATCAGTTCTGTTATATTCTTTGAATGTCGGAAGCAAAGAAGTGTTGCATTGTCCTCAACAGAGGCAGAATACATTCATGTCAGAAGCTAGTAAAGAAGCCATTTACTTAAAGAATTTTTTGTTTGAAATTTTAGGCGATTCAGAAATTAGTTACTTTGTATAACGATAACCAAAGTGCAAAAGTTAATTTTGAATCCAGTGTATCATAGGAGGTCTAAACACATAGATATAAGATATCATTTTGTTAGGAGGCAGTGGCAAACATGTTTATAAAAGTAGATTACTTGGAAACAAACAATATGCCACTTGATATTTTACTAAGAGCTTGGGTTCTGTGAAGCATAAATATTTCACTAGAATGCTTGGTGTATTGCCTGTTAATAATATGTAATGTATACATGATTTTGTTAAGCGGAGTGTTAATATTGTAACAAAATAGTATAAAAGTATCTGTTACTACTAGCGCCATTTAGTTACTCTGTGGTCAATAAATAAGTCTATGAAACGAACCACTGTGTTTAACTTATTACAGTCCCCTGTAAAAAAAGGGGACCTATCAAATATTTCAAAGTTACGTCGCTTTTTGTATTTTCATTTGAATTAAAGGAAGATTTTTAAATTTACGAAAGAAATGAACAAAAGATCAATTCATGTTTAGTAAAGTGACATTAATAAATGGCATAAATATATTTTTGATTTATAAAATTTCGGAGCACAATTTTTAAAACTTTTACTATTCACAATGAATATTTTTTTGTATTTAAGTGATCAATTTACAGATTAAATTTAGTTTCTAAAGATTGATTGCATTTGCAATTATTAAGTACTGAAGTATTGGACTTTTACCTGTGTACCAACACATGGATAAAACGGTATAAAGTGGATTAAATCTATATTCTCAGTAAATTATAACGTTTTATGTTTTCAGTTTAATTTAGAGTAGTATAGTTATTGTTCAGTTTGCTTCTTATGCAGCATTTCAAAACTTTACGGTCTCTAATATTTAGATTATTTTTAAGGTAATATAATATAGTAATATAGTTAATATAAAGTTTTGGTGATTCAAACATACGGAACTTGATACTGGATTAAAAGCGTGCGCTTGGGAACTGAGCTTTTGTTTGTAAAGTGGGAGTATAACATTCCAACTAGCTTCATTACTATAATTAAAATTGCTAGCTCTGAAGCCTTTCCATTTGCTTGGGCTTATAAAGGTGTAATTATGACGGAAAGTTGACGGCTACAAACCGAAATAATAAAGAAACGTAGAAAAAACCTCTAGGAAATTAATTTGTCAAAATATTTCTGTCAAATGGGCTCAATAATTGATATTTGTTGTTATAGTTCGAAATAGAGATAAATTGTTTTATCGTCAGCGTCTTAATAAAGACGACATGCACTAAGTAATCCGCGCGTTTTTGAAAATTAAGTAAAATTTTAAATTTTAATAAAATACACCGACTTATAACCACGTAACGCGTGACAACTTACATTTTGCACGAAACAGTCCCGTTATTTCTGCTGCCTCATTTTTAATCTCTGATTATTAAGCTATTTTTTAATCAAAATGCCGTCTAAGACAAAATTTGGTGTATTATTGCAAAAGAATGAGCAATGTATTGGCTTTAGAATAAAAAGTCAATATTATTTATATTTATGCACTTATAGAATTTGTTATTGACCATTTAAAGAAGCACCATTATGAAAAATTTATTATTTAAGTATATTCTTTTAGGCCAGCTAGCGTTTGCAATTTAATCGTAGTAGGGTGTGATTTTTTCAATGTTTTTTTTATTTTTTAAATATAAAATAAAAAAATGGGACAGCATGACGGCAACTAAAATTTAAAAAAAAGAATGATCGTATGGCGTGTAATAAGGCGTAGGGATGTGACGACCTTACCACCCACTTAACAGCAGAGCTGTCGTAATATGGGAGTAAGTTAGGTTCACAGTACAAGTACAATCAGTAAATTGCCGCTTTCTTAGCGAAACAATTATAACAGTTTTTTTGATGGACTACTCAACATAATGGCTTCTAGTTCCCGGTAGTCCCACTATTCTTAGCCACGGCAGTGGCCAGGGTAATAGTAAGAAAACAGGTTCTAAAAATCCTCAAAAGAAAAGAGGGCTCTTAATGAATTCGTGTTATAAAAAGGCATTGCAAAGAAGAATTCCAATACTGTCACTAGGAATGCAGTAGATTTCATTATGACGGACGGGAAGCATATATTGAGGAAGTCTCTATGAGCAATAGGTTGAGAACTTGGTTGAGAGGTCTGTATGGTACCGCTTGCGAGGAAGGAGTGCAACAAAGGAATATAATATTCTTGAAACTGTAAACTAATGCATTAGTGGACGTCTTTAAAACTGTGCGTGACGTGAACTGACTGTGTGTGAATGTGGCATAAACATTAACCGCAACTTTTACGCCAACGTTTTGCCGACGTTATATTGGTCGAGTCTTTGAAGTGCTTGCAAGAGATGTTACACAGCAAAAATGAAATCTTCTGACAATTCTGCCTCGGGATAAACTTGGTCAAGACGAAAATCCTTTACGAGGCCGAATACTTAGTACGAAGACCTCTGTCCTTTGGACTGTCCTACTAATTTTTCATACTTCAAAGTGCTATGGAGGGCACCATGCTCAAAATTTATTTGTCAGATTAAATTTGGTATGAATTAAAAAGCCAAAGAATTAAAATCATCGACATAACGAAAACTATCTCGTTGAAGTGGCAGTGGGCTGGTCATGTGGTCAAATGCACCGATAGCAGACGGGCCAATAAGATTCTGGAGAGGAGACCACGATCGGGAAGACAGATTGTTGTTGACCCCGACCAGGTGGAATGTCAATCTCCCTTCGGTTGTTGGTTCAAGTTGGAAGGTTCAGTAATTAAGAATTTGCCATCTTGGTGTTTGTCGAAAAGGTCCGACTCCAGCAGTGGACTACTAAAGGCTGCTGCTGATAGCGACGACTCTGAAATATCTAACTAACTAACTATTTACTAAAGAAATATTAAAAAAGGAACCAACTGACATTCACTACCAATCATTTCAAAAAAATTATCTTCAAATAAAATCTGAGCATTACGAGCGGGAGGAACGAGGTGATATATAAAAGAAATATACTCTGTGAATTAAGTACCTGATTACGTTAACTGCAGCCGGAGGACTTTAAAATATAAATTTAATTAATACAAAAATGACAATCTAACTTAAACTAGAGTTGAAATAAATCGTCTTGTCGAAGAGTGATCGTCTTATATAGTTCCCTACGGCGGTGCTCAGGGTATCTTCAACGGGTGTCGTCTTGCCGTCGCCTGTTGACTCTCTTATCACACGGCATTTTCATGGATGCAAATCAATCCATCCACGTCGTCGTTTTCCTGGCGTCCACTGACTAGGTGTCCAGCATCATATTTTCATCATCAGCCTGTGATAGTCCACTACTGGCGTAGGCCTCCCCTAATACACCCCTATCCATTAGAGGGTTTGGGCCGTACCCCAGCACGCTGGTCCAATGCGGGTTGGTGGGTGGACCGACTTTTTACATGCACATCCGACATCGCATGGATCATCTTACTTTCAGACAATTGGGTGATCGGCCCAAATTGTCCTAAACACCAGAAACAACAATGAAAATTTGTTAGTCGCCGCAGGATTCGAACCACGACCTCCGGTTTCTAAAGCACACGCCTATACCACTAGGCTAGCCTCCGTAGCCTTATTGGCCAACATTATATTGCTTTGCTATATTTTTCCGCATAAATAAGGTTTTGCGTAGTCTGCTATTTTCTTGGGATAGCGCTACAAAATTACCTCATTCGTTTGGGTAATAAGTCGAAAGTTATTTATACAATTATTGATGGAATAGCTAAAGAAAGCTAAACCATTTATTGTTGAACCTATATCATACACTAACTCATACGGTTACACACAAGTCAGTGTACAAAACAAAACAAGATGCAAATTGCTCCAAACAGTACTCGTAAGTTAATGGGATGTCAATGACTTCAAGGCTCGAAATAATTAACAGATCCTATGTTCATAATATTTTATGTGTTTGAAGTGTATTACAAATTGAAACATTTTAATTTACCTTCTAATATAGTTGTTATTATATATTAATTTAATGTCATCTCACACAAATATACGCTTTCATAAGTTAAATTTTGTCATAAATTATTTTACAGTTGAGACCACTTGAAGAAAAAAAATTGTAGGTAAGCTTTTAAGATTTTTAAGTTTAATTATTTAAAATTATGGACCCGAAAGCATGATGTAAGTATCTGAGACGTGGGGAATGAACACGGCCGCGTTTCACTGAAGACGCGTATGCTTCTAGCGCTATTTGTGTTAGACATTAACAATTATATTAAATAATTGTTATCGTTGTTTTCTGGTTGGTCCACGCGTTGGCGGGGCATGAAAGAGTCAGTCCCGGTTGTCAAGACTATCTTTCGGAGTCCTCACAGGAGGTTAGTAATTTCAAATTTTATAACCACTAATTTAATAATTTATTCAATCATTAGAAATAACTGTTGTTGAAATAAATCTGGAACGATTAAAAGCTGACCCCATGATAACTTGGGATAAAGGATGAAGGAAGCTCATCAACATCGCTTATCGACAACATCTAAATTGTGTCAAACCAAAGAAAAAATACAAAATTTTTCACATCAATTAATCATATAATGTGAAGCAAACTAAAGATCTTAGCTGTTAAGCCTACATGCTTAACAGCTAAGATCTTTAGTGCGCAGCACTAATACAGCTCGCCGCTGCGTGATATAAAAAATCATATTTTTTAACTAATTCCGGGCAATCAAATATGTTTCGCAATCAAAATCTTAAATATATAACGCATATTACTAACTAAGTATTATTCAATTATCGCCCTAAAAAGTCATCAAAATTTCTTTTTATTAATTTGAAAGTTGAAAAAAAAAATGTTATAATAAAACTAGTAAAATAATTTCAAATAATCTGTTTTTATAATAGTTTTTGTCCAAGTTGATGTGATGTAAAAAAAAAATCCACCGTTAGACTATGCCCTCTCAGGCCGCGAGTCAAATAAAGGACTACACGAATGCCTCGGTTTTTTTCAGGCATACCTCCTGTTTCTTTACCCGTGAAGGGTTGGATTCCAAACGTAACTTGTGGCAGAATCACATAGAACCCAAAATTTGATGCCATGTTTAGCTGGTTTCGATAGCATGTACTGTCAAAATGGACTTCTTCCTCTGAATGCTACAAGCTGCTCATCTACTGTAACATTTTCAGAAGGATTATAAAATTTTTGCAAAAGGTCCACCCATTGATTCCACAGATCTCGAATTGGAGTAAACTTATCCAACAGTCGCCGTTCGGATCAAGTTTCTCAATTGTCAAACCATATCAACCTTGTCAATTTTTTGAAAGTTTTTAGTGGCCTGACTGCCCCAAAATTAGGTCTGCGATTTTCACTATCCCATAAGCTTTCGGTACTTTCATTATTTGAACGAAATAGACCAGAAAGAAATAATAGCCCAATGTATGCGAACAGATCGATATCGTAAATATCATTCCAATCATCAGTGAAAACACGCTTACCTTCGAAATCTGTATATTTCAATATGGTGTGTATGAAATGTGTGTGGTGGTGGGAAAATAATTGAAAATTGGATTTTTCTTCTAAGGTAATCCTCCAACAAGAGTATCAAACCTAGTTGCAAGTTCATTATGTTTTCTTTGGAAGCTCTTCCACAAGACTGTGTGACGGGGCTTCTGGAATATTTTATTTGTTTATTCTTTGATGTCGTTGTTGGTACAAGTTAGAGCAGGAATTGATAAGATCAAAGTCCCTCGATCTCCAGTTTATAAAGCAAAGGCCAATATTATATATATAGGCTACGGAAGCGATGTAATCGATGAAAAATTGCTTTACATTATATAAAAACATTAATTCTTCTCTTTGCAATTACAAGTAACGGTAAAATTTGTTGTCTAAATAAACTTTGTACCCGTTATATTTACTATGATTTGCAAAAAGAAACCTAAAATAAATTATATTTGGTTGTACTATGGTAGTAGGGACTGATATAAGACCCTGATGTTTTCGAATTTCACGATCCGATCGACAAAGAGAAATCCGAATGTTAGGTCATTGAACCGACGAATTGGGCGCTTGCAACTCAACAATTTTTTCATCAGAAAAAGTAAAATTTTAATTTTTTCTTTCCTTACCCTGCATTGAATTTTTTTGCGGCGCACTGATTCAGGGATATAACGTCGCTCTGTCTTACACCGTAGGCTTTTGAATAGACTGCTTACTAATGAATTACATTCGGACGCTTATCGCATCTTTAGCACGACGATTTACAAATGGGCCTGCAAAACATCTTAAAATTTAACTGAATCAAAGTTTTTATCATAGTCTACAAACACTCACTATAAAGGCAGTCTCCACAGTCTGTAATCTTCCGTAACGTAAATATGTTGTGTATGTTACTTTCGGAATTCAGCTCGTTTGAGTGGGTAGTAGTCATTTAAGATGTTTAAAATCTTATTTGAATTGACTAACTGAAATAAATGATGCGAATGGTGACAGAAACAAATTTAACCAAGCACAAATATTATGTGGTGAACTATAGGATAGTTTGGCAGACATCACTCAAGCCATTTCATATCCATTAAAGCTATATGTAGACTTGCACGGCCTAATTTTTGAATGTATTGCTAATAGTGGTTGCGGCTGTTATTTATATTTAAAGAAGTATGTATTGTTTGTAACATATTCTCGAAACTACGCATCAAGTTTATTGGTATTATTAGAAAATTACTACAATATGGTAATTAAAATATGCATTATATTTTGATAAACCTGTTTAAATCTACATAGTACAACAAGCTCACAACTCTTAAGAGACTTCCATATAACTATCATAAACCCTAAGAAAAGTATAAACACCGGGCTATTTTGTAAAAATTGTAAATTTATTAATGATAGACCTGATTAACTCCAGAAAACTGTATTATTTGTCATGAGACTTTTAATCTTAATACGACACATGTAAATTAACAAATTACAAAATTATATTTTGGTAATGTGAAGGGTGAAGGTGTACTTTAAAGCAAAATGTTAACATTTGTAAAGTTAGTCATAAATTGCTTTATGTTACTATTATTAATACGGTGAACGTCAATTTAAATGTCGATGTGAAGGCTGAGAAGTCATAGTTCATTTTACAATTTCCTTTTCTAACTTTCGCAAAGTACACTAGATGAAGTTTGTACAGAAACTTATCGAATTGAACTTGTGCAAACATCACTATGAATCCCGGGCAGTAACGTGCAGAATTATACGAGAAGCGGAATTCTGCATTGTAGAATTCAAAAATAAAGAAAAAACATTTTTGAAGCATTTTTTTTATCGTGATGTACTTTTACGAGTTTCTTTACTCATTTACTTAAATTTTCTTTTTATTGAGAATAATTTGAAGTGACCAAATAGTTTAATAGTTATTAATGTATAATAATATATAATAATTAAAGATTATTTCTTAAATTACAAATGAGATGTCTTAAAGAGATATTAAACTCTTAATGTTATAAAGCATTAAGTAGTGGTGACATATATGTATATAATTTAATATTAACCTTGAACTTGTTTGAAAAGATAGTTTAGAAAAAAAGGCGTCGAAATGTTATTAATACTACACAAATATGAATTAAATTAAACAACTATGATATTTTAAACCACCTCCGTGGTATAGCGGTATTGGCCCTCGCTTTAAACACCGGAGGTCGTCGGTTCAAACCCCATGGGGAAACAACTTTGTGCTATCGTAATTTTTTGGCTGGTTGGGACAGTTCAGGCCCATCACCCTATTGTCTAAAAGTAAGATGATCCATGCGTCGGATGGGCATGTAAAAGGTCGGCCCACGCACCAACCCGCATTGAACTAGCGTTGTGGTATACGGTCCAAACCTAATGGATAGGGTATATTAGGGAGGCCTATGTCCAGCAGTGGACTAACAAAGGCTGATGATGTGATGTGATGTGATGTGATCATTACTAATTCGAGGTAGCGGGCTTCAATCCCAGAAACACCTATTTTTTTACTGGAGATATATCATAATTAAAAGTAAATTATTTGCTTGTTCTTTCGGTCCCCTGAATGTAATAAATATCGTTCAACAAGGGATAACTAAATTATTACTTTGAAACGTATTTCTGAATGTCTACAGATAATTCAGTAGTCTTTTAAATATAAAGCTATCGCAATGATCACAATAATCTTAAAGTTAATATTAACATTAAATGGTGCGATTAACTTATGGGAAAAAGAGAAAACATATTTTTTTTATTTAGGTCAGGTTGAGTAATTATCAGAAAAATTCTTAAATACACTAGTAGGTTGAACAGCTATGAGCTAAACTCATAATAAATCATTTATAAGATTAAAGATTGCTAAAATACTACTTTTCCCGGTGCTGCCTACTAGATGATAAAGCAATTCTTTCCACATTTTCTTAGATACTTATCCGATAGTGATGGGCGCCTGCCTGTCTATCCTTTCTCGCGTGAATAAATACTACGCGATGTTAATATCTCTGATATATGTTAGAAAAGCTTTTGCCCTTTTCTTACACACAGGAACATACATATACTAAGTTTCGATTTTAAAAGAAATGAGTTTCGCATTCTACATTTACTCGCCATCGTAAAACCTAGGACATCAAGTTTTGCGAACGCACTTATTGTTGCTACGCCGTTAGGAAGAAATGCGTAAATAGTATTTGAACACTGCACACCTATGTGGAAGATTGAAAAAAGCGCTTGGCAGCCGGGGCTTTATAAGTTACAAAACAATGTAACATCGCGTTCATGTGTATTGCCATTGGTTATTTCGCTATTTTTTAGCAGAAACAGTCAATGTATTCTATAAGCGGCTACGTGGGAAGTATCGAAGTATAAAAATCATGAAATGTTTACACTTTTACGTATCATGAAATTTTAATACAATACTTTAATACTTAACCGCAAAATAAACGTTCTCCGTGGTCTATCGGTATAGGCCTTTGTTTTATTAACCGGATGTTGATGGTTCGAATCCCACGGGGAGACATCTTTGTGTTATCGTTGTTTACTGGTTGGTTAGGACAATTTGGTCCGATCACCCAATTGTCTGATAGGCGAAATGATCAACACGACGGATGGGCATGTAAAAAGTTAGACCACCTTCCAACCCGCATCGGACCAGCGTGGTATACGTGGGATACGGTCCAAAAGCCCCCTAATGGAGAAAGCGTGTATAAGGGTAGGCCTATGTCCAGGAGTTGATCAATTGAATTATTATTTCTATAGCCATAGGCTATTGCAATATTTTTATGGCTATAAGAAGCTTCTAGGATAGGAATACTTTTGGTAGTATTTAGGAAAGAGGATAAAGCGGCAAATTACTATAATGATGGCTTATAGAAATACATTGATTTACTTTCATATCCCACCATAACCTGTTTTGTATTCATTGACGTGAAAATTTTTTGAATAATTGGAATTAAATTGATCAAACTAATGCTAGAAATCCATGAAATTAGATTAAATATATGAAGTTTCTGATCGAAATCATCGATTTACACCAAGGATGATTCGGGAAGCAATAGAAATTAAAAATATTATGGATGGTTGGGTTTTGCCACCTTCATGGGTTCCAATAGTTTTAATAATTAAACCCAAAGATATAAAAACTACAAAGCCATAGGACAACATAAGTACATTTTGTTAAACCAATGTTCAAAATTAGGAAAATGGTAAGATATGTTATTTTAAACAAAAACTCTGACAGTTATTCTAAAACATTGAGATACAGACATATACCAAATTAGTCTGCCCGTGATCATCGCGTAAATAAAAGAAATAATTACCTTAGAATATTATGTTATATTGTCAACTAAATTAAACACGATGAAATCTATGAAGAGCTTCATTAAATTTTGTATAGTTTTGTGTTGGTTGTTAGCAAGTTAAAGTAACTCTTTTTTTTTGTATTTAACACAATTTGCCTGTTTTTCTTAAAGTACTATTATTCAGGGGCAAGATACATGAAAAAAAATACTCTTTAGTTCTCTGGATAATGTAATTACTGTGTTATTTAGACGTTGTATCTCACCATCACGCCTTAGGGCACAAAGAGGCTTTCCGTTATCTTATGTACTATTATATTGTGAGGCACCTGCCCTAAATAATCGGTTTGAAAGCCAGTAGACAAATTATTTGCTGCATAGCGCGTTGGTAATAACCCTGCTATATATAGATGATGCCCATGGGCGTCCATGACCACTTTCGGTCTGGTGGCCCTTATAAACAGTAATAGAAAAGGGCAAAGAGCCAATTGAACCTTTATTGGCCTCTTTAAAAAAGTTTAATTCCAACTGGATTTAAGTTTCCTAATAACGATAATTGCTCAATAAAAAACATTTAGAATCTAAATAATATGTTATACACCCAAATAAAAATGCGTATTAAATTAACACTAATATCAATAAATAACGTTAATAAACCTCTGTTAAGCTAAGAACATGTCATGTAATTAATATAATTGTCCATAAGCTAATTAAATTGTCGTTTAGAAAATCAGTAATTACATTATCACTAATGAACAGGTAGTTAATCTTAGAGCACGTATACGGCATATTATGGGTAATGTTATGCTCAACAAATTTGTCAAAAAAGGCGGGCTTATTGCCTTAGGCATTATCTAACAGCCAACCTTAGAGAGGCTATGAAAAATTTATAAAAAAATTATGGTTCCCAAGATTATAAAATCGTTGTAACGATTAGTAACATTCTGTGACTTTGGTATATACTAAAGTCCAAAAATGTAGTATTTATGTGTAAATATACACCGGCACTTCTTTTCTATTTTTAGTTTTTATAATTTCTGATTAATAAATTTATTACAAAGAATCTTTTAAAAGAGTTTTACTGGTGGTAGGTTCCCTTTTTACAGGGGACCGCCTGGGTTGGTAACACTGCTGCTACTGTGTTTGGGTTGAAGGGCACAGTAGTCATTAGATTTACTGGGTAAACCATACTTAACACCCTATGTCTCACGGTAGGCAGCGCGTTGGTGATACCACTAATATTGCTGATGTCTTTGGGCGTCAGTGACTACTTCCCATCAGGTGGCCTGACTGCTCGTCTGCCTGAGTAGGCAATAAAAAAAACATATACAGAATGCCATTTTGAGAAATAATGACAGGAGGAGGAGCAAGGGGGTAAATTAATATATTAAGCATTTAAGGAAAAAAGTATATTTTTTAAAAACATTTACACATACAATATTATAAATAAGGTCAGCTATTTATTGGAGTAAGTCTTCATCTTAACTGTTGGCGTCTAAGTTAATTTAAAATATTCAAAACAATTCTATATTTTTAACTTGAACAAAAACTTTAAGAAAATTATTTGATAAATATTTTTTAATAAAAAGCAGAGGAAATTGAAGTAAAAAGTTATGTAACGGCCAGTTTATAATTTCCACAACAACCTCAGGCTCCCTAAAAGGGCATAACGTACAATAGTAAAACGTGAAATTCAAACACAAATTAACCCAGCGTAATATAACAATTAAACTAATTTTAAGTTGACCTTTAAGACATATTTCCATTGATTATTCTATACGTTACTAAGCTTTTTGTTTAAATGGTGTTCATTTTAGTATTTCTTATTTTAGCTGTTACGCCTTAAGTAAAGAATTATAAGGTACCATTAGAGATGCGAGAATAGAGAAAGTTATATAACAGCTAGTTTAAAACACCCACTACAACCCAAGGCTTCTTCAAAGACCGTTAGATGAAATATTGCAACATGCAAAATACCCTAACGTAGTTCAATAAAGAAGGGTAATAAATTTAAAATTAATCTATAAGCTATGTTTTATTTAATAAGTTCATTCAGCGCTAAATATTTTAATTGACGTAAAAACTTATGCACAAAATTTTAAATATAAAATTAAGGTGTTAAAGTAACTATTAGTCTCAGTATTCATGTTTAAACTTATTTAATTGCACTGAATTATAAAGCGAAATAAAAGCATACCTAACGTGCTTACAAACAAATAAGAGATAAGCATGTAATCAAATATGTGTAGCTTAAATTATAAAGCTTTATACTGTTTGGTTTATCGTCCACTACTATGATCAATACGTATAAATTTTATTTTTCTTAATCAATTTAATACACATTTATGTTGTGATGTTGACAATATGGTTTTATATTGAAAATTTTCGGTTAATGCATTTTAATATCTCTTTATAAATTTGGAAAATAATAAAAGGTACTATTCGAAATTGGATGGAGAAAAACGTAAGATTTACGGATTTCTATCCGGATTTCTGTTCCTAGGAAAACGTCATTTGCATATGTAAAGAGCACGATTCTTATTGGAATTCACAGTGCACGTCTATGCACCAAATACGTCCCTACGGTAGTATTCCACAGAATCAAGAATGGGATGCTGTTACCGTCATAAGTTAAAATAAGTTACCTTAAAAACAAAATTTCTGGCATTTGCTTTTTCTTAATTTTTTTTTCGTATAAAAATAAACAGATCATCGAAAAAATATCTTATCATAACAATTAAGAAATCTTCGAGATTACATAATGTTTGTATGTTTAATATTATAGACGATCTAAAAGTTTATTTATTTGTTATTGTGTATTTTTTGGAAATACAAGTTTGTAAATACTTTTGCTTCCAAATAAATTATACTATCAATATATATTATTATAAAATAATCTGTTATTAACGTATCGCTTAGGTCAATTGAAAGACCAAAAGCGAAATTGTGACATTAAGCTGAATAGGCCCAGACGAAAGACGAATAAATAAAAGTTATAAAAGACAGAGATTATAAAATAAATACCATTTAATAATAATAAATCTGCACTGTTACATTAACATAAATGTCAGCCTTATTAATGCATTAAATAAACCAAAAAATACCGTGTCATACCGTGGCGTAGGGATGTGACTACCTCATCGACCTCTTGACGGCGGATCTGTCTTACAGTGAGGGTAAGACAGATCTGCAGGACAAGTGCAGTTAGCTAATTGCCATTCCGCCTGCTCAGCGTGGCAAATATGAGCAACTATTTTTAATGGACGCCACCAAGTTTGGCGTCTTGGCATTCATTAAAAAAGACCTAAGTCCAGCAATTGACTGTTAAAGGCTGTTTATGATAATTATGATGACTACCATACCATAAAATATAAATATCAGGCTTCAGGAATTATCCAACGTATGAATCCATATTATTTTGCAAGGATTTTTGGTTAGACGAAACTAATATAACAGTTCAGTTCGTCTTAAATACAGTCATAAACTATGGATTTCTTTCAGACAGTTTATCTGATAGATAATATTTGATGTTGTGTAAATAATAAGTCAAAGATTACACTACACTACAATTATAGAATGAAGTAACATATGATAAAATCGTAAACGATGAATTAAGTATCTCATCTTCTTTTAGGACGTCTGCCAGAAACATGTTGTTATCCACTAATTTTTCGAACGCTAACTAACCTTGCAAGATAGATTAAGATAATGTTCTTTGAAATGGTACATCTTTAGATCATTGCTATTGCTGATAGAATATGCTTTTTTGTTTGTTTTTTATGGAAGTTATTTAACCATTTTAGCATTAATTTTTTTTATTAAATGTTAGTAACTTGTCTCTTAAGTAAATAAGTCTTTATGTAAATGCTTCGTAAAGGTATTTTCTCTATGTAAATCAAAATTAATTAAGTTAAATTAATGGCACTGATATTTAAAGAATATATATTTATTTACATATAGGCTTGATGTTATATGCTTCATATATGCTCTGTTTATGAATATCTCCTCCGTGGGCTGAAGATCATGCGGATAAAGAAATGTGTATAAAAATAGCCGATCACATTATTGCTTTAAAAGTAAGGTGATTAGATTAGTATGCGTCGGATAGGCATTTAAAAAGCCGGTCCTGGTTGTCAATAACAACTTTGGAAGCCGGAAGACGCCAGTGTCTCTAATTAACTACTAATCCATCTATCACATACAACACTCATGGGCAAATTTAGAGGAACGAAAAAATAAGGTTAAATGTTTCCTGTCGTGATTCTCCTACATACTGGCCCCAAATATGATTAAATATTAATTAAAAAATAATGTATAAAGTTTTTTTTAAATTTCTATGTTTTTATTCCTTAATTATTGATTAATAAGAATTTTTTAAACTACGAAAAAAAATCTAACATTGTATGTGAGTTTCAATTTAGGTTTTGGTTCAATTTTAACCGTGACTGTTAATACTTCTCAATATGCCAGATTTTATTGCCACCTAAGTTACTAGGGCTTTAGCTTTAGGGTTGATACTTTAATAAAAACTGGGCCTACCTACCGACTGTGGCCAGAGATAATCGGTTTATTGTTACCAGTGTGCCTGGAAATTGAACCTTTACTTCTTTTGCGGTGAGAAGCAACCTGCAAGAAGTACATGGGATTGCAATAAGTACAAAAACTGTAAGAAGTAGGTTGAAATCATCAGGTATAAATAGCTACTTGCTTGCCTGAGGCCAATTTTGTTCGCAATCACAACCACTGAAATGACGACGCTTGTCGTCAAGTTTTATACACTGATGAGTCTAGATTTTGCTTGGAGCCTAAAGATAGAAGGATTGAAATGTGGAGACAACCTGGAGAGAGGTATGCTCAGTGTAATATTATTGAAAAAGTAGTTTATGGTGGAGGGTCTGTTTTGGTATGGAGAGTTACTTGTATGGGGCACGTACTGAGCTCCGCGTCATAGAAAATGGGCCACTAACAGCGGCATGGTATATAACTTAGGTGCTGTAAGAACTTATAATGTCATTTGCCCCTTTTATAGGAGATTGATTTGTTTTATGCATTTGTTTTACGCACGTCGTTATACTGCGGCCGTAGTTTTATAATACCTTCGAAACGTAGAAATAATGTTTTAGGGTGGCCAGCTCGCTCACCCAATTTGAATCCCATAGAGCGTGTATGGGATAAGCTCAGAAGACAAATTAAAAAAGTAATTCAGCCTTTGCTAATTTGAGGGATCTTAAAAATGCATAACAGGAAGAATAGGACGCAAACCCTCTATATTTTATTCATAATTTGATTAGAGGTATGCCAAAGCATCTGGAAGCAGTTCGAAGAGCTCGAAAGGGCAACATTAGTACTGATTATAATCTAAGTTATACTATTTTTAGCAGTATTGAAAAACACGTAACAAAAGTTGAGCATTAAAATTTTTTATAACTTTTTAATATTTGACATTTTAATCATTATTTAAAAAAACACAATATCGATTAATATTGCAATTTTTAAATGATCGAATAATAACCCAAAATTAAGTTTATGAACTGAACTGTTACCACTGTGAACAAATATCCATGATATTTTATTATAACCACACTTTTACTTACGTTCTTCTTAATAAGTCCACGGGTTTATATTGAAATAAAAGAAGCAACTATTAAAAATACCCAACAAACAGGATATCACATATAAACATTTCGTCTAATTAATAGTCAATTACGATAACTAATCGCTTTGCTTAATTTTATTAATTTAATAAATCGAGAACCTGATTTACTATGGTATTTATTATTTAACAGTAGTACTAGTTGCATGGATATTACAAATTTAAAAATATATGCTTTCATTGAGATTTATTCTGTTTGGTGTGTTGAAGCTTTAGGAAGACGGAGCGTTGATCGACCCCCGACCAGCTGGGATACCGATCTCCGTGCAGTAGCCGGTGCAAGCTGGCAGCGAGTAGCAAGGGATCGGCCGTCTTGGCCTTCATTGTAAAAAGGCCTACGTCCAGCAGTAGAAGGATAAAGGCTGCTGCTGCTGCTGATAATGATGATGACGATTAAAGGTTAAAGCTCATATTTTTCAATTTAAATGTCATTTTAAATTGAGACTTCAATTACCAGTGCCGTTTTCTTTGTGTGTTAAAATTCAAAAAACTACCATATATATATATACATGCTTGTCACTTAGCAGTGAAAAATAACGCTTTACCATAAATATGCTCAAAAAGTAAGGTAAGAACGCTATAACAATAAAATGCAATTTAGTATAACACCTATACAAATAAGGTGTTATAACGCAACTTGTAGTAGTCTTATTATTAAATCACCTGCACTTTCAGAAGTCGAATACGAATGATTAAAATTTATAATTTTACTCACGTGGGTAAATGCCTACTAACATAACCATTTTAGCGGGGGTATGGTCTGATTATGTCAGGCTTGCATGTACCAAAATCATTAAAAATTAAGAGATCGAAAGATATGTCAATTTTTTAAATAAAAACTGACGGTTATTCGAAAACATCGAGATACAGACATATACCAACTTAGTCTGCCCGAGATCATGGATGCTGAAAAGAATCCGAAACGTCGGGAATAAATATATTTAAGTAACGCGAAAAATCCGTAAATTAGTGGATTTGAAATGTATTTGATGTATTTAATCAGATAATGATTAACGCTGTTTAACTTAAAATCACTTCGTAGGTTAGCCATTTTTCCCTTTAGATGTAATGGATACTAAAATATTATTGTGTGTTTTACACAATTGATAAATGTTACCATCTATGACCTTTTTTTAGCGTGTACTATACTGTACTATATTTTGATTAATGTTGTGGGATTTAGCCGGCGTTTGCAATAGTTGCGAAAAAATGGGTTTGTTTACGACATCGCATTAAAAACTGCAATTTGATCCTTGTTTCTTCACATTATTACGAATATATTATACAAATACACCTTCTTCAATCACTTTATCTATTGCAAACACTTTATCTTCAAAATCTGTTATATGTATAGTTTTCAAGATTTGAGCATACATAGGGACGGACAGACTTTTGTTTTTTACCATGTATATATTTTAGTAATATTTTATACTGTATCAGCAGTGGTAAAAATGTAACCCACAGTAACCAATTAAAGGAATGTATAAATAAATATCTTCTTAATAAGTTTCATTTTTAACTAAATAATAATGACGACTAACTTGTTAAATTCACTTTTAATAAACGCATTCACAACTCAGTATAGCAAACAAAATAAAATGCAAATTGCTCTCAGTCATTCCATGGTCGTGAATTAATTGGATGTCAAGTTAATAACTCGAGGACTTGAAATAATAGAATATGTCTACGTAAAACTCAATTTGCTTCAAGTTTACATAATCCCGTAATGGAGTAAAAATTACTTTTTGAATTATTAAAGAGTATTATTAACATGTATTAAAGTAGTCATCTCTGTAGTTTACGCGAATACTATACATTATTAAATATAATAACTTTTTACGGATTTTATCGCGTTTATACGACGACAAATATTCGTCTACCCCGTGACCACGGCCGCTGGAAAGTGTTTGAAACGTCGGGAATTTAAATATGTAAAATAAACGCGATAAAATCTGTAAAAAAGTATTTTATTTAATAAAGTAGTCATCATAAAAATATTGAAAAAATTTTTATAAATATCTCGTGTAACAATTATAAACTACATTTAAATCGGATTTAGGGTTATCAGTCTCCTTTTTTCCTTTTTGTTTTTTTTACGCTGTTGGACAAATGCAGTTTAGGCAGCAGTGATATGCGGTGCAGCTGGCATACCAACTAAAAAACCAACGGTTGCTCCTTTCTCCATGTTGCTGTAGCCGGGGCTGCGGGTACTGTTGACAGTCTTCGGCGACCCCAGCGCGACGCGACCTTCGCAGGCCTCTCCTCTCCGGGTGTGTTGGTCACCCAGATCGTCGCTTTAGGTGCCGTACCGGAACATACAGCACGGCATCTTGAGCCCTTCTCTGGGCGGCGGACACCCTCCTGCTGGCCGCTCAGCCGGCGTACGCCACTCGCCGCCATTTACTTGAGCAATCCTGATAGTTAGGGTTATCAGCCTGCATCACTGGCTATTGGCCCGGACGCTTAGAAACGACAGTCTGATATGTCTTACCATACATTAAGACATTACCACGTCAAAAAATTAATAAGTTGGCTACCTAATTAACGTGAATACCTAAACCGAAACCAAATTGTGATATTTTGACACAGAGATTTTTATATATTACTAGCAACCCGGTTAGGTTTTGCACGGCTGCAATGCTTATATGATACTCGGTACGTTGTACCGCTACATCACCGCAATTTAAATCTGTTATGTTTTCAGAAAAGTTTATTTAAATTGCTTGATTAGATAAGGATTAATTTAGTTTTTTTTTTTAGTTCCGTAAAAGCGCGAAAAACTAGGTTTTAAACGACATCACAATCGGTATCTGTAAATTAATTAGTTCCTTCATAAAATTTTGCTTGTATTATCCATATAAACCTTTTTTGTAAATAATTCTATATAATAACACAAACCGCTTCAAAATATGGACAGATGCGACTTTGTTTTATATTATGTATTAATTAAGAAACTTTATTTTCGATAACTGACTCCTTTTACGACAAGTATCAGTCTGAAACTTTAACTCGTTATTTTTTAATTTTTTTTATTTTAGCTGTAATTTTTTGTAAACATCTAGATTAAGGTACTATTCAAAATATTATTTTGCTTTTACAAACCCGTGCCAGGATTCATCTAGAGACTTTGTTCTCTACAAGCTCTCATTTATTATTTTTCTACCGGAGTTATTGAGAGGTGGCCCACCCATTATTATATGGATATTATAACCTGTTTACCGTAGTTTTTTTGCCATGATATATAAATTTGGTAGTGAGGCACTTCATCTGGCTTCCGTTATTGAGGAATTAATTCTGACTTAATTGATTACATCAACAAAGCAATCAGCTGACATTAATCTTTTAGTCACTACTTATGGTAGGCTGGCCACTCTCTAAATCAGAGCTCTTAACTCTTGTTTAGTTCTATTTGGTTTTAACCAATATAGTCTTTATCGTTTTCTAAACTGATGTTTTTAAAGATACTGTCACTCACTTTAAAAAAAATTATTGGAGATTTTATTCCTTTAAGAATTATTGGGCAAGGAAAAGAGGGAACAAAAAAGTATCAAAGCCAAAAAATAAACTTAGATATTTCTTTTATTCAAACCATAACGATCACTGAACTTAATTTTTTTTTTTCGCCCAACGAGAGTTTAAAAGTTTGAATTGTTTTTATGTATATCGTTCTTGCAATTGTTTTCACTTTTGTAGTTTATATTAAACTCTATTCTATTGTTTTTATCTTATGTTAATAATCTTTAAAGCAGTTACTTAGAATGATCAAGTTTATTTAATAAAACTTATTTTACCCAAACTTTTATAAATATAGAGCGACCTGAAGAAGATTTTTTTTTATTTATTTTTTAAAATTGAAAAACAAAATTGCGGAAAGTTTTATTTAAAATTCCATTTGGCTCTTCGATATCCCCATGAACATTTTATAAAAGAGGATTATAGGTGCATTTTAAACCAAATATTTCCATTTTTTGTTGTTTTGTTTTTATTAAAGAGAGTGCATGGAAACAATGTTAAGTAGTAGGAAAATGAACGTTATATTGTTTGAAAAGAAACAATGAACAAATATTTATGGGCATACTATATAAAACTCAAAGACAGTAAGCTTTTTAAGCAAAACAGAAGCTCATCAAAATTTTACAAAATTGTATTTTATAGGCTAAACGACAAGAAAATATTGATGATGAAACTAAGTTTGCAAGACAATAAATATAAATCCCCAAAGATTTCTTAACGTGACTTGCACATGTATTGAAGCATTGAGTGGATGAATAATCTTCTAGGAATGGTGGTTGCTATGTGTAAATTGCCAAAATTATGTTAATTGAAAAAGTATAGAAATGTTTATTTTTTAAATATTAATAATAGAATTGAAGAGAAATTAGATTGGTTAACAAAAAGATAATAAATTGTTAATTTTTTTAATTTCACCAACTTCCCAACAGAAGGAGGATTTATTTAGGAGAAACTTCATTACCCGCTTTTTAGTGTTTGGTTTTTATTTGATATTTAAGAAAAAAAATTTGGCACCAAATATAAAACTCAAAAGGATTAAAGAAAAAAGCACAGTTTTCCTTTTGTTTGTTTTTAACAAAACAACGTTTCAATCACTGGAAATTATTTGGTTTGAGTTTTTAGACACAAATCTTGGGCTTTAAATTGTTTTAATAAAACCATTGTTTAAATAAAATTTTTGAAAATAAATTTTGAGCACTGAATTAATTAAGGAATAATAAAAACAGTGATTAATTATTTATTAAGGAAAAAAAAAAGGATGGATGAAAGCAAAATTTAACGATAAAATGTGATTGTTCATTGAGTTTCACCAAAAAAAAAAATTCAAAAAAAAAATTATATTATAAATATAAGAATATAATTAAGAAAATGACTTTTATTATACATAAAATTAATTATCAAAACTTATTTTTTTGAATTGTTGTTGTTTTTTAAGACGTTTCTGTTTTCTTCTTTCGTCGAAATGTAAATGCGCCAAAATAGCCCAATAGAAGGGAAACGAATTTGGCAAGTGGTAGATTCTGATTTTTAGGGACATGGAACCGCCATGTTCGGTTATTTTTATTTAAACCGGTCGTATTCAAACAAATTTTTTAAAATAAAGTTTTAGGCAATTTTATTATTTTTTTTAAAATTTAAAAATTATTCTGGGGAACTTTGACCTTCAGAAAACGGAAAAAATAATTCAACTGAAAATTTTATTTAAACAAAATTTTTTAATAGAAAACTATTCTTAAAAAAAGTTCAACAACTTAGGTACCTTGTTAATATTGAAAAAATAAAAAAGTATTTTACTGGTTTATTACCTTAAAAAAAAAGTCTATGAAATTGTTTAACTTTTAGGTTATGGGCAGGAAAAAAACGTTATTATAGATAAAAGCAGTACTGTGGTTTTTGAAAAACGTCGAACACAGCAATTCCGGAAAAAACATGAAAATGGGTTTTGGGACAAAAATTTGGGTTGAAAAACATGGGTCCCCATTGCAGAGGTTAAGGTTTCACACGAAGCCCAAAAGTGATTATGAAAAGTAAAGGAAATAGGCTATTATTGATCCCAAAGGACAAAAACACGCCGCAACAAATCCACGAAGGGGGAAAAGTTGAAGAATTTGTTCGATGACACCGGCTATACAAGAAAATTTGGTTTGCGGTAAACTCATCAACATTCGACGGAAAACTGTGACCGATACCAGATTAACCAGAAGTTGGAAACCAGCGATTACAAGGTACAGGTTTCAAACCAAGATGAGTGGATTGGTGCATTAATGTTAGCAGGATTACCTGAAAAATATGGTTCCCAGGCTTATGGCCATAGAACATTCAGGCATAGAAAAGGCAGATGTCATAAAACGAAGTTGGCATTATGTGGTGGTTGGATCTGTTTCCCGTTTCCAGTTCCGAGACTGTTTTGCCGCAAATAATCGTCGAAATTTTAAGAATAATAGTAAGCCAAAAATGACCAGAGAGTGACAGAAAACGCAAACCTGTCAAAGTCAAAATGTTATCGGAAACAAACGGGGCCACCAAAAATCAAAGGTCCGACAAATTCCGGAAACAAGCAAAAGAAACAATTAATGCTTTTTAGTGTTATTTTTTTAGGAAAGTTCAATTGCGATAATTGGTACATCGACAAGGGGGCTTAAACAATAAAGCGAGAAAAGAATATATTGTCAATCCATCTTATGAAATAAAAACCAAAGAGACCATAGTTGGGAATAAAACGTGTGTCCCGGTGCTGTGTTCGGGTGATGTGAACATAATTACAGGGAAGGATGAAATAGAATCACAGTTTCCGATTATTGTGAACCAGTTTAACGGACAAACTTATTTTCCGTGAGTAGAGAATTGAAACGGAAATAATGTAGTTTCAAAGAGAAATGTTTACATTTACAATCAACAGGGCACTCTAGTTGGAAAGGCAGAACAAGTTGATGGTGTACAGATTATACCCAAGGAAGTGGCAGATACGGGTTTAAGCCAAAACATCCAGTGAAACCCGGCATCACCTGGTAACATCAACAGTACCAGTTTGAATAAATGAAAAATGGAGCTACTGGAAGATATCTCATACACAGATATAAAATATGACAAAAAGGTACAGTGTTTGTAAGGGGAAGCAGACAAGGCATTCTTTTTCAGCCTAGCTCATCCAACACAGAAAATGGCATAGATTTGGTACACTCCAGACGGGTGTGGTCCTAAGGAGAATGGAATCCATTGGAGGATCCAGGGTATTATGTATTGGTTTTGGACACATAGCAAAATGGTTTTATTTTTCATGAAGGAAAAGTTGAGGTATTTAAACATTTTAAAGATTTTTGTTCCATGGTTGAGGAACCGGTAGGAAAATTAAAGTTTTTCGGACAGATAACGGCGGTGAGTACTGCAACAAAAGACTTTTGATAGATATCTAACAGAAGGCACAACCATCAAAGAACAACCTTACACACCAGAACAAAAGGTTGGTAGGGAGAAAAAGATTCCCGGGGGTGGGATGTCTAATTATTGATGCGGGGTTTACAACAAAAGTTTTGGGAGGCCGCCTACCTTCGTTTATTTAAGAAATCGGCCGGCAAGGATTGAATGATATGACTCCATATGAAGTTTGGAAGGAAATGTTTAACTTGTCATGTTGTATTTTCGGAAGTAAAGCTAAGGATATTCCCAAAGAGAAGAGGTTGGAAATGGGATGAGAAGGCCAAGGAACCTCATTTTGGTTGGATATAAAGAGAATTGAAGGGCCATAGGGTTAGACCCAGAAAATAACTCTGTCACAACAAGCAGAGACTTAATTATGGAGAAAGCTGAAACAGGGATAACCCCATTGAATGCAAAAGATTCACGGAGGACGGAAATGAGGAAAAGAGGAAAGAAATTGACACAGATATTAGATGAGAAGGATATCACATATGTACCAGATGCTCGCAAGTGGACACATATGATATTTAATAATATAGTACAAACATCAGAATTAGAAGATTTCATCATAAATATGAATCAAGAAGTTACAGAAAACGAGTGAGAAAAAACCTGAAGGATTTGGTTATAAACCATTTGTGTAACAGGAGCCAGAAGATTAAGGAACGGATATTACACCGGGTGGCCTTTAAATGGACCTTGAAAAAACAATGGAGAGAGAGCATGGAGGAGGAGCTAGAATCATTCAGGAAGAATGATGGTGAACCCTGCTGACAGGCCCCATGACTTCTACAGTAGTGGTAAGTGGGTATTTAAAAAGAAATATGAAGTGTTGGTAAAGTAAGGCACGCAAGACTTGGGAAAAAAGGTTTTTTACAAAAAGGCGGGCATAGACTACCGGATTTTTTTCCCCAGCACGTTATACTACTTTTAAGATTGGTTTTTACCGTCAGTAAAATTAGATTTAGATATACGTTCTCTTTGTAAATTTTTTCAATGGTTACTTGAATGAATTGTGTGTATATGGAAAACCTATAAATTATAAAGATAGTAATAAATGAATAAAGGTTAAAGCTTAAACGTCCATTTATTGGACTCAAACAATCATCGAGAGTTGGAAGGGAAACGATTATTTGATGACTTTAGGATACAAAGTTAAAATATGAAACCCTTTTATTTAAAAATTTGATGGAAAAAGAAAGTAATAATTGTTTTTCAGGATGATTTTTTTTTTTTTCCCTCAAACCGGCAACAACCATTAGTTCAGGAATTTGTAAATTTAAAAATAAAAGATTTTAAAAGAATGTTTTTAGGTTTAAAGAAATTGTTAAAGGTTTAATAACAGTTGACAGGAAAATATGTAGAAACTTTGTTAAGAAAAAATAATATGTCACTTGTAAATCAAGGATATCCTATGGAAAATTAATTTAACTTTAGAGAAAACCCAGAATAAAAAAAAGGAATAAAAATATTCCAAAGGCAACTGATAGGCAATTTAATGTACTTAAGCTTGGTAACCAGGCTTTGATATTATTTAAAAGGTTTGTTATTTAGCCGTTTAACAATTATATGATGAAACCCATTGGAAAAACACCTCAAAAGAATTTTGATATTTAAAAGGTAAAAAAGTCATTCTTTGTATTTTAAAGATGAACTTGTATTTAAGGGTTGGATAGATTTGGGGTTCGAAAGTTAAGAAAATCTTTTCAGGATTTTGTTTTAAATTATCAGGTTCTTTATATCTTTTGAATGTCGAACAAAAGGTTTCTTGTCCTCAACAGGGCGAATAAACCCATGTAAAGCTAAGTAAAAACCATTTTTAAAAAATTTTTTTTTTGAAATTTTTGGGATTCAAATTACTTTTTATACTTGATAACCAAAGTGCACAAAAGTTAATTTTGAATATGTATCATGGAGGTCTAAACACATAGATATAAATATCATTTGTTAGGAGGCAGTGGAAAATGTTTATAAAAGTAGATTACTTGGAAACAAACAATATGCCGCATATTTTTATAAGAGCTTGGGTTCTGTGAAGCATAAATATTTCACTAGAATGCTTGGTGTATTGCCTGTTAATAATATGTAATGTATACATGATTTTTAGCGGAGTGTTAATATTAAAAATAGTATAAAGTATCTGTTACACGCGCCATTTAGTTACTCTGTGGTCAATAAATGTCTTAGAAACAAACATTTCTTATTAACCTTGTCATTACTGAACAGCAGAGCTGCCAAACAATTTAACATAACTTTTATTTTTCGTGAGTAGGCGTACAAATATTTAACACATTCTTTCCAGTGCTCCTTTAATTTAAAATAAAGTAGTATTGAAGAATAAACAAAGTTAAATTGTTGATGTATAATTCATTTCAAAAGTATTTACATCATCAGCATGTTTAATGTAAACATAAATTATCAATAACAGCCACCACCTGCCAGAAAAAAGTTTTAGTAAAAGTTTTCACTTTGATTTTGATAACACATATTTGGAACAGAATGTCAAACTTGTCCGAAATTATGACAAGAGAAAGCCGCATTTAGGAGGCCGTTTCAAAAAGGTTGGATGACCTCCAGGCATAAATAAACAATGCTGGATTATCCAAAGACACTGACGCAAGAGTTGCTGATGAACTTCACACATTCCAGGAGTTGATTTTGCCACATATAACTGCCTCTAGGTGCCAAGACGGTGCTTTAAAGGAACCGGAGGTCGTGAGTTGAATCCTCGGGGATGCAACAAATTTTCATTGTTGTTTCCTAGTTGGTTAGCAATTGGACGGTCCCCAATTGTCTGAAAAATTCAGATGATCATGTAAAAGTCGGTCCACCCACCAACCCGCATTAGACCGGCGTGGTGGGATCGTTCCAAACCCCTTAATGGATGAGGTGTATTAGGGGAAGACCTTGTCCAGCAGTAGACTTACACAGGCTGATGATGATGAATATATATATATATATATATATATATATATTTAAATAAATAACTTAGTATATAAAATACATTATAATTTTTAATCACAATTTATATATTTTTCATATTTTGAAGTATCTGATGATGACCTTTACTTTTCTGCAAACGAATCCGTATTCTAGAAATTATTCCAATGCATCAAGCGAGTTTCTACGTTACTTAATAAATAAAGCATTTTCTAGAAATCCTAGGCCCTTACTAAATATCTGTGACCTTAATGCTCAAAGTATCCCTAGCCTATTTACAGATTTGAGTAAAGGGTTCTCAGATTCAAACGTGCAAGCCATCAAGGCTCAAACCGCACTTACCTTCCACTTCATACTCAAATATAAATCACAGCAACCTTAAACTCCTTCATATTATCGAGTCGAGTTTTTTTACATGTTTTACCACATCATAACCTGTAAATACTAGGCTTGACTTGATCCTGTCAACTAATCCTTGTTTGGTTTCGTGTCTTGGTCAAAATTCATCCCCTGTTTTTTTCTTTGACTTAATAATGACTTAATTTTCCTACCTTATTACCTTAAACCTCTCCAATCTAAACCCAAGGTACTGCACTTGTGATCTTTTGTTATAATGGATATTGAGGAACTTCACATGGACGCAGGTAAGGCCATTCTATCTTACCTGGATCAAATAGGAAAACATCAACTGAAAGGTTGACACTTTGAACACTTTAATCAACAATCTGTATGACATCCATGGTCCCATCAGAATGGTGACATTAAGACGTTCACCTGCACCCTGGTTAACCGAAGGCATCCAAATTGCTATGAGGCGCACAAATCTTACGTTCCGGAAATTAAAATAAGAGAGATCTGATGAAAACTGGGCCCCATACTAACTAGCACGGAATCGGTGTAATCAGAAGATACGCAATGCAAAACACCGTTATTTCCCAGACGATTTAATTATTTCTTCTCATGCCGATATCAGGAAGTTTCTTGGAACTTTGGGTATCGATTATTCGCGAACTTCTAACCTTATTATTTCCATTAGACATTTGAATCACCATTTCTCTACCACATCTACTTTAAATCACCAAACGAAGTGTGACACTATTTCCTCTCTTTTTTAAATATTTCGGAAGAATTTGTGGAATGGTATTCTTTGCATTCGCCATTCAGCCCGCCTCCGAATTCCGAAGTCCGAATTCCGACTGCATCCAAAGCCTCCTGCAACAACAGGCTGTAAACGATTCCTGCCAAGTAGCCAAAGTCATTTTCACAAAAAGCTCTAGAAAAACTGGACGATCTGCACTGTATCCTAATTTTTTCGCAACCAACGAAAGTAAAATTATTATGTGAACGAACCGAGTATACCACTTTATTAGGAAGCTACCTTGCCATTATTCCAAGAAAATGCAGATTACGTACCAAGGAGATTTTCATTTACAACGCTAACAATGAGATTAAAGGACAACCTCTGAAAATTGTGAATATTTCCAAAAATCATAATTCTGTAAACAACTACAACATACCTCATCGAAATTAAATTCAATTAATCTTAATAAATTACACTATATCGAAGAGAAGATCATGCTACAGCATCCAATAGAATTGAAATACACACCACTCTACCACTTTATGCATAACCTGCTTTATCCTTATTGGCCTAATTGTCGCCGCATGAAAATTTCTGAAACGTACGGCAGTCACCCAAGAAGAACCAACAAGCAAGGGTAATCGACACCGAAGATCATCTCTACGCTTATGTGAGGAAGTCCCCGCGCCTACATCTCTTCCAGCAACATTTTTGCTAACCGTCCTCAAATAGTTGCTGTTCTGAGGGTGGGGTGTTATATGCCAGCATATAGAGAAACTGCTGACTAGAACTGCAGGGTTGCATATTTCAGTATTGATCAACAAATAATTTTCCAGCATTGACGCCAATCCGAATGTGTTATTATAAATATTCCATACGACACGAGCATTCTAGATTCGGTATCAAAATCGACCGGACTTAGTTTCATAGTTTTGTATTAGTTAGTTCTGATATAAGAATTTATATTGTAATTTGAAATTATTAAATAATTTTTAAAGTACTTTGTTTTTTTTAAATTGGCCGTAGGCTAAAGTAATTCTCTTTGAAATCCGTAAAGGCTTTTATAAAATTTGTGTAGAATTTGCGTAAACACAAGAACGAATTGTATTTAAAAAATATATTTTTTGGACCTTTTAAAATGAAACTATCATCACATCTATACAAAATTTAATACTAATTTCCGAAACTGGAGGTACGTGGCAATATGGGCCGATCACCAGATTGTCTGAAGATGATCCATGCGTCAGATGGGAATGTAAAAATTGGTCCACCAGCATTGGACCAGCGTAGTAGGATGCGGTCTAAAACCCCTAATGGATAGGGTGGCTTATGTCCAGCAGTGGACTATCACAAACTGAAGATGATGATGAATGTCTTCCGTTTCTAACGAGAATTATAGATAATAAAGTTTTACAGATTTTATCGCATTAGTGTGTACCTTCACTTGATCACCTTGACGTGGGTTTAAAATATGAGTTGTGATTTAAAAATATTGGTAAAGGAAGCACAATAAAATCCGCAAAATTGTATTAAATCTGAACTTACAAACTACCTTTTCTTTAAATTTGTACTAGTAATTTTATTTTTCAAAATGTACTTGAACTAGCCATTGAGTAATAATCCAAGAGACTGTAGAACATTACCCTTGGGACATATTTGGTGCACATTTACTCACGGTAGAATCGTTTTCATTCCTTTGGGTATGAAATCAACATTACATTTTTATATACATCTTGCACTAAAACCTTAACTTCATCAATTTATTTTTCTGAAATATAATACACTTCTAATGTTATACAAATATATAATACTTTACTTCGAAGATAATTTATTATACAAACGTAACACGATAATAGCCTGAAATTGCCCCTGACATAATCCAGAGGATTATTTCACTTGTTCAGCGACGCGTAAAAACTTTAAAAGTACAAAAACATTCACTCTTTTCGTCATACTTATTGAAGAATTGCTTTGTGATTATGCTTTACAATGTGAATAAAATGTGTTAAATAAATCGTAATAAGGCTGGCTTCTGACATTGAAATTAAATCAGAATTGATATATTTGGGCTTATATACATATAAAGTTTTATTGATTTAAAACCTTTATGGAATACATAAAGTATACAAAGAGACATAACATTTTTTGTTATTATTTATCAGATCAAATTTTATAAAAATGCATGCGTTAGTTATAAATTTATCAACGTTAAGATAATATAAACGTCGAAGTAAGAATGTTCAGCGGTTGCTTTAAGATTATTGTTATTTTATATTCTATCAATTTCATATTAACTTAATTATGAATAGTGAGAGTTTTTCCGTTGATTGTTCTGCAAGTTATGCCCTTTTCGTATGTCTAGAAAGAATAATTTACATATTCATAGTATACATAAAATAAATAAGCCATCCCGTTTTTGAACTCGCTGAGCTATAAGGCTGATTCACTTAAAATTTTTATGCCAAGTAGAGATCAGCCAAAGACAGGATACACGAAATATACAAACAGCAACGGCTGGCAGGCTCTGCTACTTCAAATATAATAATTTACAAGATATTTTAATCGGTAAGGTTAATACAGTTTAATGGCCGTGAGCAACCTCAACAAAACGACGCTCGTAATTATTATTTTTTGCCCAGTAATAAATAGAATGAATAAAGTAATCTTTAGCAACTAAAGTTCTTACGGACGGGGACGGGGTACAAGAGCGAGGGGTCAGCTACATGCTAGATGGGCGGATGAGAAATTCAAATGTCATTATTTAATATAGATGTATAATACTCGCTTACTGATTGTCAAGGACGCTACCACTGGTTCGGAATAGGACGCCTCAGACCTAAAAAGAACCGGCAAAAGAAACTAAGAGGGCCTTATTTGTCATCTTTTAAAACAATAAAATATTCATTCATATAAGCTGCATATAATTCTATCATGCGTATATTTAATTTTTATTAAGCCTGGAGAGCATTCCACTAATTATGTTATCGTTTATAAATATTTTTATGATATAATAACCTTTTACACATAAACGTTTCTTTACTGTTTTTTAATTTATTAATATTGTAAATTATGAACGTATACTAGGATTTACTTGTAAATTATGAACGTATACTAGGATGAACTGCCTCCGTAGCCTAGTGCTACTTTTAGTAAAAGTCCGGTCAAAGTCGGAAAGCCATTCGAGAAATTAATCAAAACAAACAGACAGATAGATAATTATTAAAAAAAAATTGTTTTGTTGTATATATCGGTTATATGTTACAATGTACTTGTTTTAAAATGGCTATTTACATGTTACAAACAGACACTCCAGTTTTTGTTTATATACATTTGACACGAAGAGCCCATAATTTGAATAGCTTTATTAAAGCTAGTAACTTTGAATGAATTAGTATTCAACCTCATGATTACATCAGACAATAACAAAGACTAAGACTTGTAGATGTTATATTATAAATCAAATTTTAAATGAGAAATTAATTTGTATTTAAATTTATTTAATGGTAATTTTAAAATGATATTTCGAGTTATATTATTCTTAATAAGGTTTTCTAGCTTCCACCTTTCAACAATCTACTTAACACACACACACACACTCACGAATATGCGAGATATAGTATTAGTATATTCTCAGTATATTAGTATACTACAAGTATAATAACATACAAAAACTATCGCACAAAACTATAATTAATGAACTTAAGACTAATTAATAATTTAATAAAATTCCAAATATGCGACATATTGACCCTTCTATGTTTTACATATGTACTTGAAATTTTTATTCAATGAATACTTAGTTATTATTATGAAATATTTCTTTTGTACTTGAGTTACAAAAACCTGCTTTATACGGATAAGTTTTCATTTAACATTAAAATAATTTAACAAAAAAATGCAAAAGACATGACGAAGGAACTTAAATTATTCAAAACTGCTTTTTCTAGTCTAGACGGTTAATGTTTTCATTGAAGAATAAAATATTTGTTAATATCGTGGCATTGGAAGATTCTGTTATGTTTCTTATACTATTGCGTGAAAATTTTTGTAGAACTCTAAATATAGATAACAGAATGATATCTTTTCAAAGTTTATTTACATAAACTCAATAGTGTCGACGAACAGAATCTCTCGCTTATTATGAAGCGTTATTTTTTCATTTTTAATATTTATACTTAAGAAATGGATTTCTATAATTATATATGATGTTATACATCACATGTCATGTCCATTTGACAATTTGGTAAATATCTTTTGAACCTAAACAATGTTGGTTAAACATATGCTTAGAAATACGGAGGACGACCAACCGGAAAGACTCCTAAGTTGTAGAGTATGTCAGCAGCCAGCATTTTGTATAACATCTAGTTTAATTTTAACAAAAATGTTATCCAGTACGGAGCTAAGTAGTGTATTTATAATTTTAATTGAGATAATAGATTTTTGCCTAAGGCTTGTATCAGACTGTCCGTCTTAAAAAGTAATTATTTTAAAAGTTCAAAGGTATTCATTGTAAATTAAACCTGCATATTCCTATTCTTTCGTTTTTACTTTTAGCTATTTTATTAAGTTATAGGCTTCACCTATCATATTTATCAACCTATTCATATTTATCAGTTATTGAAAGAAGTTTTTATGTAATAGTTTGTTCATTAAAAGTCATCTTAAATGCCATTTAGTCATGTTATTTATGATGTTTATAGAAATAACCTGCTTTTATGATAACCTCACAACAAGTTTTTTTAATAAAAGAGAAAAGTTTCAGCCCAGCCACATCAAAGAACAATGTGATGCCACTAAACCAATTCCCTGCTCTTAATTAGCTAATTAATTTTGGAATTCTGAAATTCTTCCAAAGTGGAAATTCAACTGTAGCATTTGTGGTAAAACTCAACGGAAGACTCTGAACCTTAATTTTACAAGAAAATTATGTACGTGAACCAAAATTTTAATTAAAACGTTTATTGATTTGAACTACAATAATTGTCGCACTTGAAACATCTTTATTACATTACAAGGGGAACGTATGTGTCGTAAATTATTGATTCAAACTTCATTGACATAATTTTAATTATTTTGTAACAAGGTTTTTTTTATAAAAATCGTTCATGTTCCCAGTCCAGTGAGTCCCCACCTTTTTTAATAAAAAAAATCTAAATATTTAAAACAAAAAATACTTTAAAATAAAACGGCATGTATAGTATATATATTATTACATTATATATCCTAAATACGGGATAAATTTGTACCTTGATCATATTTAGCATTTATTATGTAGTTATTTCAACTATTATCACTAATTAAAATTAAATTTACATCGTTACAGTAATAATGTCTTAAATTTTTATGTTTGCGGTGGGTTTAGACTTTTGAATGAAATTTTGACATGAAACGCTACACAAAAGTTTCACATTGTAATCCTCCAAGGGGTATTAGCGCAAAAGTGAGCTGTTCAGTACCCTTGAGCTTTTAAGGCTCTGTTGAATAACTCAAATGGAGATTCGGATTATGTCAGGAGCAATTTAGTGCCACCATCCATTTGGAATAAATTAAAGGAAATTCTTGTTGATTTAGATGTAAAACAAAATTTAAATTTATCTAGAAATAAAGTTGGGGTGTCTGTTTTTAACATCAAAATAACTGTTTTAATATTTACATCGTGATACATAATCGATAAATATAACAAAACAGCATTTATTTTTAAATGTTTGTCTGTTTGTTCTGCAGGACTTTTACTGGAAGATAGCTGAGGTAGCTGGGAGTAACTTAGGCAACTTTTTTAATTTTCATTTTACCACGCGGACGAAGTCGCTCGCAACAGTACTGTATAAAAATAAATGGCTAGTTTTTTTAATGGTAAAACCACCTATGAAAGTACCGCCACCAGAATATTTTTGTAGCAGTTTTAAAAAATTCAGCATACATGGGAAAGAAAAAGTGACTTTGTTTTATACTATGTAGTAAAACTTATCAATAAACAGCTTAATATTCATCATCATCATCATCATCAACCTGTAATAGTCCACTGCTGGACATAGGCCTCCCTAATACACACTGGACCATATCCACCACGCTGGTCCAATGCGGGTTAGTGGGTGGACCGACTTTTTACATGCCCATCCGACGCATGGATCATCTTACTTTTCAGACGATTGGGTGATCAGCCCAAATTGCCCTAACCAGGAAACAACAATGTAAAATTTGTTGAGTCCCCGCAGGATTCGAACCCACGGCCTCCGGTTTACAAAGCATACGCCCATACCACTAGGAGGCTACGGAGGCAGTTAACAGCTTAATACTGTTTTCAAAAAATCTTTGTCATACTCTGTCTTAAAATTAAATTCATAATGAATTTGTTAACCAGAGTTTTGGAATAATTTTACTTTGACCACAAATTATCCAAAGGTTTTATCAGCCGCGCTAATCTGACGTGAGCAGGGAATTTCATAACTTTGGCATTGACCCTGTCTGACGTTGCTGACAGCATTTTCATACTGTACTATCAGAATATTGGAAACTGTAAATACTTATAAATAATGAAATCCTTGAAGTGTTTAAAAATAAGATGTCCAAACATTTTGTGTCCAAACTGTATTTCATGTTAAGCGAGAGTTTGAGAAATATCACAGGCATGAACCTAGCAAATAGGTAGTCATAAAAATTACGTTACAACATCTAAATCTTAAACCGTTTTAAAATTGCAATGAAGTAATTACTCATGCCGAATATTGTAACACGTACTTTCCTTTTTAGGTTTATATAAATAGTTACTATAAAGGTTTAAAAAAAATGATTTTATCGTTAAATAAAATCGAAAAATTTATCGTTAGCGCATTAATGTAAAAAATAATAAAAATCTAGGCAATTATACGTTTTGTCTACATTATATACAAAAAACTCATAAAAAGTAAAATAAACATGTAACAAAACACAGTGAACATATTAAGGTTGGCGCAATGATTATCGTAGAAAATAAAATATTTTAGCTGTCTTGTACATAGAGATACTTATCCCTATATGACTTGCAATTGATTAAAGTTTCGAAATCTATAACCATGAACCCTCTTTGTGGCCTTGCGGTATTGGCTCTTGTTTTACAAACTTTTAGTTAAGTAAAAAACTTTATTTTCCGGTTTATAAGGACAATGTGGGCCGATCACTCAATTGTCCGAAAAGTAATATGATCCACGCGCTGGATAGACTTGGAAATAATCGGTTCGTGACATCAAACTACGTTTGGCATTCGTTATAGATGTGAAAACTCACCTCCTTAAAGCCTTGAAATTTACGGACACTTCTTATATCCATAGAATGCAGTTAATTCTTTGGGTTGGGAAAGTCTGACGCCAGTCGCGATGCGAAAAACTGTTAACTGTCTTGTGGTCGTTTATGGTCGCGATGGATGGAATCTTTGATAGAGGATGCGAGAAAGAAAGGAGTAAGTATTGAATTGACGAATAATAGAAAGTAATATAAGAGGAAAACCTATTGCGCGGACCCTGCATAATTCGGATAAGGGCTGGTGAAAGAAAGAAAGACTTAATATGGCAATAAATTTGTTCATGATGCAGTAATAAGCAATGTAGCCTTGCAATGTTTAAATGCTGAACTTGAGAACGTACTTCAATGGTCATTTAATAATTGTCTCGTGCTCAATACATCCAAGTCAAAGAAAATCTTTGTACAAAATTGTTTGCCTGTAAAATCAGTATACGGGCGAAAGTTATACGTGACAATGTCTTTTTTTATTTAACATAACATTACTGTAACATAATCTATTCACTCTAATTAACTAATTTATCATATTTTATCATGTTCAAATATCAGTCTAGAATTATTTATCTTTATTGTTTTGATTGTTGTAATCGACGAATCAAACTACTTCCCATTTTCACTACACAATCAGTTGACAATTAACTTGCAAGTGTGAACACAGACACTATTTGTTTACTTCAACGGCAAGAACGCTCGAGTGTAAGAGGGACGCAAGGCAGGAACCGCTAAGCATGCTCCTCTTTCTCTTTCTCTCTGTAACTCTTTCACATTACCAACTGCGCACGATTAAGAGAAACGCGTGCCTCTCACTTTTTCTTATGGTTGCATATAGAGAGCGTTACGTGAGCGGCGCCATGTCACAGTTTTCGAGTGTGCATTCCTATCTTAAAACAATTTATGAGACGTTGTCACGCCAAAATTTAACTATATCTTAATGTCCGAGTGCTTATACAACTAGTTGAGTCGCTAGTCTTATCGAAATGAAATTATTTGGACGTTATTTATGGTCCCCGTTGATATCGGCGAACAGGACGGTGGATGTAACGCATCAAAAATGCCTGTGCACGATTTTGATTCGAAATACGACCCTGAAATCATGTGACTCCGTTTCTCAACTATAATATTTTACAAAATAAAACCCGCAGGCGCTTACACCTTGCTTGTCTTCTATTTATTTAATTATTTTTGTATACCTGACTGTCTTTTGTTACATGTTTATTTTACTTTTCATGAGTTTTTTGTATATAATGTAGACAAAACGTATAATTGCGTAGACTTTTATTATTTTTTTATATGTGTGTATGTTTTTTTTAAATGTTTTATATGTGTGTATATATTTTTTATATATATTAGATGTGTGAGAAGATTTGATGAATCATACGAATCGATCAAATCTTAGTCGACATTGTGACGTTTTGATGTTTCTTTACATTATGGAAGACTATAAGGTGTCAGCAGAATACCAGCGATGGCTGTAGTCACAATATGCTGAGCTGAAAACTTATTGGTCCAGCGTTCAGGATATTTATTTCTTTTGCTTTATGTTTGGGTTATATTTTATAAAGTTATTGCATTTGCTATATGTATTTTATTTCTTTTTTTATTGATTTTGTTATGTATATAGAGATTGCTAAATAGATAAAATGAGTTTGTTATTATGTAGTTTTTTTTTTAAAGTAATTTCTCGTCTGACACATACATAAATTATAAAATTAATTATATAATAAACAATAGGCAGGGGAGACCAAACAGCCGAGGTTTAAAGGAAGAGAAATCAGCAGACGATGCAAGCTGTGTCCAAAAGTAGCGCTTTATGCGTTTGAGCTAGAAGCGGTCATCATAAGAAAGGCTGCCTATCAGGGACATGGGCTTAGACACCCAAGCTACGAACTTCTACAATTAATAGTTATGTGTAAAGTTGCTGCAAGAAGAGCTGTAAGGCGCAAGAAGGAATCGTGGCTGCGAAACATCCGGGAAAGGACTGAAGTCACAAGTGCAGTGGAAATTTTTCACCTCGCCAAAGACCGAGAAAGATACGTGGAGCTGATCGCCCACTTTCACTAGTTGGAGAGGCACAAGAAGAAGAAGATTCATCATCGTGGTCTTATTCCTAATAATAACATAAACAGTGCAAATTATCTGCATTCAGGTTCACTTTAACCTGAATTCAGATAATATATAAGAGAAAATATTAAAGTCTGCAGAAACATAGCCTTAGTTGTTAGGGCCAAAAGTTATATGAAGCCTATATAGACACCGCATAACACCAGTAACTTTTGACTTACACTAGCAATTCATGCCTTCCAACTCAAAGTGCTATCTAAATATGCTTTGGCTGATCTACATTGTATGGCCGTCAAAAACAACTTCATGCATATGAGTAAAATTAATTTAAGCTACCATTCGCGAATCGCCTAGCACGATTGCTTGGCATTTTGATGAATTGATCGGTGGGTAAATTGCTGGGTGGGTACCACCACGGTGCCTATTTCTGCCTCGAAGCAGTAGTGTGAAAACACTGTTGTGTTCCGGTTTGAAGGGCACCGTAGCCAGCGTATCTACTGGGTAAACGGGAGAAAACTTAACAGCCTATGTCTCACGGTAGGCAGCGCGTTGGCGATACCACTGGTATTGCCACTGTCTATGGGCGTCGGTGACCACTTCGCATCAGGTGGCCGGACTGCTCGTCTGCCTGCGTATGCCATAAAAAAAAGAATTGACAGCCAAGCTAAACCGATCACACCAACTTTTCATGGCAGACAAAGATTGGATTAGTCACGTGATAGCACTTGCCAAACTACCAGCATAAGCGTTGCCATACAGCTGTAGCAGTTAGAGAGTATATCAGTTATCCGGTTAATGAAGACGGAGAATAAGGTGGGGAAAGAATGCCACATTGAGTGACGCCACTTTTTACATGCAGCTAACAAATTGGTTGTTGACTCATCCTCAGATTGCTGGCGCCCCTGAAGATAAGAAAAATAACAAATCCAGGACTTCATCACTTATGGTTAACAGTTGTAAATTATAAACCACATATAAATCCACATAAAGTTTATTTTGGTTTCGGCACAAAAAGCAAGACAATTTATAACTTATAAGTAACAAATATTATTGACACTTACTGAAGAAAAAGAAAAATAATTCCTAGATGATCGCCTCAAAACATTTAAATAAGAAATTATTCAGAGTTCTGTCAGAGGATCCATAGAAAACACCGTTAAATAATGTTGATAAAAATTATCTAAAGCAATTAAATTTGAAAGGTTTGTTTTCTGATTACGGCATTGTGAAGTTTTCTTATCTACCCACCTTTTAATTGAGGTAATAAAGAGAAATAAAACGGACAAGGAGTCGAAAGGAGCTTATAGCACAGAAAAAAAGAAAGATTGCATACATCATCAGCCTGAGTCAGTCCACTGCAGGACATAGGTTTCCCTTATGCACCCCTATCCATTGGGATGGGTTTTGGACCATATCCCACAATGCTGGTCCAATGTGTGTTGGTGGGTGGACTGATGCATGGATCATCTTCAGACAATCGGGTGATAGGCCCATATTTTTTCACATGCCCATCCGACGCAAATTACCCTAACCAACTAGGAAACAACAGTGAAAATTTGTTAAGTCCCGCAGGATTCAGAACCCATGACCTCCAGTTTCTAAAGCATACGCCCATACCACTAGGGCTCGGAGGCAGGTTTAGGGTGTACAGCTTTATTTTCATGTATTATTTATTTTATTTATCATGTAGTCAATTTACGTAATATTCGCATATTAATGACTATTCGCATATCAACATAACTTAATAAAAAACAAACGTCCTCAACAATCACAACCGTTCTTTCATATTACTTAAATATTATATATAATTCATGACGAACTAAAAGAGTATTTGAGTAAGACTCCCGACAACTAGCAGTTGTTTTCTAACACTAGCCTTGTTTCATCATCATCATCAGCAGCCTTAATTTGCCCACTGTTGGACATAGGCCTTTTTTAATGAACGGGGGTCAATGTTGCCCTAAAATTAATAGCCAATTATTCACAAAATGACGGTGATATTGACGCTATTTGGTAACTGACAGTTGTTCAGATCAAACTTCAAAGTTGAAGAAAGGTAAACGATGCTTTCATAAAACAAACAGTTCTAATTTATATCTAACTAAAACTTTCCACTATGCAATTGAAAAAATAATCTATTCAATCGGATCCACATAATGTAACATTTAGAGGATTGCATAACATCTTAATTATAAAATCACCTTGCTATTCACAATCGCCTCTTATTCGGAAATTAAAGCTAGTTCTTTACATTCGTAATCGGGCGGAAGAAAACTATCCACAATTTTTATTGAGATATGTTTTCGCAAATTTATCTCATCTCTTTTACTCTTAAGCTATTTTAATTATATTCTTCTTTGTATCCATGATTTATTATTTTATTTTAATCATATTAAGTTTAAGTATTCCAGAATCGAGTCTCTAATTAATGTTTCAAAGTTTTATCTTTATTCTTCATAATCCTTGTGAGGGTAGTGCCAATTACTTTTTAATGTAATAAAAAAATATTTAAAAAAGTCGCTTTTAATTTAGTTTTTTCAGTGGTCACGGGAGATAAAGATCCTGCAAAGGTATCTTAAACGTCGGGAATGTTGTAATCTAAATTAAACGCGATAAAATCAGTAAAGTCATTTATTAAATCATGTCTGGTCATTGGCAAATGCAAGGAAATATTTAGATTTAGGATTATTAAAAAGATACATTTATTTACAATGAAGCGCCTCCAAAGTCTTGCGGTATTGGCCCTTGTTTTATAAACCGGAAGCTGAGCTCGAATCCCGTACGAAAACCACTTTGTGTTATCGTTGTTTTATGGTTGTCTGAAAAATAAGGTGATCCATGCGTTGGATGGGCATGTAAAAAGTCGGTCAACCCACCAACCCACATTGGACCAGCGTGGAATACGGTCCATACACCCCAAATGGGGAAGGCATGCATTAGGTTAGGCATATGTCCAGCGGTGAACCAACACATGCTGGTGATAATGATGATGATTTCTAATTAACTGTGCGTAATAAGGCTTAGTTACCGGTATATTGGTATAATTCGGCAGATCAAGTATAATTTATCAAATATATGATAATGAAAACGAGAACAATAATTAAATACGTAAACTTAACAATAATACATAATAATCAGTCGTCAAGAACTAATTCAGAGCACATATGTCAAATATGCCCTAAATAAAATTTGGGCCTTTGTACGTGAGTGGTATTTAAGCGTGACATCGCATGATTTATTTTTTAGATTTATTTCGCATAAATATCGTGGTCCGTTTTCCATTTATCAAGATATTTAGCTGCGCTGTCTAATTTTAATATTCACACAGGCACGTACAACACGTTCGACGTGGATGACCTACGTATTTATTACCAGATATATATCATGTTCACTGAAAGTTGACATGGCGTTATGAACTTATTTTGTGTATAAAAGAGAAGTAATTTCTGCAAGGTAATATGTTATGTAAATGAAGGGGAAAAATATGAAATTACTTTATATTTCCTAAAAATTACCTTTTTTCGGTTAATGTTATTTAAATAATCGTTTACGTTCTTGATGGTGGTAGGTCTTCTTATCACAGAAGACCGTCTCGAAAAGTATAATTGCCGTGTTCATTTCTACCGTAAAGTAGTAATATATAAGCACTACAGTCTTCCAAATTGAAGGGTACAATGGTCATTGCCAAAAATGAACGAGATCCCATGAGTCAAGATTGAAAGTGGATTTCTGTCGAAAAGTAAATAAACGCTAAGTTTAAATTCCATAAAATTGTATTATTAATGATAAATAAAAAATAAAGTCGGAACCATATTTATTGCTAATTTTATTGATGAGTCAAATCACAATGTTTCATTTTCAAATGTAAAAGTTCAAGGATTAGTTAACCGGTAACATGCTTGAAATGAGACGAAATAATCATGCATCTGTCATTGTGATACGCGAACGAATCGATCTGTAGTACTAGCGTTATGCAGGTCACCACAGCGTGGCACGAGTCGAAGCTCAATCTACAATCCAATTATGTTTTCATCCCGCATATTGGCTACCATGGGTGCACTGCATATCATGCTTGGAGCAAATGTATCGCTTTAGCTAGATTTTATGCAAAATTGTTAGACATAAAATTTTACTTAGCCTAAACAAAACGTAGTATAATGAATAAATTATTAAACAAATTTGATACTGCATATTATCTAGTTCAGTTATTTGGCTTAATGGTGTTTCCTATAGATTTCGCCAACGTCAAGTGCATATTTTCTTATAAGTAAATTTTTGTTTTGACATTGTCGGCAAACGTCGTCGTCCAAAAAAAACCTGGTCTCTTTTTTGGCACTGTAGATTTATTTATATATTATTTATTAGACATTTATTTATTTATATAGTGTGTTTAAAATTAAGCAGTATTAATTTATACAAAATGGACTAGAATACGATACTCGTGTTTATTTTAATTCTGATTTAACTGACTGTACTATTGAATAAGTACAGTATGTATCTTTACGCAATTTATTATTGATCTCACCGCCGTTTCATAATAAATAAAGCAAAGTAAGGGTAACTACAATTCGCAAATATCAATTATTTTCTCAGTTGGTCTGTCTAAAATAGCCCCGCCTACGTTATTAAAGACGTAAATAATATGAAATTACCGTTTAGGATTAATAATAATAAAGGCTGGATAGGCAATAATTTTTATAGCATTATTCACTAATAAGCTTGGCCAGTTTGTCCAAAAAAATGTAATTATAGGCACGCTCGAAAATCTTTTCAATCTGTAACTTAGACTGATATACATACTGAATAATAATACAAGTAATATGACATGAAATATAATTTATGCAATATCACGTTTAAGCACCAGCACGTGCGGAACCGCATATTGGATATTTTCTTTCCACGCTTGTTAAACCTGCATATTTCTTTCAACAAGCAATGTTTAATTATACAAACAAGAAGAATAGTAGTATATCAGTTATTTCTACTAATGCTACTACGACTGCTATTTAAAAATATGTAATATGCGTCTTACGAAACAAAGTAAGTCCTTCGTACCTTACGAAATTCAATTTATAATAAATTCTTATATTTTCCATTAAAAAAATATATTAAGAAAAAATTTAAAGCATATAAATATAATGTCATATTGCAAGTTATAGAATATGGTGGGACCCGGTCTCATGACGCTAAGGGTATGGAAACATCTTGATTTTAAATTTGATCACATTTTTTAAATCTGAACTTTATGAGGCCTGGCTTTAATTTGTTGGTTACGATATAAAAAAAACATAAATATTTCATAGTCCACGCTGCATAATATAAGGGTGTAATTTTTGTCCATAAAGAAAATAAACATACAATAAGTGAGCATAAAAATTTATTTCATAGTAGGCAAAACGTATATAATATTCCAGATTCTCCTATTTTAAATGAAATACTCCAAAAAAGCAAATACTTCAGGTTGGGTCTGATAGCGAAACCGTGTACGCCACATTAGCACGTACTTCACGTTCGACACAAATGACCTTTGTTATTTATGATGTAATGTATGGCGTGTTCATTGGATGAAGGATGACATAATTGTGAGAAGAAAATAGAGGATTCCCTATAGCGTAAGCATATATTGTGACATAATTACAGTAAAGCTATGGGACATATCTTGAGACAGATAGGGCAGTTAATCGATGCGATCATGACTATGGAGTTTGGCAAAGAAAACTAATGATTATATTTTTTTATAGTTAAACTGATCGCAGTGATAATCGCCTAGCTCAAGCAGTAATAGAAATCTTCAAATATAACTTGCATTTACTTGGCCTCAGCGACAAACTGACTTTAGACATAAGGAATGTATTAGAGATTTAAGAGTTATTCCGAAGGCGAATAACACATTCGACAAGTCCATTTCAATGATCGATATGAAGTCAGTCTTGTACAAGATCTTCAGTGTATTATAACCCGGAATATACGCCAAATCTTGATTGTTATTGTTTTTGCTCAAAGTAATATACAAATTTTAAGTATACTTCGGTGAAAAGTATATTACCTTTCAAAGTAATTCTCATTTCCTTCATGAAATTTTGGTAGCAGCTTAAGAATTAATCCTACATATGATGCAATATAAATATTTTAGTGAACCAGAAAACGATATTAGTGTAGTGCCAAAACAAGAAGGAAAGAAGGAGGGTATTTAATTCGGAGCGTATGTTTTTTTAATAAATGTTACTTCGTTCCTACTGTTTGAATTTTAATAATTATTCTTTAAAATGGGAAGAATTACATGTTATCTGGTTCCATTTTTTAAAATTCATTTTCGATAAGTAGTTTCGATAATGTGATTGAATTGCAAACACTGGCTCAACCTTAAGATGTAGACTTAAACTATATTCCACATAATGGTATTTTATGAATTGGTCTACAATTAAATTTGCAAGAGCAGCATATTAATATGTTATGAATAACCCACGATAACCATTTAAAAAAAACAAATTCGAAGCTTATTGAAGCTCATATACTGTAAGTTCACATAAAAGTTAGTGCTTAAAAAAATAATATTCTAAGTGCATAAAATGTATCGTATATAAAAAAATAGTTTAAAAGATAAGTCAGAGATTTAAAATGCAGTTGGCAGAAAACATGGGGCAGTTTCGTGCAGAGAGCATGTTGGTATCCGCTCATGTTGCACAAAATAGTTATACACTGTTCGAAGTCATACCTATTGTTAAAGTTTTACCTGTTTAATAAAATATCATGCAACATTAGTAATATTATAGCTTTATAAGTTTATAACAAGCAACGAGACCTTTGTTGTTCAAGTTCCCGCCCACACGGTAATTCAAGTCTATAATAAAGACTTACATTCTTGTAAACAGCAATGGCTCTATTATGACTAAACAAACGAGGCGTAGTATAATATTCTAGCCACGTAAACCATTCAGGTCAAAGTTACACTTTTCACCATAACCGATTAAGGGGAAAATTAACAAGCGTCACCTTAGTTAAACGCTAAATGTCACAAAAATTTTTAGGCTTCGTCTTTAAATAAGTCACATTTACATTATATATTAATCAGCTTTCAGTATTTCTGGAAGATAACATTAAGAATGTTTTTTTTTATAAATCTATGAGAGTTGGCTCTGTTTTGTCACATAGTACTCGATTTGCTGGTAAGGGATTAAATTTAGTGACAAGGTTCGCCCCTTAGAGCTATCTATATTTGCAAGGAAATGGAATATTGATGCTTCACGTCACATTCACATGTGTCCAATTTGTTAGGTTGTGTTATCAAAATTTCAATATGATAGAGTGCAAAAATTTTATATTAAAAATTAATTAACTAAAATTCTACACCTGGAACTAAATATCGTTATTATAGTAGTTTTAATTATAGGGACTTTCAATTAAATAAAACATTTTACTACAAATTACATTTTATCTTAAATATTTTTCAACTATGGTAAATTAAATTTCGTATCAATATAATAGTTTATTTACATATGAATACACTTTTTAGAAATTATAACGGTTGTTTGTGTTTTCATATTTTGCTAAGTAATCATCTGACGAATGATGATCAATCCACTAAGTATAGCGTGATATTACTTAATGGTAAATTAAATTTCGTATCAATATGATAGTTTATTAACATATGAATCAAATTCTTCGAAATTATAACGGCTGTTTGTGTTTTTATATTTTGTTAAGTAATCAGAAAAATATGAAGTCATTAATATAATTATAATGCTCTTTTGATATCTCGAAACATCCTTTTTCCAAACATAAGTTAAAACGATAGTTTCTGAGTACACACCCTTTAAATACACCTGTATTTGTTAAAGTTGGTAATGTAATAAATTCTGTGATAGTTACTTATTTCCTAAAGCGTTCAATTTATATAAATAATGTTATTTTATGATGTTTAAATGTCCAATATACTGTCGGTTCATAAAATAAGTTAAAAGGCATAACATACAGTTAAAGGCAAATATTACAGTTGTATATAATTCTACTTTAAGATAAATACTGACAACCAAAACTGGAATTAAAGATCACTAATGCATTGACACACAAAAAATTATCTTAATAACATTTTCATAGTTATGTTATATCCCGCAGTTAATTACAATAGAATCTGTTAGTTCTTAATAAGTAAAAGGGAAAAGCAATTTTGTATGTTATGTCAGAAGTATCCCCATAGACTAATTGTGTTTACTCACGCGGTATAGGACAGACGTACGGGCGCCCATCTCAATCAGGAAGGTCTACAATAGATTGTTAAAAGAAATGATTTAGAAGAATTTATCCTTTCAAGGTATAAATATACAGTTAAATTAAATCTTATCAGCGAATAACTGCCACGATAACAATTTTTCCCCAAACTTATATACATATACTACTTGATTTGAAAAGGAAAAAGGAATTATTGGGATATTTATACGTACGTCATACAATTAGTTGTTGAACATTACAACTAAATTACTATAAATAAAACTTTATATTCACGCCAATGACATATAAAAATATAAATAATAAAGTGTCCCCTCAAACAAAAATTACAAATTAAATAATACAACCTACTTATTTATTTGGTAATTTTCCCTTTGAATAAGATGTATCTTATTCTTTATATCTATATTGTGTTGCCATATCTTATTGTTTCAAGAAGGAAAAGAATAGTTGATTTTTTTAAAATTTAAATTAAGCGAAAATGAAAATTTTATTTTCTTTAATAGTAAGTTAAGTAAAATTTTTTGTGTTAAATAAAATGATGTTTATTTATTATGTTATTGAAGAATATAGCGGGAAAAGAAGCAAGTATAGTATAATGTAGCCAATTATCAACTGTCAACTTGTTACCTCGAGGACCAAGTATAACGTTAACATCCTCATTTCTATTTATAAATTTATGATAGCGAATGATTTTGACGATATTTGTCCATGTTTGAAATAAAAAACATTTTTTTTAATTACGTTTAAAGTTTACACGGACTGAGATGCGGTAATTTTAATCATTTTAAAAGCTGAATTTACGACATACTTCTGGCAAATGTAGTTTATGTGACTTTAGAAGTAAGCGCCGTTTTTGCCTAAGGCTTAAAATGTTACAAGAAACCACCTAATTACTCATTTTTCATATGACTTCCCCCGCAGGACCACAGTTTTCATTGTTAAAAATTTGTACAAGTCCACTAACACAAACCACAAATTTTATTATTCAACGATTACTATGATCACAGAGTAAATCTTATACTGTTAGCCATTTGTTTTAACTTCATTATAAAGGTTATAGATAAATTAGAAAAAAAATTATTTAATACAGCAGGAAATTTTTATTTAATTAGTACAAGTAATAATAAATAAATTAATATTTTTAAAATTTTCATCATCTAATTAGTAAAATGAATTTCTATGTTTGGTATCTTAAACTTTTTTAACGGTTTAAAACAGGCATTTCCTTATCAAGTGTTTCATATTAGTAAGAAAAACTTGATTTTTGTATCTGTGATTGTCAGGAGTAAAATTTTAACAAAAGATACAGCATCATAATTACGTATAATTTATGGTTAAAATCGAATAAAATCATTCGCTATTAAATTATCTAAGCTAGCTTCCACATCATCATCATCATCATCACCCTGTATTAATCCACTGCTATGACATAAACCAGCCCTAATGTAACGCCTTCTCCATTAGGGGGTTTTTGATCCGTATCCCACCATTCTGGTCCAATCGTACATTTCAGACAATCGGGTTATCGGTCCAAATTGTCCTAACCAACCAGAAAACAACGAAAACACTAAGTTGTCACTCCAATACTCCTAGACCACGGAGGCGAGTACTAGCCTAGTAAAACCTTTTAGATAGTAGAATATGAATTACATTAATATATTGAAGTAGTTGTATTAAAGTATTTTTCGATCCCCCGACTAGGTTTTCACTTTTTCGTGGTGGTGGGGCCCAGTACCCGTGACCAGGTCCAGCCGCAGGGTTGCTGAGAAGAACCTTGCTGGCCTATGTACTAAGGCTAGCCGTGGACGCTGCTTAATGTGGCTGCGAGGGTGAGAGGGACAAGTTGAAGGTAGTAGGCGTGCTACTAGGAGTCGTGAAAGGAGAGGACATTCGACGTGACAGGCGCCAGGAAGGAACAACGTGGCATTTAAAAGCACTTCGAGCCCGATGTTATCCATTTTTGCCCCGTGTGGATGGGTATACGTAGACATTTCTCCACGTAAAGTAAGAGTTTTTTCAGAAAACAGACATGTTTTAATAATACATTTTTGTAAATTTTCCTAAAATGTACTAGCCTGCGACAACTTGCAGCCCCAAAAACTGTTTACTTATTAATTTAAAACATTTGTTTTATTTTTATATCTCTTTATAATATGAATGCTCGAATTATCTAGTAATCAACGAATTGTCCAGCTGCGTTATTATAAAATCAAAACTTTCCGTACAAAAATTTTACAATTATTTTAAAAACATAAACAGTTTTAATTTTATTTGTTTCTTTTATTTACGCGATTATTATACATATCAAATCCACTAATTTATGGATTTATTACGAATTTATTTATATGGTAGTATCTCTACAGACATATACCAACTTAGTCTGCCCGTGATCATGGATGCTGAAAAGAATCCGAAACGTCGGGAATAAATATATTTAAGTAACGCGAAAAATCCGTAAATTAGTGGATTTGATAGTTTTAATTTTTTTAACCTTTAAGTCAAATAAACGGTGAGAAAAAAGTTATTGCAAGTATATTCCAATTCAATTTCAAATATCTCTATTCAATATAGAAGTATAACACTCGCTTATTGATTGTCAAGAAAGCATATCATATATAATTTGAGGCAAATAGCTATTATAATTTCAAGCATATCATGTTATTTGCCTTAACTTACATATTCTCAATAATAAGAGTCGTATAGTATTTTGAATTCGTGAAAGCAGAGGCAGAAGTTCATTTCAATTAGTATTCGCGTTACCTTTGTAAGATGAATAGTCTAAGAAACTGTACGTGAAAGTTTGAGTAACTTGAGTATGACTCCTTGACATTCCTTTTAACTTACATTAACTTCCTAAAACCGGGAGGTACTCAATTTGGAGCGAATTTTTTTTACATAAACAGCTATATAAGCGGAACAACGAGTCGTTTCGATTTCGGTGACAAATAAAAAAGTAACAAATATCATGAATAAATAAACACGTTATCCCTAACATAGTGTTGAATTTTTTAATTGAAAAGTCAAATTAGGTTCCAAATACAAGTTTTACAATATAAATTTATCAACTAAATTAAACCTATAATTATTAAATATATTATAACTATTAAATAAAATTAAACTGTTTGTATCTTATTTGAAAGAAAAGTCGTAAGACACACAAAATGTAACAATAAAGTTGTTTTAGTTAGAAAAAATGAATGCAAATTTCAGTTATTTACGAATTATGAATTTAAAGGTGATCAAGCAAAATTATATAGTTCTGTACACGAAAAAAGACGAAAAGCTAAAAGACGCTGAGGTATAAAATTTTAAATTTCATCTACTTGCATTGCATTGCACAGTCAAAATGAGTGCAATGGTTTGTGGAGTCTTCAACTGCTGCGTTTATTTCAAACTTAATCCAAGTTGCTTGCTCAATAGTTTGTGAATCGGTACCATTTTTCTGTGAAATAGAAAAATAGTCATCTCTTCTTTGTATTTAAACACTGTAAAATAACTAAAAACGGAATGTCATTAGTCTGCCAACAAGCGATTGTATGCCTTTCGTCAAAATGTTACCTCTCACGATGAAGATAGTCACAGAGCGCAAACAATATTAAGATAAATAAAATTGGTCATATTAGAATGTAACACATGATAACGAAGTTCTATTCATTTCGTTGTTGTAATTTGGCAAAAAAGTTAGACAAAAACATTACGTCTAGTAAATAGACGTTAACTTCACAAATTAGGTTTGATGGTTACGAAAATCTATGATCGTAGCAAACTTTACTTGATATAATCTTGTAGAGTAACAACCTACTACTAAATTTTTTTTCATTAAATTTTGTTCAAGTGGGAGAAGCTACATAAAAATAAAATCTTTGATAAATTGGGTGGCTTCTTGTTTCATTTTAAGCCTCCGGCAAAAACAGCGCTTAATTATGTTGCCGCCTATACCGCAACATTTACTAGAATCAATGTATCGATAATTCGCTTTTATAAAATGCCAAGAAATACTACAGCCTTGTCCGTGTAAATTTTTAAAGTTATTAAAAACGAAATTTTATAGTTTTTATTTTTAATTAATACAATTTTGTATACAAATAAGAACAGATGTCTGTTATATTTTTTGGTGATCATAATTTTGTGTTTATAAGGCAAAAACGTAGATATGATAAAATATGTTGCATAAACTAGGGTTTTAAAAGCTAGAGTTCTAGTAAAGTGACCATAAATATAGGAAATTAATTTTACACGTGATCGTAGTAATAGTTTTTTACATGACAGGGATTATAATTTTTGTCGTTGTCTGGTATTATAATTTAAAAACGGGAATTATTTTTTGAAAAAAAACATCTTCTAAATGTAATCCGTTGCGATCACGGCACTCTTGCAAACGACGTCTAAAATTGTCGATGACTGCGCGGCACGTCACTGCTGAAATGCTTGTCATTTCTCTGCGGATGTTTTCTTTTAGGGCCTCAATTGACCGCGGGTTTGTGTCGTATACTAGCCTTAAGGTAGCCCCACAAAAAAATCCATCGGGGTCAGATCTGGACTACGTGGAGGCCAGGAAATGTCCCCTCTCTTAGAGATCACTTTGCCAGGAAAAAGTTGACGGATAACGGGCATAGCAGTGTTAGAGGTGTGAGAAGTGGCCCCATCCTGTTGAAACCACGTCCTGGCATTAAAGCCTGAAAAGTTTTGCAATCCTGGTATGAAAACTCTTCGATCATAGCCACATATCACTCCGACGTAACAGTACCTGCGCGCCCTCTACCATCCTCAAAGTAAGGCCCTAGGATACCATGGCCTGACATAGCGGCCCAAATAGTCACTTTCGGACTATGTAAGGGCTTCTGATACTTAAGTTTTGGATTTATGGGGCTCCAATAGCGGCAATTTTGTTCACTAACATGCCCGTTAAGATGGAAACGAGCCTCGTCAGAGAACATTATGTTATTGAAGGAAGTAAACCGATTCAACACTTCATTCGCATAATTTTGTCTTTGAATACCGTCAGTTTCCTTTAATTCTTGAACCAACTAAATTTTGTAAGGTTGCATATGTAAATCTTTCTTCAAAATCCGTTGTAACGATGTCCTGGATACGTTTAATCCTCTGGCGCTCTGAGTTGACTGTGTCGGATTTTCGCGAATAGACTGTGTCACTGTGTCTATGTTATGTTCCGTACGTGACGTCCTTGGGCGACCCAACCGCGGTTTATCTAACGTCGAACCGGTCTCCTAGAACTTAGCAACCCAGTTCTTAATCGTTTGAAGAGTTGGAGTGTCGTCAAAGTTGTGTAAACCTTTGTGTTCTTGAAATTTACGCCGCGCAACGGTTGCCGAATTGTCGTTTTTATAAAACTCGCGCACACAAAACGCACGGTCCGCTCCGGTAAAACGCTCCATCGCGACTGAATTCCCAGAAACCGAAGTTACTCCCCGCTTCCTTGCACCGATCACGCGCGCCCTGTTCGTTTTATTCAAATTTTACTTTTCAAAGGACTTATGGGCCACCCTGTACATATATATTACTAAGCTAATAGAAAATATACTTCAAAATAAACTAAATCCAATCTCCTGTACTTCATTTCGACACAATTTGATGTTGCCAAACATCCCTTTCTATTATTTAAATTACTATTGAAGTGAATCTGACTATGCCTAATTCTAAATTGCTCTTAATGTTTTTTCAATAGGGCAGAAATGGAAACTGTAAGAACGCTTTTTAAATCTAATTTGCCTTTCCTATAACCGCTTTAAAAAGTACCAAAAAATCTCTTATCTATATTAGAGGAAGCCTCTTTAAACTTTTAAGAACTCCTGTTAAAATATTTTAGTCAGAGAGATGCATAAAATATATATATATATTCTGTTTATTTTGTGACTATAATGAATATTTTTAAAGTCTTTGTGAAGAAATTTGCATGGATATATTTTAATATAAGAAGAGATAACGTCTGAATCTTTCTCTATTCCTTCCTTTCTGTTGAAACATAAATATGTTTCAACTAACGGAAATCGCATGAGTACAAATAAGCTAAAGGTGAAATTAGACAATTTGTCAATTTCTATAACACTAAATTATTTTTATATTTTAGAAGAAAACATATCGTAGCTAAGACGTCTATTTTAGAATCACATGTATTTAAATCTTATTATTTCGGTTAGGTGGCTTACTTTCAGGTGAAGCCGTCCCGGGAGGAAGTATTATGATTCCCATTTCCGAAACAATGCAGTGTGTTACAACTAATACTGTACTTTGGAATAAACAAAATATAATTAATTCTTTGTTTACACGAATACTGCACATTATTAAGTAAAAGGACTTTTAACGGATTTTATCGCGTGTTTTTTTCATTTTTAATTCCCGATGTTCAAACACGTAAAGTCCAAAACAAGACTTTGACTTATAATATGTACATAAACATAAACTATTGTATTATATCGGTACTCCGTACTTGCTTTAGGACCCTACGAATTTTTTTTGTATAATTTTGAGCTTCATTTACTATGGGCATTGCTTATCGTAATTCTTATTTTTCTTCAATACACAGGAAAAAGAGCTGTTCATCTCTGCATAATAATCATGACCAATACCAAATCATCTAAAAAATTAAGATTTTAATATCTATAAAATAGTATATAAAACATAAATAGATTATTACTGAAACATTAATTAAAATAACGCATTCTATAAACCAAACATACATATATTACATTATAACGCAAAAATCTGTCTATTTATTTTGGCTTAATGTTAATAACCATTTAATTATCAGCCTGACTTAATTAAAATTAATACATTTCAAATAATTTAACGTGTAAAATGAGTTTTCATACATCAAATTATTTGAGTATTTGACAGCTGTTGTTAACTAGTACATAATACGATTTGGTATTAATTGCACATTTGTACTTACCAGTGCATTAAGCTTTCATAAATAAATGAATGAATGACTGAGTAACAATACAAGGCCAAATATCACATCGGATTGAAAGCTTAATGGGCATTTTCTTTTTGTTAAATCACTGCATAGTATAAAAAATTCGCTTTCTCTGTCGCTATATCCCTATATGCTTAAATCTTTCAAACTACGCAACGGATGTTGATGCGTTTTTTAATAGATTGAGTGATCGAAGAGGAAGGTTTATATGCATAACACATGCTTAATATTGTATGTATATTTTCTATCAGCATAGCTCGCGTGCTAAGCAGGGCGGGTAGTTAGTTTAGTTAAAAAACGCTGTCAATCATAGCATGTCATACAACAAATTTAACAAATGTTTTTAAATCATAAAATAATATCATTTTTAATAATACTGCGAAATCATTTATGATTTACTAGGTGGTCTCACCACCTGAGGATGTATTCTCCATACTAGTCTTAATTTACTATAAGAAAGTTTTATAGGATTTTTTTTTTCAATTTTAAATGGTTAAAATAACAGCATGCAACATGCATGCAAACGATCTGTTGTTCCATCTGAAACAACAGTATTCGAACCAGTCAAACTAGTTTTCACTATTGCTCACTACAATCGAGTTTTGTCGTTTAAAAAGTGAATATTTCGGCCTACTATGCTTGAGTATAATGTTTGTCTTTATATTTAATAAGTGTAGTTTTTTATACCCTTTTCATTGAAATGTATATTGTTTATACTTTGACTATACTTTGTTTATACTTTATTAATATAAAATAAAATTTATTGTTCTTAGCTAGTTAGAAATTACTTAATCATAATATAGTTTCAAAAAATTATGAAATTTACTTTTTTAAAAACTAATTTCTTGTTAAATAATATATTTTTAGGGATTTTAAAGCGTTTAATTACTTTACAATGATTTAAAGTTATACCCAACATATCAAACGCTTCCTAGGGCTCATGGTCACGACACCGACTAAGATGTTGGGCGTCGAAATGTAATTGGTAGTTTTGGTTTGGTTTAGTATTGCTTAGTATGAAAAGTAATTCGGCTACCGTCAATATTAAATATAAAATTATGTGATACACAAGGTTTTGCAGTGTTTGTGTGCTTGGTTTTAATTTTTGAAATGATTGGATTCCAAGCAGGTGGACTATTTATTACGTCGAAGACTGTTAATACAAAAATCACTTTCTCACAAATCGCTCTGCATTTGAACATAAAGGGTTCAGATAAAGATAATGCAACGGCAATTAAGACATGTCAGACTACAAATCTAAAATAAAACATCTTTTATGGGACGAAAACACCTACAAAAGGTTAGGACACACCCAACAATAAACCCCCCAGAACAGGTTCTCGCTTTGTCGTAGCGGTGGGGCTTCGTACCTGCGGCCTGCCCAGCCGCGGGGAAGCTAAGAGGAACCTGGCCAGCCTGTGGTGCAGGGCCGGCTGTGGAGAAGACTGCTTCAAGCGGGCTTTAGATGCACTGAGGAGGGTGCGAAAGATGGGTTGCAGGAGGTAGGTGTGCCGCCCTTCCTGTTGTTCGCAACCAAGATGGAGTCACAGGGGAAGAGGAGTCTCGGTATTCCTTTCCCTATCTTGAGCGACTCGGCGGGGCCAGGGCTGATGCGGTGTGGAGGGTTCGTCGATCTCTCCTCATTCTGAGGCCGAAATGGAGCGAGCGGCGGAGCTTAACATCTGGACCACCGCTGTGGGCTGGAAGTCTTGTCCCTGCCTGGGCTGGGAACTCCTGGCTCCCATGGCCCCTTAAGTAACAGACTCAGGGGAGTCTTGCCAAACTACAGGGCCGAGACGAACGGCGTGTTAGTTCCGGCGCGCCCGACGGAGTGGGGCAAGATGGGGCTGCTTCGGTTGTCAGCGCTGGTGGTATCACAGAAGACGCGAAATAGTTCCTGTGACCCCATCTCTAAGGCGCCAAGAAGGAACAACGTGGTGGTTTAGTCTGAGCTAGTCCGACATAACCCGTCTTTGCTCCCGCGAGTACGGATATGCGTAGGCATTTCCCCACGGTAAAAAAAGACCAAATAATAAAAACAATGAAAATAACTAACCAAACTTTTAAATAATACTTCGATAACTTATCATTAGACGTGAACTCGTTGAACTCGATACTATCATGAGCCAAATCGTCGGCATTGAAGTCAAGTGGTGTATTTATAATTTAAATTTTGATTGTTTATTTTGGTATATCCAACGCCAGCTGCTAACGGTCTTAGCTTTATATCATCTTATTCAATGTATGTTATTCTTATTACTTCTAAGAACTTTATTTTAATCAAATACTGAAAATTACAGTTTCAATCTTCCTAAAACGGAACTCTTACGCAGTATTATGAAATTAAAACAAGATTAGTATTGTACTTATTTAAATAGCTCTGTACGGAGTTTCTAAAATTTTACTGACTTTCAAATCGGATTTTAAGTCATACTGTAGTAATTTTACGTAAAATAGACAACGAAAATAATTGAAGTTTGTCTAGGCTTATTTTTTAATTGGAGTTTTATTAATAAAGCTAAAAAAATTTCTTCCCGCAATGTGCCAAATTTCAGTGCACTGATTTAGATTTCGCAAAATCTATGCGAGAGTTTATTTAAAAAACTATCATCCTTATTTTAATTATTAGTTTTCTGTTAAAATGTTATAATTTGTATGGATGTGGAACACATACACATAATTTTAACATTTTGCTTGCATGATTATGAATAAACAAAGAAGTAAACTTGATTACATGTGTCGCAAGCGTAAGGAAACAACTATTGAGTGAAATTATAAAAGTAGCCGCCGTTAACATGAATTTACCATCAAATATTTCCTTTATATATAATACCTCTTTAATTTAATTTAATTTTGCACTGTTAAAATTTATTTATGATTTTTAGAATTTGACAAGCATGTTAAGAAGCCATTTCATTCATTACTTTTATTTTATTTAATGGCCTAGTATTTAATAACGGCGTTGTCAAGGTGCCTTTTTGTTTTAACCTTAGATATATAAAATAATTTAAAAAAAATAACTGTCTAAAATTAATTATTCGTTTACGCAATTTTATTCTACTGTTCCTTACGATTCTCCTATTTTTAACAAAAAATTATACAAAGCTTAAAATAGCGCCATCTGTTGACACATACAACCCAATCAATAGACATCGCCAACTGTCACAATCGTTTTGGAGCTCATGGTTTGTATTAAATAATAACAGAAAAAGTATTTACATTAAAACAATATTTCGACTTTAAACAGAGTTTCAAACTATCCTTTCAACTATGTTTGACCAAACTACACACGGTGGGCCTGTATTTTACAATTTATCAAGTATTTTAGGTAGAGTGATATGAAGCGTCAGCATCTCGCAAATCAGTTTTGAAATTGACATTGGTTTGAAGTATGCAAAGTTGTTGATATAATTTAAATAACTTTTTATTGTAATACATATTTTATAGTTAAAATGTTTAATGGAGTTATTCTTTAAGATAAATTATTATTTAGTACTATAATTTTATATAATAAAATTATCAAGCCACAAATGTTATTAAAATAAGTCACATAAAATACTTATATTTACAGTCCTTTTCTGAAAGAGGCTCCTTTAATTCTCTATATAATATATTATTTAGAGGATTCAATTATCTATTACTGCCTCCGTGGCCTAACGGCGGCCTATATTTGACTTGTTTGGGACGATTACCAGATTGTCTGAAAAGTTAGATGACCTATGCGTCGGATGGGCATGTAATAAGTCGGTCTACCTACAAACCCGCATTGGACGAGCGTGGTGGGATACGGTCCAAAACCCCCTGATGGAGAAGGCGTACGTTAGGGATAGCCTATGTACAGCAATGGACTGACGTAACTTGATGATGATGATTATCTGTTTATAGTATAAAGACGATTTGTTTTCGTAATTCTAAGATATAACTCGTTAAGCAAATGCAGAGGTACGCCGCTAAATCCAATGTATATGCGTTATAGTCTTGTGAACATATACAGGATGTCTAAGAACTCAATATCAAGTGGGAACGGGGTGACAGAATTTATAGTAACAATCATAGGAAAAATCATCTATCCATATACAGCATATCAGCTTTAACACACGCCCTATATCTTCTTAAAAAACTACTTATGAGCCGGGCATATCTTCGAAAGTTGATGTTCTCAGCAGCTGAAAAATTCGTTCACGCACCTTGGCTACGCTCTTAATAAGATGTGAATAAACTTTTTCTTTGAGAAATACCCCAACGTTTTGGCCTGACGTTGAGTCGTTCTGAGACACCTTGTATATCTACGCTACCTAAATTGGAAAGACGCCCGGTGAAATTATGCTTTATGATAACACTAGGGTAACCCCATCATATATTATAAAAGAAAATTGGTTTCATTTATAATGCGAGTTATTGCTGAAATCGACCACATAAAGCACTATATAGGATAATCGTTTGCCAATCGTAAATTTTAAATGGACATATTTATTTGTACATCCTTAAAAAGCGTTAAACGGATTGTTATAAAAAATTATAATTCTATTCTGTATAGAATAAATTTGTCGAAAGTGAAAGTAACAATATCTAAAGAAGTTATACAAAAGTTATAACACTTTTTATACTTACTATTCCTTCTTTAACTTTTAATTAATAATATATGTGTGACCGTTAATATAATCGTCATATAAAAATATGGAATACATTTTCACCGTTTCAAAATCGAAATAGTTTGAATGCATGAGTCATACAAATAATCTCATTAAAGCCGCGGTTTAACCGTACACAAATTCATAGAAACAAAATAAACAAAATGTCTGCTAAAAATTCAATTAAAATATGGGATTGGACATACATATCTGATAAATTTTAAACGGACTAAAAATTTGTAAAACAGTTTATATTGAAAATAATATTTCTGAAATATTTTTGTATTCAACCTATAATGAACTTGGATATAAAAGTAACTAAAGAGAAAACTGCGTATAAACAGAAACAGTTACTTTAATTAAAAATAATTTGTAGGTAGGCGTTTTCCTGTACCTCTTATTATTTTGTAAAAGTAAAACTCTTGCTTAGCTTATTTAAATTAATAATGAATTACAGTGACTTTATACAGTGATGTTAAAATATTTTGTGATGTTGATTAGAGCTTCAATAATGTTATATTATCATTAATTTCAATTATTGATTATATTAGTAGGATCTCGTTTTAAATATACGCATTTGAAATTACCGTATGTTATAGGCATATATATCTGTAATAGATTGATGTAAAAACAAGCAGGTTAATTCACATGAATTTGCTGTATTATAAAAAAGCGATGCTCAAATATATTACAAAGCTTTAAGAGCAACGCAATAGACAAACACAAAACAATTTTTACTTGTGTATAATTAACTTGACATGTAAAAGACATCTTAAATATTTGCCAACTAAATGTTTCTTTCTTCCTTTCTCGCGATTACAAGGGTTTATTTTAGATTATTTAGACTCGGAATAGATGTAAACAGAGTAACCCATAACAAGGAAGCGTTGCACGCATGATGTTGTTAGTCGACTGTAACTTAGTAATTGACATCTCAATAACAATTTATCAATAAAAACGCTACATGTATTATAACACATCGTTACCATGGATTACTATAAATCGTATATTACAATTATTAATATTTATAATTATTCCCAATATAATTGTTGAAACTATACATAGTCATTATCACATTTGTACATTTATATGACTTCAATTCATCAGCCTGTGGTGACTACCACAGGCTGATGAACTGCTGGACTTACACCTCCCCTAATACTCCCCTATCCATAAGGGGGTTTTATAAACCGTATAGGTTTTATATACCCATCACGTTGGTCCAATGCGGGTTGGTGGGTAGACCGACTTTTTACATGCCCATCCGACGCATGGATCATCTTACTTTTCAGACAATTGGGCGATGGCCCCAAATTACCCTAACCAACTAGGAAACAACAATGAAAATTTGTTGAGTCCCAGCAGGATTTGAACCTACGACCTCCGTTTCTAAAGTACACGCTCATACCACTAGGCTACGGAGGCAGTTATGACCTTTATGATCGAATTAATTTTTATAATCGAATTGTAAATTCTCTTAAAGTTTTGAGTTTTATAGAACATGAAATAGTCGTAAAATTTTGGAATAGTGTCAGTTAAAATTGAAAACATCTCCGTAGCTTTAAGTTTAGATATTTTCGTTTATGGATTAACCTGAGGTGGCGGCGTTGAATATACGATACATTAAAAAAGTTATCTAAGTTATATGTTATACTCCAAAGTTTAATTAGTTACTTAAATGCAAACTGCGCATTAAAAAAAACTAGAGGTTCGAACTTCTTGAAGATATCCGATATGTTATTAATGCTTAATGACTGTGCTGGTCGATAATTTTGAAGTTATACTTCTTTTGGAGCGTTAGGGAAAAATAGTTAAAGTAAATTTTGCCGATGCGCAAATGTCACACAATCTAAACAAAACCTACCTATATTCAGCATTATATTTTATTTTTTTACTTTAATAATTATCTTTTAAAGGACTTACTTTAACTAGATTCTGCGTTATTATTAAACTTCCAAGGTATTAAAAACGTTTTTTCTATTATTACTTTCGTTTTTTCTACTAACGTAAAATAAAGCAAAAGAATTATTTTTTTAAAATATTTCTATCTTCTTACACTAAATAAATATAATATGAACAAAGTTTGCATAAAATGACTTATAATTGTTACAAATCACTGGATTTTATAGAACCCTGCATTTGTTTTTAAAATTTTATGCCTATATTTAATATAAAATGACAATTGTTATGACATGTTCATGCACGTATATTTTATCAACATGTCTATAGGAACTTTCTAGGTTTAATAGGTTTCATCAAAATTAATAAAAACAAATCAAATATTTACAGCAAAAAAATCCAAATTAAAGCAATATTTCCAAATTCAAACCAAAATAGCTCACGATTCAATGCAATAAAGAGCTAAGGTAATAAAAATATTTTATGTAATAAGTATTACTGATATACAATAAATTTTATCCTTTTATATTCCGAGTAACACACTACTGGTAAAATTTAATCAAGAAAAATACCATGACATGAAGATTGTAATGTATATAGAAACAGGAGAAAAATAAATTCTATTTCCTGCAAAATTTCTCTTAAGGTATATTCAGTAAATCTTTATGCACGTAGATTTCAATAAAGATCGAGCTTTCCGAGTATGCAGATGCTATTACATTTTTCTTCGGATAGAAATCTTATGTCGAGAGCAAGTCTATGTTGCGTACATTTTGCAAATTTGTTTTTCTTACCCCATTTTCGTGTAAAAACTATAACGTTTATATTTCGTGGGCAAAATGTTACTTGGAAAATCATGACAAGGATTATCAAATTTGTGTATTGTATCATCCCATCCTTTTTTATTTACTTTGTATTTCTTACCTAACTCGTTAAAATATGTAGATGAGACTTACGTCTGAGGTTCAGTCGTGCATTACTGATTGTCGCTACGAGTTATAATTCAGAAAAACTGATTTAAAGCTTCTTTACGTATAGCTTCTGTACATGGCAAAATAGAATCTTAACATTTTTAACTGAATCAACTTAAAGAGACTACTAACATTTAGCGACAGCACTATAAAAATCAGCTTATAGCCGTAAACAAATTCATACTAATATTACAAATGCGAAATTACTTTCTTTCCTGCTCTGTCTGTCTGTCCGCCTTTATTGTATTAACCATTAATCGATTAAGATGAAATTTAGTACATGCTTTAATAAGATTGAAGAAAGGGCATAGACTATTAATTTTTGCGACATGTTGAACATACAACGATGAAATTTTATGACTAGATACTAGAAACGAGACGTAAGTAGTGTTTTCTTAGCAATTCTTTAGTTTCAAACTGTACGGAGCTGAATTGGAGTTTAAAATGGGAATGAAAGTAAAAATAGAGGTTTTCCGCCTACTAAGCAAAAGCCGTAACACTTTGTGTACAATGATAGGCACATAAAATAAAAACCTCATTTGTGTTATCCATATTAGTCCATACTAATATTATAAATGCAAAAGTAACTCTGTCTATATGTCTGCCTGTTTGTGTTTACTGTCTTAAATATTGGAATGATTTAGATTAAAATTGGTATATGATTATAATAGGTCCCAAGAAAGTACAAAGGAAATAGCGGGTCACTTGGGGGTTGAAATGGGGATGAAAGTCGATGTTGAAATACATTACCACCAAAGCTAGAGCCATGAATTTTCTTGTATAATGATACACACATACAATTATTACTCCTCATCTATATCATTCTACACAGTATATTTCAATACACCTCGCGGAAATTTCGTAGCCGCCAATTCTTCCGGGTGGAATAGGTCCTCGCGGATGAAGTCGCGGGTAACATCTAGTAAGATATATGTTTAACACAACATATACTCAAAGTTACTCCGGATTTTACAGGGAATAGAGGTTTTCGTTTTTGATATAATATCTTTATATTTTAAGCGTAAATAGAGATATTACTGCTTTACACTTCTTTACCTCGTCATCAAAATTTTATTTACTTTTGCAGTAAAATGAATTCTTGTGGTTTAATAAAACACGTAGGTCAATAACTGCATCTCTGGTGTCTGACGTCTAAACACGGTAAGCAATGAAATGTTAATGAACTACATGTTTATTTAAAGTTAGATAAAGATGACTGAATATAATCACATAAACTATAAAATGAAGAAATTATTCAGTTTCCTGCTATTTTACATATTTTGAGGTTATTTTGGCGCTCTCTCTATCTAGTATTTTTAAACTGAAAACCTGAAGTCAATAAGTATGAAAATAGTAAAAACGGAACATTTATATACACTTCTTTTATTTACTAAGAGAGTCCTAATTATTAAATAAGCAAATTATTTGGAGTTTAACTTGTTTATTTTTGTACCTAACTTTAGATCCCTTTTACGCTTGTTTGGTCAAGAAACATTAACTGGGCTTGCCATCTTTACGGCATCCATTTAAATTATTAAACCCAGATTTTTTCAATGATAGTTTACATCGTAACTCTACTACATTATATTAATTAAAAGGTCATTGAAGTAGATGGTTGCGTTTGGAATTCCCTATTTAACATAAAATATTTTGCTGCATCATATATATAAAACAAATTAATTACATTAATTTCAATAGTTACTGTTGTTTGAGCTAATATTTTATGATTTAAAATTTTCATGGTTTACATTTATAGATAGAAAATAAGTTTTTTTATTAATTTCAATTTCTTAAAAATATATATACAGAGTTAATAAAGCATTTAATGAAATTCCAAACTAAAGTTCGTATACCTGCTCTGCTATCCAGTATTTAATACTGTTCTGCTCTAATAAACTGTTGCTTTCCTTCGTTCATCTCTAAATGAATGAACTATGACAAGAAAAATGAAACATCTTATTGTTTCTGACAATGGTATTTTTCCTCGCTTAGGTTTCTCATTGTGGTTTTGCATCGACTATTATTAGACAAAGGTAAATAAAATTTATTACTTTTAAAAAACTATGGAAACATCGTAATATTTTTGCTTTTCATAAAATGAGTTTGTACTAATTTAATTAAATATATTTCGGATAGCATTTATTTTTAATACAAGTAATATTGTAGCGAGACAAGTTTTTAGATTTAAAATTTCGTATTATTAACAGTCATTATCTCCATGTTATATTATTTTTGTCCAGTTTCATGCTTACTTATGCACGAAATTTTCCTTCGATGAAGAAATTGTGAAGGGGGAGTCCCTTAGATTCGTATCTTAGTTTCGTTATGTAATGCAGCAAGAGTCAGGTACTTTCATCAATCTGCAATAAAGTTAACCAGGATAGAATTACAAATAATCTGCTACATATTGTAATAACCTACAGTAACAATTTTATTGTACACAGATAAATCTACAAGAAGGAGATTAAAAATTTTAATTAAACTCATACTGTAAAAGTTCTTATGAAAGTTAGTCCATTAAAGAAGTACATAAAAAAATAAGTTTTTTCTAGGCATATTAGTTAAACAAGTTCCTTAAGATATATCAAGAAAATTTTAATTGCTGCGAAAGAAATCGCGGGGCAGTATTATAACAAACGATCTATACTTCTTCAATTGCGAATAATGACCAAACATTACAAGTTCAATTAAAATAATTAAAGGTACGAGGTCAGTCGAGCTAAGACTAGGCTTAATTGTATTACGTCGAAAACAGTTATGAAATATTTCTTGACAAACATTAAATTTACAGTCAAACACTGGTAGCTAAATTCGTGTACAACTTATTAAATTTGCGTTCATGTATTTGCCAATAGTTTCGTTTTATTACTGTTAGAATCTTTCCACATAGTAAATCACACCTGATCCCAGAAAAAAAGGAATTAATGTCATTTTTTTATGTCTTAGTTGTTACTTGACAATTCATCAATGAGAACTATAGACGTTTTACTTCGTTGCTATGGGTAACATTGTTTAAGACAATATCGTGCTGTCTTTGATCATGTATAGAAGTAAATAGAACTTAAAATACATTGTGTTCAAAACCTGGATATAACTTCCTCATGTTCAGAAATAGCAACAGGTATCAAGATAAAGTTTTATCGTGACAAATATTAGTTAAGGATTTTTGGTTAAATTGACGCAGATCTGCTACGTCATAATTCCTGGACTTCCTATCAAGCTTACATCCTGTATGTAGTTACAATTTCCACAGCAAGTAAAACGGTACGTTTCACAAAAAAAAATTGTAACCGTATACCTTTATTATTTATTTATTGTAATTAACTTAAATTAACGATCTTGCTAAAGAATAAAACTTTTATATAGCGGTATTTACTATTAAAAATGATCCACATTATTTCTATTTGACTAGTCATTCTATCAGGTTAAGATAATTTAACTAATAAATATGTAACAATGCTAAAAAAAACTAAATTGGTAATAAATCTCGTCTAGACATAGAATCTCTAAACAGGCTGATGGAACGAAATCATCTGTTTTGTTTTAAAATATTAGTTAAACCTCTATGTACGTTTAATTATATACCCTTATGTAAATTTTAGCATTTTAATAGCCAATTAAAATGAAGATACACAAGCCTTATTTAAACAAAACTGCTTAGTAATAGTAATAAATTTTTGTACAAATATGTGTTTTAATCAGGATACATAAAAAAATATGTTACGTCTGTTTCTTCAAAATAATACTAACATATTTTTTCATACAAACAGAAAAATATCTTTTATGTTCAAATTTTAAACTACTCAAATCTCCCTTAAAATAACAGTGTAAACAACATTCATTCGTTTAATTTACGGGTGAGACCTATGCTCAGCAGTGGGCTCTCACAAGCTGAAACGACGATAACGACGACGACGAGGACGATACGATTGTAATTAATAACCGCGTGCTTATACGTATAGTACATTAAGAAACCGATCAATGTATTTTACGAGCTAAGAGTTAATTTTTTTGTTGGAGTAAATAATTTAATGGACTGTAAGTTTTATTTTGATCATAATTGTTTTTAGGGTATTATTAAAAAAATATATTGCAGGTAAATGTCAAAATATTTTGCATCTAATTGTCTTAAGTTAATCTTAAAATAGATCATATTTTTGTTATGTAATAGTATATGCATGTTAGGTACATACAAACGTTCGCTAATGGTGGTCTCTTATATGTATTTTCTAAGTATATTTACTACTTTAATCATTTTAAGCTTACGTCAATAGATGCAATTCGCCGAAAAAATAAAATCCTTACACGAGTAAGCACGGTACTATAGTAAAACCATCATTTAAATACGTGAATTTTATACGGGATCACAAAACAAGATTTAATGTTACCGAATATTCGGTAGAATGAACAGACTGTAAGCTGTAATACCGCAATTCACATTTATAAAGGATTTTCTTGTCAGATATATTGTGATTGCTGTGTAATGAACGCGATCTTTATTTGTACGTATGTATGTATATGAAGCTGGTTGTAACCTTTTTTTCATGGTATTGCTTGCAAATATGAAATCTACTTCTGCAAAGCTTCTAATAACAAATCATGGCGTTATTTTTCATAGATGTCATTAGTTTTATCATACTTACGAGTTTAACAAAGACTTTTCTCTTTTGAAGAATGCGCTCTTTTCCGAAAATATGAAGACCTGTTAAATGTAAGCGTGTTCTTATTAGTAGACTGGGGCCATGTTCAACCCCCACGCGATGTTAAACCAATAAGAGTGCCCTAAGTTTTGAGGTTAATTGATAGTTTGATTTTTTGATTTAATTGACACTAGACTTTGCTTACGAAAATTGAGTCCTTTATTTAGTTGAAATATAATCATCTGAAGTCATCTCTCCATTACAAATTTTGTATTGAGACGTAGTGTATCATAAAATTATACTGTTTTATCTTCAAATCAAAATACTGTTATTATGAAGCAATCAACTAAAACATACAAAGTACATATCTTGGACTTTTGCCATTTCCTTTTACCGGTCAGTACGATCGAATTTAAAACAAAATGTGTATAATTATATGTGAATTTCTATGTGCTTTTAAAAAACTCATAATAGTATCGGTAACGATATTCAATTCTTTCGACTGTAAAACCTTGGGACACATTCAGTGCATAGTCATGCACAATAAATTCCGATAGAAATCGCACTCTTACATTCTGCAGATGACGTTACATTTGTCTGAAAATAGAATTTCGCACCACAAGTCTTGCTTTTATCTTTTTCCAAATGTATTTGTATTTTGCTATCTCTCTGAAAGTTTCAGACAGATATTAAAATCAGGTAATTTAAATAAAAATGCTTTGTGATTTACGCTACCTATTTTTCCAAACTATTATAATATTCATTTAAAAGGTTTGCTTATAATCGACATAGATTTACGCCAAGAACTTTTTACTTAAACCGAATGGCAACGTATCTCCACAATTCTAAAAGTAAATTTGATTTTATGGATAGATTATATGACAGACAATTAGTAGGCACTAATTTGCTGTAACAAGAACCGATCCAAAAAAGGTCTTAATAACTGCTTCCTACTGTTTATAGAAAAGTGAAATAAATTTCAATAAATGTGACATAACTACTAGCTTTGATGAGGTATCTCCCACGTAGTGATGTTTTTGACGACGATGACGATTAAAAAATATGCTTGTGAACCCCAAAGGTTTTTGAGGTGCACGCCGGAAAAACTCGCAGATGGAAAAAAAATCGACATCCATGAAACTTTTTTATATTTTGAAATATTAAATTTAGCATGAAAAATTTAAATTCATTCTCGAATGTTTTTCTTTTTTAATATTAACCATATACTGTGACTCTTGACTTTTATTTGACTCACCACAAAAAAAAACTATGATTTTAATATCTATTAAGACCAGTAGATAGTCCAGAATTTATTTTACTATTTAAATACATACAATTTAAACTTAATGGTTAAACCTTGGCTAGTTTATTACAAGATTTTAAAAGCTGTCAAATTTTATTTTATTGTTTAGAAAGTTTAGCTAGCTACTTAAAACTAGCTGTCGAACATAGGGCACTTCCATAACTGTTTTTGCAGATACTTGTAACAATTTTTAATGGTAATATATTCCATAAACGGCTAAACTCAAGTCAAGTCGTTATTGGTGCCGATCAGCTTCGGATCAAGCGGAGGTCCTTAATCAGGACGAGTGGGATAAATTCACGGTCGCTTTCCGTCTCGAACTGAATAAACACTTCATTGCTTAATTTGTGATAGGCCTAAAGTCACACAAAAACTTTTTAAAAGGAGCAACGCTTTTCCGTAGATCTTCCGAAGATTTATATTGCTGTTTTTAATTTTATGTATATTTTGCGTACCTATGTTACATTATGAAATGTTATATAACATTAAAAAAAAAGTTAGTTTACTGGTAACAGACGCGTTATTGTATAATGAAGAATAATAAGAATAATGAAGAAAAATTTTGTATAATTTGTTTAAGTGAGTAAAATGTTTTAGTCATCGCCATTATAACGTTTATAAGTATTTTATTTTTAAGCCAAGAGATACTCTATACGTCTCTTCGTAATGATGTCAAGTCAAATCCCTAATAGGTCTTGCAAGTACGACACGAGGCGCTTTATTACATCCGATATAATCAATTTGGAACGGAGATTGATATTAGGGTGGCAGCATCTAAATTAATGACGCTAATCTCGCATCAAACGAATTTATTTATAATTAAATATCGTTAGACAACAGTCCTCATTCAGATTGTTGGTGAAAAAATCACAAGGTTTATAAGAAAAGACAAAAGAGTTAAAAATAATAATTAACGTTTTTATTATGTACTTAAAACAATCATTATTCCGCTAAATCTTCTTTCATATCCTAGAGCTTTTCACTTAATTTTAATCAAAGTTTAGATCCAGACAAAGTAACACGGTCTCCTTAAAGAGACTGGCAAGGTCTATCAAAACTTTTATGCTGTCGATAATTTGATCACTAGCAGGTTGTGATACCCAACCATCTTCTCCATTGAAATTTTAAAGTTGAAATTACTGTTTTTTTTTTAATTTCAATAGCTTTTGTATAATTCTGCGTAGCAATCGGTGTCCTTAGCCAGGATTTGTGGTTTTTCAAGCGATGGTGCTTCGCGTTAGCTATGTGTTATTTTAACCTTGTTCTGATGAATCATACAGTATATCTATATAACTCTATATATCCTTTTCGCTTCCCAGCGGCTGGATCAGGCTGCACAAAGAGAGAACGTGGGCGGTGGGCGGATACTTAACAAGTTGCGTCACCATTAAACTATTAATCGTTTTATTTACTTCACTGCCTAAGCTATTGAAATTAGTTAACTCAACAGCTTGGTAATTTGTAAGCTCCATTTTAAATTAGTAATATTAAAACACTTCCGCTACACAAAAAGCGTTTAGTTATTTTTCCTTCGTAGAAACAAATAATTGACGCTAAAATGCAACTATTTATTTCTGTAAAACAGTTTTTATTGTTGACTATATGTGCATCTTCACCAGTGTGAAATATTTTTATAGCTTTAAAATTAATTATTTTCATTCAATTACCTATACTTCAAGCCAAAATACTTTGACCCTCAATACTATCCCTCATAACATGTATATTAATTATACCGGCTATTTCGTATTTATTTAAAATCATTCACAAAAATTTTTTTTAACTATGTTAAATATATGCGTGGAAAGATATAGTTTAATCACGAGTCTGAGGGCACAGGCACATTAATATAATTTATGTAGTAAACCACTATCGTCCCATAATCTTATCATCCCCTTATTTTTTTTGCATTTGACTCTTTATACGATAAAATATCTGTTTCTCTTCTCCTAAGTGTAAAATTATCTTCCAAAATTATAACTTAAGCACTAAATGATAAACATAATGTGTGAAAAAGTGTATCTTTTTCTGTCAACCAATATAATGTGCTTGACACTGTGTGATTTCAAGGATCATGATGTTAATAGCCAATTGCATTTGATGCACGGATTAATGTTTGATTGATTTGAAGTTATTGACTGCCTATAATGAGTTACAAAACAGTAAAAACAACAGGAACTGACTTTTAACAAACCTGACGAGTAAACTTTACACGATTGGATGATGAACCCATTTTACTAACAAATAAAAAAAAATACGTTTGATCAAGATATTTGCCCGCGACTTCATTCGCTTAGTGTTGTATTGTTTTTCTAAAAAAAGGTAGCTTTCTTTTTTTTACAACATTTTTAGTGAAAATTCCGGAGATTAGCCAAAACAAACAGACAGTACCACAAAAATTTAAGAAACGTATTTTTTTATATGTAACGGTTATAAATTCCAATAAAATCATTTCAAAACGGATATTTGTATGTTTAAAACAAAAGCATAACGTTTATTTATTTACAAAGGTAAAATAATGAAGTAGGCCCGCTAGAAATAAATAGTTTTAGATCAGTATTAGAACTTTTATAAAATACAGTTGGATAAGCTGTCTGTCACAACAAAACGTTAGGGAATTAATTATAAATGAATGGCCGAAAAGGTCATAGCTTTTACGCTGGATAAAATAAATAGTTTAACTCTTTGTCAAAGCGTCTCTACATAAACAAACCAGCAAAACGCTGTAAACTTTGTAAAATCTCAATTTAATTAATATTACTATTTAGAACGGTGTCAATAGTAGAATATAAATAAATAAATAGTTAATCTATTCAAAATTTTAATTAATTGTAAAGTAAAACTAAAATAGAACTATTTTATAAAGTAATTACTTAAAGTTACTATAATTTGTGCAAACGTTTGCTTAATACAAAACATTTTAAATAGTTTGTAAAGATGATTAGTTTGATTTGTTTGTAAAATAAATTTTTTTTTAATTATACACCTTTAGCATGAACCGAATATGATATCATATTACATGTTAATATACTCGTATAAGCTAAAACTAATGTATCAATAAAATTCAAGAAGTAATATATCAATTCCACTTTTTACGGATTTTTTGCGTTAATTACTTATATGTATTCCCGACGTTTAGGACCCTTTCCAGTATCTATTGCCACGGTCTGACTGTCTGTATCCTAATGTGTTTGCAAGACATTCAGGAGTTTTTTTAAATTTGAAACAATTTATCAAATTGTGCAAAAAGTGCTTATGTTGTTTTATGCTTTTGCAGTTTTACAACACTGGGCTTAATTTTTTAATTTATTGGATTGCACGCAGGTGGTGAACACAAATCGTCCTCTTTATTAAAATTGAGTTTTTTTTTCATTATTGCGTTTAAATTTCAAATTGTCGAATGGCAGAACGAACAAACGAATTTACTTTAAATTAAAAAAGTTGCTTTTGTGATTAAATCAATGTCAATAGTTCTTAGGACACAAATATGACTATTCTAAATTACCAAGTTAGTTTTTAAATAAAACTTATAAAAAATCATACAAGCTCAAACATGTCTTTTTTAAATAAAACGAAAAGAAAAGTTGAAAAACAACTCACATCTTATTTCGTCATAAAATTATTATCTAAAACTTAAAAGTCATTGAAAACTTTACCCACGAACTGTAACACTTAATCTGGAGCAGTTTTAGCTGAAACATAGCATTAAGTATTCCGTTCGTGCTCAGGGTGCTTTTAAAAGAAAATTGAAAAGTGGGCAGGGTTCCAAAACGCTTCCTGCTGTCACTTAGACTGAATTTATTTTAACTTCTAAGGAAAACTGGATTTTATTTTAAATATAAACTTAACGAAACTAACATTTTCAAAACTCAGCATAGCAATAATTATTATTCTGATAATAAATATGTACCATTGGCGCTCAAAAAAATAGTAATATTCACCAAATTCAATTTGTTTTATAATATTAGTTTAACCGCAGTATAATAACTGTTATCAATATTATAATTTAAATTCATTCATAATTCATTAGGAAAAATATATAAAGAAACACATATATTATGTAATATATATAAATGGTTTACATTATACTCCTTTGAGTGGTATTAATACAAGAGTGAGTGCTTCAGTGTTCTTAAGATTTGAATTGTCGTTGAATAAGTCAAATACAGATTCGGATTACGTTACAGCCCATTTTGTGTTATAATTTAATCGTATTTTATTTTAGTAACGTCTAAATGATTTTTAATGAAACCGTAAGAAAATATACTGAGAACGATATCGCCTTAATCTACATTTCTGCTACTACTTATGACCGTAAATTGAATATGATATATAATGATGATGTTTATAAAATTTACTTGATGGTTATCAGTGCCCCAGAACTCATAAAATGAGTCAATACGAACTTGGCTTATTTTTCTATAGCATTGCAGACGACCCTTGACGCAGCTGGCTGTCATGCTTCTTGTAGCTTCGGTTTTTCCTCTTGAAGCCGTATTCTACAATTCTTTGTTACACAGATCTTTTCTCTTTCGAAATGTCCACACATCTTCAGATTTGATACGCTTATGACCCACATCAGTTTTTTGTTTTAGACCGACGTTTATTATTTTTTGAGTCCATAAGGCAGAATAGTCACTATAATTCAACGTTACAGGTGAGGAAGTATTATATATTTTCATGCTATTGATGAGGCCTTTATTGAGTGTTTAGAAACTTGGAAACAAGAGGAAACTAAAATATGGCTTAAGCATTATGGAGTTTTACAAATATCACAATAGGGTAATGATACGGGGGTGTAATGAATACTGTAAGAAAGATGATTAGTGACGACAGAAAGCAAAGGTAATACGAAGAGCTAATATCAATAGAAAAAGTTTTTAAAAAGAAGTTTTAATCTTTGGTGAACTAATATTAAGTAGAGTATTAGGTGCCCTCAAGCTGTTTAAATTTATCTCATGTAATACTATAACATTTTCGAAAGAGAATACATATAATAATTTGCCCTTGAATAGGCTTATCAACCATGGTGCGATTGTACCAATCCTTGAATTCAAGATTATCAACTTTAGCAGGGAATGGTAACAATTCTATAAAAATAGCAATTGGGTACGAAATTATTTCATTATTGCTATAATAATGCTACTAGGTCCTCAAAACTACAAATAAAAATGTCAAGCAACTGGTAACTATGTATAATATAGCTTTGTATGAGTCTTATATCTTAATCAAAGAGTCGCTTAACTTGTGGAGGACCAAGCAAAATTCTCGAACGCTGTTAACTACGCTAAGGTAGTGTAGTGTTATACGGACTTGGAGTATAACACTACACTACCTTATGTATAGTAGATTGGCTCCTTTAAAAAACATGTATTAAAATATAATAAGTCATATTTATATACTGTATTATTCATTATAAACTTTTCTCTTTCGTTAGTCTAAAGCGGAATATTATCACTATCATCAACTGTCCTCAACGTACAATAATCCTTTTTAGATAATTTTACTAAATATTTACCTGACAAATTTTAAGTGATATGTTAGTGAACATACACTAAAACTATTATTATTAAGATGAATTCATATTATTTACTCTTTTAATTATCATTATACTAATAAAGTATTTCAACTTACATGTTACAAAGCGACAAGTATTGTTAGACTAATGTAGAAGAACAATCGGTGCGTTTTCTCCTCGCGCATACTTCGCTAATAATAGTTAGCGTAAAATAAATCGCGCGATTTCAAAAAGTTCCTATACTTAGCGTTTTACAAAATTTGTAACTTTTTTTATGTTTACTTCTCCATAATTTCTTATCGCATATAAATAGCACATTTTAAGATCTTTGGCATAAAAAAAGATTTTCCCAAAATTCTAGTTAGCGTAGAATTAATTGCTGGTGTCGAAAAATGAGCTGAGGTAACCTTTTTTAATGATATTATATATCTGTTCGCAAATCCTAAAAGGAATTTTATTTAAAAGATTGTTTTATTGACACAATTAAATAAATTGTGTAACATTTAAAAGAAAATATTAATGGAAATGTACAGACGAAACGGCTATTACACAAAATTTAGGATTTTCTGAGAAATGCCTTTTATACCCTAACGATGCCATTAAACATAATTAAATCGGCTTTTGAATGTGCGAGTTTTATTACTATTAGCAATATTATAATATTATAGGTTATTACGTTCCTTACACAGCTCCAATATTTTTATACAATATTAATTTGATGATATATATTTGTTTGTCCCGTTTTTATTTACAATGCAGAAAAAGAAAAATTAAAACTAATTTCACATTATTATTAGTATTAGTATTATAAAATGTAGTACTCAATATACAAAATATTAAAATATAATACACAACTTTAAAGATTTTTTTTTTAATAATTCTATTCATATTTACGAACATAACCTGAGTTTTAAAGATGGGAACGAATACTTAAGGACTCAGTAAATAGAAGCCTTGATTTGTTGTTATATTGTATGTATCTATATTATTTTATTATTTCCTCCATCTAAAAAATAAAATAATAGAGATGAATACTGCTATAAAACTATACCTTATCATAAATTTTAGAGCTCTGTTTCACCGCAAATCGTTACAGTATAAGAATATTTGTCCTCCGGTTTGAGTGGTACCAGAGCATTTACTGGTTATACGAGACATATATATATGGGAGATTACGAAAGACGCTACATTACTTAAGAGCAGTGTGTATCACTTACCGGTAAAAGTCCAGCTCTCCTCGTTGTTTGATTAAAAAAATAGTTATTGTGACTTCTTTTTAATCACTTTAAAATCTAAAAAAATCCTGAATCATTCATATAAATTAAACTGTTTTATCTTATGACGTGACACGTAATAGTTAATCCTAAGTTTCATCAAAAATGTATTTCGTCAAATTTAAATTTTAATAGCACAATACTAACAATGACGGCCTTTATAGATTAATGAGTCAGAGAGAACATTTAAAAGTAATTTATCTCAAGTCTAGACAAAGCTAAATTTTGGATTATTTACGTGACAACAATTATTCAATTTAGATGTATCACTGTTTATTATGATATCGAACTTACATAACTTGATGAGAATTTCTGAAATTTTATTTTAACATCTGGGAAGTTCATTCAGACAGAATAAAAAAATTTAGTTTTAAAAGAATTATTTGTAAATTTCAAAGATGGGATTTGAAAATTAATAAAAAATATTTACTATTGCCGGCCCTGACTTGGCAACTGGCCATTGCAAAGCGGTAAAACAGGTTGTATGATTTAGATCCCTCCCATCTGAAAAGAGTTGGTTTAGAGACTTTTCCAGCAAAAACAAATCTTCATGAGTTTTGATATTGGCGTTGAGGAAAGGTGCGAAAATTCAATGCCCGTGGATGATAACACTAAATTGGTTCGACTACAGTTTGCACATAATTATATACGAGGAATCAAGCGCGAGAAGATATCGATTGCCAATATATCGGTTTGGTTAGACAAGCCCTTAAAATTGTAATCCATTGGTTAAAAGTTCACTCCCCTTAACTAATTAGGGTGAATTCTCAAAATCGTTAAACAGGAAATCCTCTTTATTATTCAAACAATCTTTACAAATTACAGATCTCTTTTTAGAGAAAAATAAAGGCTAATATTGAATTGATGAACTTGTAAAAATGTTTAAAATATAAAATTTATTTATTTATTTTGTTACACCAACGAAGTTAACACTTTTAAAAAAATAATAGTTACAGATGTATATAAATACAAGTCTATGTTAAAAACATCAATCTTTTAAAAAATTGTGCTATAATTATAAAAGAAAAAAATTAAAAATCGTAAGTAACCAAATTAGAAGTTAAAGTACTGAAAATAAATTGATTGATACAGACAAGAATCTCAGAAATATAGAAAATGCATAAAAAAAATCACAAGGTTTTCAAACAATACGACTTCTAAAAGGAGAACTATCAATAAAACGTTGAAAAATATTAACAAAGACCAAAATAACTACAATTTACATATAATTTAAACTAAAATAGCGTACCATTAAATCTGCACTACTATTAACAATAATAAATCATCAAACGAAAAAGAAAATGGCTAAAATCAAGCCTTATTTTTGATTTAATGTCTATAGTAAAATATTAATATTTACCAAATTTATTATACTATATACTACAGTTTTATCTGCTAGTAGAACATTTATTTAATTCGTTATTTTACTACAATATTACTCAATATTTTGACCTTCGCCCGAATCGAGAACCTCCTTTTTGGAAAGACAGTCAAAAAACGCTGTTGATTCAGTGTTTTCATATAAGAAATATGAAATTTCGTTAAGAGAGATACTATTTTTAAATACGCTTTACTATTTAATAAGTAAAAGATAATAATAACGTAATATAGTCCATTAAAAGATAATACTGGGTAAAGATTTTACGATAAATTTAATACGTTCAAACAAGTTGGAAATGCGTTTGCAACTAATAGTTATGGAGTATAGTAGTGTTATAAAAGCGTATTACCACATTTACACATGATGGTGATTAAGTCTTATAGGATTTACAGATAACAGTAATGATATATATTATTGTTATTTTAACTAATTGCACAAACAGTGATAATTGTTATTTTCTGTCTAAAAGGAAATTTTCACAGTAACCGTGATAATATACACATATATATCATAAGTATGTCGCAAACGAAGCTAACCTTATAAGTACGGTACACATCTTTTTGTAATTAACTATGACTAGTATATCAAATTACAAAAATGCAAAAAATATATTCTTTTTTTAAATTATATTTTGTTACAAAAAAAACTACAATGAAAAGGGATTTTCACGGTTTAAAACTCTTCACTGTGTGTAGACAAAGAAGAAAATATAAAATAATATATCTATTAATTTTTAACACTTATTATTTGTATATATAAACATTCATTATAATATTTTTTAATGAATGTTTATAATATAAACATAATATTTATTTTGAAATGTCTAAACATTACAAAGTTACGGTTAAAACTCTTTGATGCATTGTGAAAAAATAAAAGGTAAATAAAACTTCCAAATCGTGTAAAAAATAACAAAGTAAAACCAACATTAATAACTGATTTTGGATAGAATCCTCCATTATTCTTAAATCAATATTTATACGTTATAAATAAGAGCAATTTTGTTTCATAATTTATGAGGAGGTCGCCCCAGTGTAATCATAAACATAATTTCTAAGCGTCTTTTCCCATTTGTAGATATGAAATGTTTATCCATTAACATACGTGTGTTTAATAAAATCAAATATTGTGGGGCATGTTTTTAAATGTAAATATTGTTTTGAGAAAAATAAAAAGCTTCTAGGTAATATTTAGGATTATGCATGATTTAGCTTGTCTTTCACACTTTTATATAAATGTTTTGCACCTGAATTAAAATATATTTAAATTCAACAACTCAATCTCAGAAAAAAACTTAGTTTAAATTGATTGCGTAAGTAAAACTTATATAATGAGGTGTACTGTTATTTCGTATTTTTATGATATTTATTATATCATTCAATCGTTAATTTTATTATGTATTAATTATTTTGTAATTTGAAACTTTAATTCTACAGTTCTTTTAATGTTCTAATTGTTAATATTTTTGTGTTCTAGTCTCTTGCATGAGTTTGAAACGTTTACAATGTTATGAAGAACCATAGTACGCTGTTACCCTTTCTCGATCTAAGGATTGAGACCATTATCCCAGATTACATATTACAGCATTAAAAATATCAATATATCTGATATCTATAGATGATATATCTGATCATTTAGATGTACCTAGCTGTTGTTTATTCAGCTTCATTTTCTTTTCATTGTACCAAGAGATGCGTTGAACAATTTTATCGCAAAAGTTTAACTAGCTAGCTGTGATAAATTACTGAACATTTGTATTTTATTAGAAAGATGGATGAATATTGAAATAAAGGAATGTTCGAACTTAACGGAATTTCAGAACAGTTGAAGTAACGAATATTAAAGAGAATGTTCTATTCTTCTTTTAGGAATATTTCATTATTGCGTAATGAGATTTTTTCCTTGGCTATGTAATTTTTTTGAATTGAAAGGCTAAGTGAGTTAATAAATATTTGTATACAAAGGTACAATTAAGAACAGTTCTTCTTACAGGTGAAATCAATCTTTGAAATTATATTGGAACAAATGTTACTAAAGTTATTTAAATCTAATAAAAATATAGCAGTTTGATTTAACATATTTATTAGATAATACAAACACGACCATAAGATTTAGATAATTGTTAAATATATAACCTTTAAATTTATTTCTGGAACCAAAAGAAATAATGCCTCCTCGACTACATGTATAGATAAATATTAACAAATTGTATCATCATCACATCATCATCAGCCTAGTGAAATCCACTGCTGGACATAGGCCTCCTAATCATTGAGGATTTGACCGATGGACCAGCGTGAGCAATGCGGGTTGGTGGTGGACGACTTTTACATGCCCATCCGACATGGATCATCTTACTTCAGACAATTGGTGATCAGCTCAATTGCCCTAACCAACAGGAAACAACAATGAAATTTGCTTTGATCGCAGGATTCGAACCCAATGACCTCAGTTCCTAAAGTACCCTCCAATACGTAGCTACGGAGGCGAGTACAACAAATGTATACTGATAATAAATCCATCATTATATGTTATCACCTAATCATTGTGAACAATTACTTTTTGACTCTGATAATAGATATTAATATAATAGATATGTGAAAACAAAATGTTTATTTCTATGAAAAACGTATGAGAAATTTAGAAGTAACATAAAAATAACATTAATAATCTAAATTATATAAATAGTTCTGATATACTGTATAGTAAATTATTTAATTTAATAACAACTGAATTTAAGAGTATATCTACTTTTAAGTAATTAAATCAAATAGATCTGAGCTTTCAGTGAATGGCAACAGTTGAAAATAAACAGACAAAGGTTATAGGAAATATATAGTGAACTTCCTAAACACAATCAATCCCTCTAATAGATAGGAATGTATTAAGGGTGGTATGTTTTAGCAGTGGTTATCACAGACTGATAATGATGGATGACGATGCCAGGTATGTTGAGATCCACTAAATCAATCAATCACTTAATCAAATTTTTTTCCTTTTGCTTTCGCTTTCGGATGAAGACCATTTGGGAATCACTCTTAAATAATACCCTCCAAAAGTGACTACCGTTGAGTCAAATATTTGATGTTAAACAAAATGGTATGGTTTATGACCCTAATGTTCCTCACTGGGTGGTGTGGAAAATGGAGAGCGTTGGATCACGTAGATTGACTGTATTTCTCGGCATCCAATGATTCCAAGCTCCAGGCCCTATAGGCCCATTTAATAGGCTGGCGAATAAGCCAGCTAGCGGAATATGCACTCAAAAAAATTGGACAACTAACTGATGTTGACAGCTTTGGTATTTTTATTATTTTCCCATATAATGACCGGTCTCCTGGAAAACCTGATATAAAACTTGTTTAAAATAAGGGAGCATTGGAGAAACCGATAATCTGGGCCTAGAATAAATATTTAAATAATCAATGTAAGACATTTTTCAATACATATTTAAGAAATAACGTCTTCAAACAAAAATTAGTGCATTCTTTCATTTCTCCGTGAGTTTGAATCAGTGTTATAACGACGACTTCTGGCTACTTTATTGGACTACCGTTTGCTTACTGATTTGGACTTTGTTTGGTAATTTTACGACGCCTTGGCTTGTATCTGGACTGATTCTGGAATCAAAATGCCACGCATTCAATACACGGCACAAGAATACGCCAATATGCACTTCATCTATGGTGAGTGGGGCAACGCAAGTGCCGCTGCAGCCCTTATAGGAAAGGCACCCTAATGCGCGTCATCCAGATTACCGTGTTTTCATCAGAGTCCACAGTTGTTATTCGGATGGCAGAATACTTGGCAGCGGCATTGGTGGTATGAGCTCCGGAAGACAAGTGAATATTAATACTCAAGATGTTGTGCTTGATGAAATTCAGCAAGACCCATCTACCTCTACAAGAGCAATATCACGTCGCACCGAATCTAAAACGACCGTGCACCGTGCACTGAAAATAAATAAATATCATCCTTACCATATTAGACGCGTCCAAGCTCTGCAACCGAGAGATTACTATGCAAGATTGTTTTTGTCGACAAATGCTTGACAAAATAGAAGAAAATCCACAATTCTTTGAAAAATTTTATGGAGCGACAAATCTACATTAAAAAGACGGATACTTTAATATGCATAATCTGCACAGCTGGCAACTCTCAAATCCAAATATAATGCGAGAAGAGAAGTCGCAATACCAGTTCAAAATAAATTATTGGACTGGTATATTAAATGGGATAGTTATTGGTCCTTTCGAACTGCCGGAAATTTATCTTCCCAAAGTTACTTAAACTTTTACAAAATGATCTCCCAACCTTATTGGGAGAAGTGCATGAGGAGATAAGGAATCCCATTGGCTACAGAATGATGGCTGTCCTGCACATTATGGTGCAAACGTCCGTTCTTATTTAAATGCCACATATCCAAATAAATGGATTGGTCGTTTGGGTCCCATTTTATGGCCTCCTCGATCCCCAGATTTAAACCCTCTTGACTTTTTTACTGGGGTTGCCTAAAGGAAGAGGTGTACTCGAAAACGATTTCAAATTTGGAGGAATTAGCAGCCGTGTTCAAGAGGCCGCTTCTAAAATTAATGAACGACGCTACGCACGCTTTCTTAGTAGAGCCTTTATTAGAAGATGTAGAGCGTGTATTAGAGTCGGTGGCAGACAATTTGAACACCTGTTATAAATAAAGATTGTTTTATGTACACCTGCAATTTCTTATTATTAAAATTTAATAATATATTTATCGTTTCTTTTTTAGTCGTATTTACCCTTTTTGCATCTCAATAGCAATAAGTTCGTAATAGTATTAGATAAAATGATGTATTATACCATTTTGTAAACTGTATTAACTGCGCATTTTTTTTAAATACTTGGCCACTTGGGTTTCCATACTTTTTTTTTACATGAAACACTCTCAAACTTTGTCAAAATTATTTTGTGATCAAATTTCATACTAAAATTAAAATTGATATATTTTTGTTAAAAAGTACAATAGATACTCATGTTATTTATTACTTTTGTAATAGTATAGTCTGTGAGGAGTAATATAACACCAAAACGTAAGCAAATTCATTAATTATGGCGTCGCAGTACATAAATTGACAATAACATCATAAAAATGGATTTGCGTTTAAAAAATCATAACTTGAGTACCAGTTGGAATTTTTTTCTTTGTGTATTTTTTTTCGAGTGCCGGGTAGCTGTGCTTATGGCGCTCAAGGATTATCCATTCTAAATGGGACACCCTGTATAAGAAAAAGATTAAAATCGTAAGTAACAAAATTAGAAGTTAAAGTACTGAAAATAAATTGATTGATACAGACAAGAATCTCAGTAAATATAGAACAATGCATAAAACAAAATCATAAGGATTTTCAAACAATGACGGCTTAACTAAAGAAGATACCTATCAATAAAACGTTGAAAATATTAACAAAGACCAAAATAACACAATTTACATATAATTTAAACTAAAATAGCGTACCATTAAAATCTGCACTACACATTAACAATAATAAATCATCAAACGAAAAAGAAAATGGCTAAAATCAAGCCTATTTTGATTTAATGTCTATAGTAAAATATTAATATTTACCAAATTTATTATACTATATACTACAGTTTTATCTGCTGTACGAACATTTATTTAATTGTTATTTTTACAATATTATTACTCAATATTTTTGACCTTCGCCCCGAATCGAGAACCTCCTTTTCTGGAAAGACAGTCAAAAAAACGCTGCTGTTTCAGTTCAGTGTTTTCATATACAGAAATATGAAATTTCGTTAAGAGAGTTCCTTTTTTTTAATACGCTTTTACTATTTAATAAGTAAAAAGATAATAATAACGCAATATAAGCCATTAAAAAATAATACAGGGTAAAAGATTTTACGATATATTTAATACGTTCAAACAAGTTGGAAATGCGGCTTGCAATAATAGTTATGGAGTATAGTAGTGTTATAAAAAAGCGTATTATTACACGCTTACACATGTGATGGTGATTAAGTCTCATAGGATTTACAGATAACACTAATGATATATATTATTGTTATTTTAACTAATTGCACAAACAGTGATAACTGTTATTTTCTATCTAAAAGGAAAATTTCACAGTAACCGTGATAATATACACATATATATCATAAGTATGTCGCAAACGAAGCTAACCTTATAAGTACGGTACACATCTTTTTGTAATTAACTATGACTAGTATATCAAATTACAAAAATGCAAAAAATATATTCTTTTTTAATTATGTATTTTGTTACAAAAAAAAACTACAATGAAAGAGCTTTTCACGGTTTAAAACTCTTCACTGTGTAGACAAAGAAGAAAATATAAAATAATAATTCTATTAATTTTTAACACTTATTATTTGTATATATAAACATTCATTGATTTAATATTTTATTTTGAAATGTCTAAACATTACAAAGTTACGGGTTAAAACTCTTCGATGCATTGTGAAAAAATAAAAAAGGTAAATAAAAACTTCCAAATCGTGTAAAAAATAACAAAGTAAATACCAACGTAATAACTGATTTTTGGATAGAATCCTCCATTATTCTTAAATCAATATTTATACGCGTTATAAATAAGAGCAATTTTGTTTCATAATTTATGAGGAGGTCGCCCCAGTGTAATCATAAACATAATTTCCGTAAGCGTCTTTTCCCATTTGTAGCATATGAAAATGTTTATCCATTAACATACGTGTATTTAATAAAATACAAATATTGTGGGGCATGTTTTTTAAATGTAAAATATTGTTTTGAAAAAAATAAAGCTTTCTTAGGTATTATTTAGGATTATGAATGATTGAGGCTTGTCTTTTTCCTCTTTTTATAATTTTTTTGCACCTGAATTATTAATTAAATAATATTTAAATTCAACAACTCAATCTCAGAAAAAAAAAATATTTAAATTGATTGCGTAATAAACCTTATGTAATGAGGTGTACCGTTATTTCGTAATTTTTCTATGATATTTATTATATCATTCAATCGTGTAATTTTATTATGTATTAATTATTTTGTAATTTAAAACTTTTAAATCTACAGTTCTTTTAATGTTCTAATTGTTAATATTTTTGTGTTCTAGTCTCTTGCATGAGTTTGAAACGTTTACAATGTTATGAAGAACCATAGTACGCTGTTACCCTTTTTTGATCTAAGGATTAAGAGACCATTATCCCAGATTACATATTACAGCATTAAAAAATATCAATATATCTGATATCTATATATGATATATCTGATCATTTAGATGTACCTAGCTGTTGTTTATTCAGCCTTCATTTTCTTTTCATTGTACCCAAGAGATGCGTTGTACAATTTTATCGCAAAAGTTTAACTAGCTAGCTGTGATAAATTACGAACATTTGTATTTTTATTAGAAAGACGGATGAATATTGAACATAAAGGAATGTTTCGAATCCTTAACGGGGAATTTCGAAACAGTAATGTAACGAATATTAAAGAGAATCGTTCATTCTTGTCTCTTTTAGGAATATTTCATTATTAGCCAAGTAATGAGATTTTTTTCCCTTAGGCTATGTAATTTTTTTTGAATTGAAAGGCTAAGTGAGTTAATAAATATTTGTATACAAGGTACAATTAAGAACAGTTCTTCTTACAGTACAGTCAATCTTTTGAAATTATATTGGAACAAATGTTACTAAAGTTATTTAAATCTAATAAAAATATAGCAGTTTGATTTTAACATATATTTATTAGATAATACAAACACGACCATAAGATTTAGATAATTGTTAAATTCATATAACCTTTTAAATTTATTTCTAGAACCAACAAGAAATAATGCCTCCTCGGCTACATGTATAGATAACATATTAACAAATTGTATCATCATCATCATCATCAGCCTGTGTAAATCCACTGCTGGACATAGGCCTCCCCTACGTCATTAGGGGGTATTTGGACCGTATCTCACCACGCTGGTCCAATGCGGGTTGGTGGGTGGACCGACTTTTTACATGCCCATCCGACGCATGGATCATCTTACTTTTCAGACAATTGGGTGATCAGCCCAAATTGCCCTAACCAACTAGGAAACAACAATGAAAATTTGTTGCGATCCCGCAGGATTCGAACCCACGACCTCGACCCACGTTCCTAAAGCACACGCCTTTATCACTAGGCTACGGAGGCAGTAACAACAAATTGTATACCTGATAATAAATCCATCAATAATATGTTATCACCTAATCATTGTGAACAATTAGCTTCTTTTGATTCTGATAATAGATTATTATATATAATAGATATTGTGAAAACAAAAACGTTTATTTTTATGTATAGAAAACGTATAGAGAAATTTAGAAGTAACATAAAAAATAACATTAATAGTGTAAATTATATAAATAGTTCTGATATACTGTATAGTCAATTATTTCATTCAATAACAACTGAATTTAATAGTATATCTACTTCTTAAGTAGTTAAATCAAATACATCTGTAGCTTTCAGTGAATGGGCAACAATTGAAATACATAAGAGCAGACAAAGGTATAGTAATATATGAAATATATAGTGAACTTGCAAACACAATCGATCCCTCTAATAGATAGGAATGTATTAAGGGTGGCCTATGTTCAGCAGTGGCCTATCACAGACTGATAATGATGATGATGATGATGAGTGTATGTGTTGAGATCCACTAAATCAAATTAATCACTAAATCAAATTTTTTTCGCTGACCCTTTGCAGGTTGTCATGGACCCCTAGGGATTGATATAGACCAATTTGGGAATCACTGTGTAAATAATAGACCTCTCTAAAGTAGACTACCGGTTGAGTGCAAATAATTTGATATTAAACAAAATGTATAAGGTTTATGTCTCTTAATGTTCCTCAGGCTGGGTGTGGTGTGGTTGTAAATGGAGAAGCGTTGGATCACGTAGATTCGACTGTATTTCTCGGCATCACAATAGATTCCAAGCTCTAGGCCCTATAAGGGCCCTAATATTAATAGGCTGGCGAATAAGCTTAGCTCAGCGGAATATGCACTCAAAAAAATTGGACAACTAACTGATGTTGACAGCCCGTTTAGTATATTTTAGTTATTTTCACAGTATAATGACTGATAGCATCCTACTGTGAAGAAACGCGGCTGATATAAATACTATGTTTGTAAATCAATAGGTAGCGATTCGAGATAACCGATAATCTGGGCCCTAGAATAAATATTTACAATAATCAATGTAACGACTATTGTTTCTCAATACATATTTAAGAATATAACGTACGTTCATAAACATAAAATTGAATTTGTAAAACATTGTGACACACATATTATAAATATTAGGAAAAAGAATAATTTTGTTCTTTCAAATACTAGGCTCCGAAGAACAATGGAATCTTTCATGGGACAATGTATACTCTTCTACTTGTTGGTATTAAAGGCCGTTAAAATATAATGTTCTGTGTAACTAAATTTTGTAAAATTTATTGAAAAAGGAGGAAATAAAGTCCCATTAAATTTACGCCGATTCCTTCTCAGGTCATTGGTTTTCGTTTCGGAACCCTGCGGTAGTTTGTTCGACGGTCAATAAGAAAGTGTAATGCTTTCATATTGAATAAAGATGCCTTCGACTTTGACCTGTATTTGAGCTTTGACTCCCCCACTATTTTTCTCTGCAGATGGTAAATCTGTAAAATTACAAGAGAAAAACAAATAATAATAGAATAAATCTGACCAATAGTAAAATCTGAAAGATATAAGTATGAAAAAATATATGGTCAATCAACGAAATAAGGTTTCTTTTACACTATTGAAAAGCCATTCAAGCTTGAAGAGCGTCGGTCTGTCTGCTCTTGCCGCCTGAATAAATACATTCAAAATTACTGTTTATCGATATCAGTTTCTATAAGGAAAACCTCAGTGGCTTTTCAAAAAAGAAAATGTAAGTTGTTCGCTTCAATTAAAATTGCCGGACTAAAGCCATTTAATGCTATAACATATTGTGCAAGGACGAATATATATTTAAAAAGAAAGATTTAAAAAGTTACAACTATTTGTATTTGACTGTTTGGTCTTTAAGGCGACAAAATACTTTTTTAAAAACCCATGACATATAAATAACTATTCGTGCTATTTTTAAAACATTTTATAAATATCTTACACGGGAAGTAGAAGTTTACTGCATATATTTTTTTTACTTGATTATTTAAATTTAAGTTTACAAAAAAAAAAACTAATACGGACTTATCGGATGAATTGTAAATATCATTGTCTCCTAGCCAGATGATTTAAGTTTATTTGATAAAATGCCATAAGTCAACGTGTGCAGTTTCTTTTAACTACAGATGTTTTAAAAATATATGAAAACCTTACAATTATACGAAATTAATCAAAATCAGATGTTGCTTTACACAACTGAAATAAATAACGAAGAAACTGACCGATTTCAAAACCTACTAATGTATGCAATAATAGATTTCGATTGTTGAGCGGGACGTAATTAAAAAAGGGCAAAAAACTGTACGCGATAGTGCATTTAGAAAGTTGGTTAAACATACTCAAGCAATTAAATTTTACTTCTTTTTGGATTACTTAAAGCAAATATCAAATTCACTTTTTAACAAATATTTCAAGTAAATTTTACCGTTTATTAATAAAAAACGTGCAAATAAAGAAAATAATTAATCAGAGAAACTTTGTAAATTAATCCGCCATCCGAAAGGGTCTCACTTAGGACGCACCAATATAAAAGATCAAAGGAAAGTGGGCGAATTACGGTCAGCCTTCCAACAAATTTAAATTTCAGCCAGTGATTCCGCTAGCGGAACAAAGCCTTAGAGATGGCAAACCCGCGATGTACCAAATACCTCTGAGGCTTTATTATTCGCGCAGAAGAGCACGTCCTTCGACGGCGATCGGGGCTCCGAAAAATACCTAAAAAATTTCGATTTTATCAAGTCGGAGCATCCCCATATCGCCCGGCTGTTCCATCCGCGGAAAAAAAACCCTATAAGCGTTCTTCTGACGCTGGGAACCCCTGTAGAGGGAAAAAAATACGATTTAAAGCATATTTCGACATGGGTCCCATCTTTTACCGCGCCCAAACAGCCTCCCGGGGGTGTCAAACCAACCTTTCGGCCACACGGCCCGCAGTTACCAGCACGACCTGCGTGAAGTGCCTAGGGGACCTGGACCCCGCTCCCTCAACCCGGGACAGAGAAGTCCCAAACGAACCGCCGGCGCGTTAACTGCCAAAGCCCAGGACACACAGGGCCCACCGGTGCCATTCCTCACCTCTTTTCCCGCCCGTCCAGCCTGCACCGGCGGGTAAAACCCAGCGCCCGCGTAGCGCAACCCTGCCCAGCGTGGGCCACAGCCGGGTCCGCAACCTCCCGTTGGCCTGCGTGGGCCGCACCACGGTCATACCACGCGCCGCACCAACAAGCGCCCGTGAAGGCCCCCCAGCAAGCCAGCCACAGCAATGGCAGCACCGGGGACCAAACCGGGGCATTAGTCAACACGGTTGACTTTCCAAAGGAAGATGCCACCGGAGGCAATTTCACTGCCCTTAATGTACCCGCAAGTACAGAAACTTATTCGTAGGAACTAGATTAATAATACAACTACCTTTTTGTAAACAACGGGCCGGGCCGAAAGCCAAAGGCGCGATTAATTTAGGTCTATTTTAACGCAAACGGTCTCGCGAGACAAAAGACCAAAATAACACAATTTTACGCGAAAAGACGCCAAAGGTCGCCAACTATAACATCATATGAATAATTAGAATCGGCGCTTGCACGTCGGTACTAATATTTATTACAAAGTCACCTGCACTGCGTAGAATCGACCAACCTTATCAACCTCCTTATCCTAATTATAACGCAGTTTCTTCCAAGAGATTTTTCCAAACACTTGGAAGGGCGGAAGTTATAGGTTTCCCCAAACCGGGTAAAACCTCACCAACCAACCAACCTCCTATCGTCCCATTAGGCCCTAAGGGGAAAATTTAAAAGATTAGTTTTGACCCGCTTACCAACCTTTGTGCAGTCTAAAGGGCTTCCGAATCCAGTCCAATTCGGCTTTTCCCAACATTTTGGCACAAACCAGGTGCACCGGCATCACGGAGTTAATTTAAACCCGCGTGTTAGGAGCCAACAAACAGGAGCCGCTTTTCCTCGACGTGGCGAAGGCGTTCGGACAAAAGTATTATACGACGGGTTTACAATTTTAATAAGGCTTGGGTACCAGACCGTCTCGACTCATCTTCAAGACTTTCTGAAGGAACGTTCCGATAAAATGCTTGAGGGATCGAAATCACAACCACATCCGCTACTAGCCGGAGTTCGACAAGGCTTCCTGTATTAGGGTCCTGGCCTATTTACATTGAACACCAACGATATCCCACGTAATTAAAAAAAGTAATTTTGCATTGTTTGCGGACGATACTGGATTTACCATCCAGAACTCCTCCTTTTGTAATCCAAAGACGTCTCCAAACCGGCAGCCAAGAACTTCGGTAACTGGTGCCGGCGTTGAGAATAGAAAAAAACCCAATTCCAAAGGGCAGCCTTTGTTTACATACAGAATGCCGACAGTTCCTCCCATGATCCGACCCCTAGATTTACCCAACCCATAATCAACATCCAACTCGCAAATCTCAAAATAAAAAGCGGGCCCAGTCCTAGGTCGCCTGCCCTTTTAATAAATCCCTTTAAGGTTATCTCGCAAACAAGGTGCTACTTCAAAAACAATAGTCCGTCCTATCATGACTTTACGCCAGTCCGGTGTTTGCTCATGCTTCCTTTCCAATCCAAACCCAAACCCTGCAGAACAGGTTCATGCGGCAGGGCTTTGGAGGTGCGTACCACCCTAAAACATCGAAACATTCCCGATATAGGTGACCGCGCCATATACTAACAAATCCGGACGACGATATAACGATCGTGCAAGCGCGTGTTAAATCGTTCAAACCTAACACATTTTGCCCTCGCCGTCGAGGGCAATCACACACTCCGTACGTTAGATATCGGCACGTATCAAGCCGATTTTCACCTATTAGATAGAGCGGTTTTAAAGCTTAAATTAAAAATGTCCTAAACCAACTGATCGAGCCGAGGTTCGGCCCAATGGGCGCCCTCAATACATGATGCTAACAGGTTAGGAAAGGATCAAAAAAGCGACTGACTGAGCCGAGGTTCAGCCCTCCTGGTCATCCTCGATTACATCGCTGACGGTTTAAAACAAGTGGCAGCCCGAGACGAGGTCTCCCCTCTGGGGACCATCAGAGCTAAGCCAACAAATTAAGAGGTGAGCGGGTTGTAATGGTTAACTCCACCAACGTGAGTCATCCAATAAACGATAAACGAAACATGTATGGTGAGCTTCCTAGTTGTTCTTGTTCACATTTTTTACAAGTCAGCATTTGTATTAAAATAATTTTTAAAATAACAACACCGTTCTTAATTATAAATGTAGCAACAACGTTTAAACACGATACTACTTTGGAATAAAACTGGCCAGGGAAGACTACACATGTATACGATATTACAAATTAAGTGGTATTGAGGATTGTTTTATTTCACATATGGGTTTACTGCTTACCATACTAGGCATTAAGACCTTCTGCGAAGCTACATATATTTATTACTGACACGTATTTGATATATTTATGATCTCAGTATTTTATTATTAGATATAATATATCATTTTTATTGACATAAAGTTGACGTGGCTGTAATATATTAAATAGAAGACGAATAAAATGTTTTATCGAGTTATAAACTAAACAAAATCATTTGATGTTATTTGCGTAATATAAGTGTATTCCTATACCTTTAAATTATTGCTCGTCTATATCTGTAATATCGGTAATAATGTTTTTGTATAAATTCATTGACAGATGTAATAGAAAAATAATGAGCAATTCACACTTATATACTGTTTTGTTGTAAGTCCAAGAATTGTTTTTATTCGCATACTAAAACAGACGAGCAGTTAAGTCACCTGATGGAAAATAAGTATAGGTTTGGTTTATTTCTAAATCAATTACTATAACCAAATTTAATTAACAACGAAATGTTAGAAGTCGTCTACATTGTAGAGAAAATGAATAATAATGTCTCATTCAACGGTATTTGTGATTCGAAAGCGAATTGGTTTATGAGCGTCATGCAGGTCACTATAGAGTGATATGAGGCTAAACTCAATCTCCAACCTAATAATGTCCATGTCGATCGTATCGGCTAGACAAAGTACGCTAGAAATCATATAGACAGTATGAACATTCCGCGAATCCGTATGTTTTCAACAAGTAATCATCAAAAACTAAAGTGTAAAATAATTAGAAAAATAAAATTAAAATACTAATTAACGTTTAATACATACGCAAATACTTAACAATTAGACCAGAAACTTATAAAAATAACGAGTGAAAGATCAATACTCAAAAATTAAAAAAAAAGCAACGTTACTAAAATTTTTAGGTTAACCATCTTTCGCCAATCATTATTTTTTATACGCCCCTGTAAAGTTAGACGAAAATGTATAATTAGTGCTATGAAAAAACATTACGTATTATATTTGAATTAATATGTTTTATGGATGCAAATTGTTGTCATTCAAATCAAGATGAAGGATCCATACAAAATTGCTTTGTTTTTCCCTAAATTTTTAATAATTTTTTAATTATTATTACTTTTATTATTTCTACAAGGTAACGATTTTAAACTATATCAATAACGAATTTTCCCATATTTCATTTTACGTAATTTAAAATATCACACAAACCAAACAACACATATAGAAACACACAGACACTAAAAAAACGTTTACTTAAAATTACTTGCTTCATCTTTTTATAAAGTTTTTTAAAAAGACCTGATTTTTAAAAAAGATTTCTTTCAATTTAGGATAAATATCGTTTACAATAAAAAACATTCCAGTGTAATATGTATTCCTCCTTAATAGTTAAAAGGTTCTATCAAGTCGTTTAATACTAGAAAAAGCTTTCTCATGTATTTATCTGTCCAATTTACTCATTTTATTTTGATGTAAAGAAAATAAAGTGGAAATATAGAGTTTTACAGCCAGTTTAAAAATGTCATTAGACTAAAATTATTATAACAATTTAAGCACAAAACAAGCCAAAAAATTCGTAATAACTAAGCTTTAAGATCACTTTTCAGAACTTCGCTCGTATGGAGCTACATATATTAAAGATGTTCTTCCGTTATACTCATTCAAATTGTTTTTATGTATAAAAAAAATTACATATAAGACATCCGACAAGATGTCGTCACAGTTTATTTAATGTTTTAGATTGTTCGTAATCAGTTTTACGGTATGCAGTTACATAGATATATAACGTCCGTCGCATAACCATGTTTTATTACGTTTGACGTATTTTTTAAACACGGTCGTTTTCTAAAACCAATTATATTGTTCCATAGGTGCCATATGTTATTCTTAGAAATTTAACAATACATTAATTTACAAAAAAACCGTCTACAAACTAGTACAATATAAACACCGCTGTGTATTATGTAAACAAGTAGCCAAGGAACCGAAAAACATAATGGACAATAATTTTTTCCTGTTCTCGGCTTCATTTAATCTCACTTTTTATGCCATGTCACAAAGGAAAAGCGTCGGCCGTGCAAACACAGTTTTGTATATAAAACATGCCTTTGCTTAATACCAACATTATTGTCGCGTACACAAATCTCTTGATACATTGAACGTTGGGTCTATTATAAGATAAAAAATTGGAAGTCTTATTTTGTTGTTGTATATCGAATTATATTATACTATAACATAATATTCTATTCGCAAATAATGTTTCTTGTTCATGTATTACTTGCTTTTTTTCATATTATACTTCTCCATTTAACAATTTACAAGTCCTGATGCTGTGTAGTAATTGATAAATGATTGATCGTAAAAATTTTACTAAAGAAAATACGAAACTAGTTTCTAAAAGCATTGTATTTACCTAAAAATTCGTACTCAATTACTTGCACATTTGTCTAGGCATATATAATAGGCTGAAACAATATTTTGCATATACAATTATGTCTTAAATCGATATGTTATTTAATTCTGGATGACTCACCTCGTGGAATTAAATAAATTGAAAAAAAATCCTTTTAAATGTAAAAATGTATTATAAAAGTAATGTCTATTAAATTAATACATATTTATTTTTATCACAAATTTAGCAGTAGCGGCCGAAACTGCGGTGCAGTGGTGTAAAAAGTACGTTGTTAAAAACTGTAAGTTCTAACGTCTCCCAAACTAGGCGTAAAGTGTAGATAGGGAAGCGCTGGGCCTAATAGATACGACTATATTTTTTGACGTAACAATTGAAATTCATTGAAGTACTCAAATTTTAATTAGTCAAGGTCGGAGTAATACATTTACATCAATTAATACCAGTAATAGATTTTAAGCTGCAATAAGGCCCCCGTATTAATTAGGTGAGTAAGGTTAGCTTAGCGGCTTCTGCAATCAAGTAAATTAGCAACCGATGTAGAGACAACCCGATTGGTCAATTTAGTTTTTCCACAACAAGTCTTACAGTATCCTACTGTGGGATGCACGGCTGGCAAATAATTTAATATTTATTCCTAAAGAAAGCGATTCGAGCAGTTTATAACCTAGGCCCCAAAGAATCGCTTGGAAATTTATTTACTGAAATCTTAGTGATGATTGTTTATTCTCAATACATGTTTGAAAATGTCACTTTACACCAAAAACTTTTATTGAAAGTTTCAATGGTAATTGTCTTAAAAATACCAAACAGAATGGATTCACTAGGGGTCGCCCAAAACCTGATGCAAGCAAGCATCAGGCTAGTTGAAAGTATTTTTGAGGCTTGGGAAGCATTTCAGGATGCAATTTGTAGTGCAAAGATCTCAAAAACAGTCTTCACACTTACACACTACACTTCAGGACTAATTTTAGGACATTACGTCACCATGGTATAAGAAATGCCGCACATTCTGTCTTCGTACTTGAGCCATCAAATTCGGAAGGTTGACATGAATGGTAAAAGATCTCCTGGGGCCGGTAAATATTCGTGTCCCACAAGGATTTTCTCTTCATACTTCAATAAGTGACGGTGAATATAATAATATCTCTAGAGTAGCGAATTGGTTTTTATTATCTTTCTATTAAACCAAAGAAAAATAAAATGTATTACCTTCAAACGTGGTAAATTTGATGTGGTTATGAATGAGAAGGCGTTAGGCGTAGTTGAATCAACGGGTATTTCTAGGAATAACTATAAAAGCAAAATTGCAATTGGGAGCCCATATTAATAGGCTTACGCAGTGAAGAAAATTAGATAAATTCAGGTATTTATCTAATTTTCTTCTTTTCTTCTGTGACGACAGCTAGTTAAGTATATTTCAGCTATGTCCATTGTATTATGTGTTATGGCATTCTACTGGGGAAGTGCGGCAGACCTTAGAGGACAAATATTGTCCTCCAAAAACGTGCAATAGGAGCAGGTTTATTACCTGGGCCCCAAAGAATCACTAAAAAGTTGTTTAGAGAAATAACAAATGAAATTTTAACAGCGAATAACTATTATACGCAATATAAGCCGGTAACAACGTGCTCTACGTACGAAATTGCGTCAGTTTTCTGCCATTGCATTTAAAATCTCTGATAACTTATGAGGCATTCATTTTATCAAAATGTCTTCTATTACAATTAATAGAACGAAGATTTTTTAATGCAAAAACTTGAATCTGAAGTTAAACTGTATTATCTTAAACAAGCTTTGAATGTGCCTGATGGCAATTTTTAAAAATGTTCACATTAAAATGTTTATTGAGCTTCATTTTTAAAACACATATTTGCTATCGCGGACTTTATTTTGGATCAATTCTAGTAGCCATTAAAGCCATTGGCATTTTCTCCCAGTAAACCAGTGGGTGGTGCAGAGATTAAAAGTGGGGAAGTGCATAAATTGATTGTATATAAAAAGGTCATTTGACTGTAGCAAATATACCATAATATAAATACTAATATAATATAATGTGTAAAATGTATATATATAAAATGAAAATATTATATACTTATGTACAAATATACATAGTCATGAGTACTTAAATACGAACGAATTTACTGTTCTGAAGACAAGTTTTTTAGAAGAAACTCTTTAGCTTTTCTTTTAAAAGTCATGAAACTTTTGCCCGTCCTGATTTCGAGAGGTAGCGACTTAATAAAGAAAGAGGAATGCATGAAATCAGAACGGTGAATGGGGCATTAAAGGAGGCGATTATGCGTCGAGCGAAGTTATTTGTTGCTGACTTCACATAAATACTGAAAGTAGGGAGATATATAAGACGGTGTGGTAGACGAATTAAGGAAAGAATAAAGAGTGGTTAGTGCTCTTAACGACCGACGTTTGCGAATAGGTAACCACAGAAGCTGGGAACTGTATATATAGACGTGCTCATTATTTTATGTGGTAGCGAATTTTTCCGTTTTGGAAGCGTTTGTAATTTAATTGCATTATTTATTATTATTTATCAAATATCTATTAAACTACTTATCACAAAATTATGAAAAAAATAGGACCAAAGCTAAGCTAATATCTTTCATTTCAAAAGGAAAGATCAAAATAGGAGCACTAAGAGTGGAGCAACGAAGGAACATAATATGTTCCTTCGTTGCTTCGTATTCAATTCGGAGCGTACGTTTTTAATATATATATTATTTATAAAAAAAAAACATACGCTCCGAATTGATTACCTTCTTCTTTTGGGAAGTCAGTCACAATATAGTTCGTTAATTCTCAATACATATTTGGTAACTTAATGTATGTGCACAAATTACACATGATTTTCTAAGACTTTATGATGAACATGGCATAGATACAAGAAACAAACATAATTTATTTCTTCTTTCTAAAGCGCGAAGATAAGTCTTTCATGGGACAATGTATACGTCTCTACAAAAAAAATTCCATTAAACGTTCAGAATTTAACCATTAATGAATTTAAAAGTTTGTAAAGGAACGTTTATGTGTTGAAGGTTATTATAATATAATTGAAGTGCCTAATATGTTATGCCTTAATTGTTTGTTAATTATTTCAAAAGGTTATATAAAAATAGCCTGCCGAGTTTCTTTTGCCCGTTCTTCTCAGGTCTGAGGCGTCATTTTCCGAACCAGCGGTTGCGGGTTCGTCGATCAATAAGCAAGTGTAGTTTTTTATATTTAATCAAGATATTTTAATTTGAATTCGGTTTGTCAACCAAGAAGGTAATGGCTTCGGATTGGGGACTGTAGAGGGGTTATTATGGATCATCTTTAGAAACGTAAAAAAGTTAACGTAAGTAAAGTAAAAACGTGCAGATCATTCTGGAGAATATGTAGTGAAATATAATAATCATTCACAATTTTTTTTTTAAGTTTTGACACTTTTTAATGTGCCTGTATAAATTTAATGTAACAGTAAAATTTATTGAAAAAGGAAAAATTGTCCACTGGGGTTTTTACGCTCGTTTTTTTCGGGATTCTTTTTCCTGAGGTAATTCATTTAATAATCAATAAGAAAGTATCATGCTTCTATGTTAGATAAAGATATTTTACACTGACTAATTTAATTTCACTAAAAAATTGCATTACCCATATTTACGACGAGTAATGAAAAGCATGACAAATAAAACCACAGTATTTACTGTATTATATATATAAACCATTTTTTTAATATACAGATATAAGCTTTCTTGAAAAAAAAAATCTTACTTTAATGTATATTCGTCTCATGTAGAAATTGTAAGAACTTGACTCCGCTGATTTCTCCCTGTGCTCCTGCGGATTTATTGCGCGATTATAATTTTACGACAGCAATTCTATTTCACTGTTATAACCCCGAATAAATTGAGTCAAGGAACGTACAATTTAGATCTTTAGGGCGCAGACAGAATTTAAGTGAAAGTCTGAGGTACGTACTATATATTGATTAATTTATACTTTATACAGTTCTGAATAATTGCGAAATGGTTGTCTTTTTCATTTCCAAAAAATATGCACAAATGAAAGATTTAAAAGAATGAATGATAATTATTTCATTTATTTACGCGATTATTATACATATCAAATCCACTAATTAACGGATTTTTCGCGTTGCTTAAATATATTTATTCCGACATTTCGGATTCTTTTCAGCATCCATGATCACGGACAGACTAAGTTGGTATATATCTGTATCTCTATGTTTCGAATAACTGTCAGTTTATATTTAAAAATTGACATATCTTTCGATTTCTTAATTTTAATGTTCGTTTGACAAAAAGTATTTAAGTAGTCCTTCGGTTTTAGTTTTTTGTACTTTTTATACTCTACGTTTAAAAAAATTAAACGTTTTCAAATTAAACGAGAGTAATTTCAAAATTAAACGCAGAATATAAAAACTACAAAACCGAAAGACAACATACACCGTGAATTTTGGCTAACATTAATATATTTTTAATCCATATTACCAATACTTCCATATAAATATGGATTGCGAATGCGAAAACAACAAACAGAACGACAAATGCGAAAGTAACTTTGTTTCTCTGTCTTTACAGTCTAAACCACTGACCAGATTTTAATGAAATTTAGTACATACAGAAGATTCTAAGATTGGGCATAGGCTATTTAATCTTGCAAAAAAACTGGTTAAAGCGGTTGAATTGGGGGATGAAATTTTACATGCAGATTTGTTATAATATATGTTATAATATATGTTATACTTTGAATCTAAATATTAGCATACTATTAGGACGTCTTATTAATATATGCACTATACGCGAACTCATCGCACTATTACTCGGGCAAATTCGTGGGTAGCAGCTGGTATTATATAAGATGTAAAGAATTATTCTTCCGTTTAAATAAATATCACCCTGGTAGTTTTCCACTTTTCACAAGCACCGAAGTAGATATAAGTCTAGATAGTTCTGTGTAACTTTTATATAATCGTCTCTTTAAATGTAGACATTTAAAGAGACGATTGCATTAAAGATTAATATCTTAACTAGCTTAAAAAAGTATTCCTATTCGTTTTAATATTTGGATACAAATAATAAAAAACAATATTTATGTAAAGTGATTAAAAAATAAAAGTTATTGTATTTGTTTAAAGATTAAAATTTATTTACTTTTGTCTCATTTCACTCAATTTATCTAGAAGGTTTAATGATTGGCACATAATACAAAAGTAAAAATTGTAATTTTTAGCTTTTAGTAATGTGATGAATTTGATTAATGTTAAATCAAATACCGTTTTTATTAAAAAACACTTAAAAACTTTTTCTGCCGAATTTATTCAGGTTTTGCGTATGCAGAGTTGAAAGTATTTTATAAGAATGTCAAGATCTGATAAAATATTACTTTGTTACTCGATTTAAATTAATTTCCAATAATACCGAAATGAAATCCCGCTGTGCGCATAAATTGGCTTAGAAAATAAATTTTTAGCTCTGAGGAATGAAAGGCGCTCAATTGTTTTTATTGAATAATATTTTACATTTTTCTAATTAAAGCCATATCTTGTAATAGGTTAGAGTTTTTTTTTCATGTCATTCTCTCATTCATATATATTTTACTCGTTTGCCTTATTAGTTTGTGGCAATAATATTTGTTAGCTTATAACTAATGTAAACTATGTTAACTCGTTGCAAGATGTTTGCTGTATCTCATCAAAATAATCGGATATTTCATTTCAAGCCAGATCTCGAAAGTACCTCAAGAATTGTAATAGGTTATTGTCGACATGGTAAAATTTAGTAACGTTAGAAGCAATATTCGTCAACACAAATTGTCCCTCTAACTGGGCAAACCATAACGCCGGTTCTTCTCCCCAAAATTGTGTAACTTTAACACCCACTGGATTAATAGTTGATGCCGCATTAGTTGCACCGTCTGTATCCTGCATTGTAGTTAACTGTGCACACAATAGTTGTCTAAGTCTACTCTTCCTTTATAACACTTTTTGCACTCAGTTCAAGTTAACGGCTAACAGTTCAGGTTAACGGTAGTAAATTATAAACCACATACAAATACACATAAAGTTTATTTTGGTTTAGGCACAAAAAGTAGGGCAATATTTCAAATGCACATACATAGCGAAAGCGTAAGCAACAAAATGTGTAAAGAAATTGGCGCTGCCTCACAGTGTCAATTGTCTGAGTCCACTCCGCCGATGACTGGTCCGAATCCGCCAGAATGCGCCCGAGCACGTTACCTTTACGCGGTAATGTTTTATAACTTAAATTACTACTTAAATAGATTTTTTCTAATAGAATCTCTACTTCAAATATAATTTTTATTCGTTTTTCTTAAATGAATACACGAGAAATAATCGCCTGGCCAGTATATAAAGTATCTCCATTAATATCATTAGTATAACATTGGACGTTGCTGATGTGCAACATTTAGTTGAAATATAACAAAAATATTATCGGATCAAAGGTACTGTTACTGTTGATAGAGAAATTAAGAGGGTAATCACAGCGTCGGTTACTAATCAAACCATCTGCATTAAGCTTTACCTGAACTTTTTACGCAAAGCGACTGGCAATTGACCTCAATAAAACCCAAAAGGAAAACTGCAGTTTGTGATTCAAAAACTCATCAGATCTATGGAAAACAAGCAATAGAATCTGTTTTGTTGGTAAGAAACACCAAACGGCCAAGAACAATGGATATTATATATAAACTATCTGAGAACACCGATTTTTCGATTCTAGTACAGCCATAAGTGGCCAGTCACCAAAACTGCACCACCACGTTATCTCAGTTTTAGTCACTTAATATTTTCATTTTCCTCACCATTGTACATATCTTAATATACATAAATCTCGTGTCACGATGTTTGCCCGGGATTAACTCAAAAACTTAACCGATTTTAAAATATTTTAATAGTTGCCCACCATGTGCAGTTTAATCCAACTTAAAAGATAGAATAGCTTTCATCTTAATTTATAATCGCAATAATGTTTTTTAACAATTTATTTTTCTATTATTATTTGATGCAAAATGTTTGCTACAAAACGATTGTGACAGTTGGCGATATCTATTGATTGTTGCGTTGTGTGTGTCAATTGATGGCGCGGTTTAATAGTATAAACTTTTCGTTGATTATTTTTATATTTTGTTATTTTATACAAGGCCATCAATTAAAAAAAAGTAATGAATAATATAATGCAAAATAAAATGTAAAAATTAGAAATTAATTTTTACAGAGCAAAATTAAAAAAAAAGTCATGTTGTATCCTATATAAAGGAAATATTTTTATGACATATTCAACGGCGGATAAGATTGAAGGTACTATATATTCGGTATTTATTTTTTCATACGATAGTTGTTTCCTTACGCTTGCGACGAATGTAATCAATTTTGTTCTTTGTTTTTTAATAACCATCATCATCATCATTAGCAGCCCTTCTCCGTCCACTGCTGGACATTGGCCTTTTTCAATGAACGCCAAAAGGGCCGATCGCCTGCTACTCGCTGCCAATTTGAACCGGCTACTGCGCGGAGATCGGCATCCCACCTGGTCGGGGTCGACCAACGCTCCGTCTTCCCAAACGCGGCTCCACTCGGAACCTATGCATCGGCCATCAAAGCGACGCCAAATTAAGAATTTTTTTCTTTTTGGTGTTATATTACTCACAGACTATACTATTACAAAAGTAATAAAAAATGAGATTATTGTATTTTTTTAACAAAATATTCAATTTAATTTGTATGAAATTGATCACAAAATAATTTGACAAAGTTTGAGAGTGTTTCATGAAAAAGTATGGAAACCAAGTGCAAGTATTTAAAAAATGCAGTTAATACAGTTTAAAAATGGTATAATACATCATTTTATCTAATATTATTACGAACTTATTGCTATTGAGATGCAAAAGGGTAACTAAGACGAAAATTGAAAACAATTACCTAGTCTTAAACAGTAAAAAGGGTCACTTTTATTGTACTAGGACGGGTCAATACTATTTACTACCTGAGCGTGGCCTGCCGTCCATTTTGTTTACACGAGACAAGGATAGGTTGATTTTGTAGAGTATGAGTGAGTGAGAGGAGAGTACTATGTTCAAACATTTTCCATTGTAGACCGGTTTGGTCATCATCGGATCGGTTTCAGGCAATAGCAAAGACATTTACTAGTGCGTCTCTCGACTTGTTCGGTAACGCATGTGTCATTCCTTTCATTTTCGACGACTTCTGGCTACTTATTGGACTACCCTTTTGCTTACTGATTTGGACTTTGTTTGTAATTTTACGACGCCTTTGGTTGTATCTGACTGATTCTGTGAATCAAAATGCCACGCATTCAATACACGCACAAGAATACGCCAATATGCACTTCATCTATGGTGAGTGGGGGCAACGCAAGCCGCTGCAGCCCTTTAAGGAAAGGTACCCTAATGCGCGTCATCCAGATTACAGTGTTTTCATCAGTTCACAGTTGTTATTCGGAGGTCGAATACCTGGCAGCGGTATTGGTGGTATGAGCTCCGGAAGACAAGTGAATATTAATACTCAAGATGTTGTGCTTGATAAAATTCAGCAAGACCCATCTACCTTACAGAGCAATATCACGTCGCACCGAATCCTAAAAACGACCGTGCACCTGCACTGAAAATAAATAAATATCATCCTTACCATATTAGACGTCGTCAAGTCTGCAACCGAGAGAATTACATGCAAGATTGTTTTTGTCGACAAATGCTTGACAAAATAGAAGAAAATCCACAATTTTTGAAAAAATTCTATGGAGCGACGAATCTACATTAAAAAGACGGATACTTTAATATGCATAATCTGCACAGCTGGCAACTCCTCAAATCCAAATCTAATGCGAGAAGAGAGTCGCAATACCAGTTCAAAATAAATTATTGGACTGGTATATTAAATGGGATAGTTATTGGTCCTTTCGAACTGCGAAATTTATCTTCCCAAAGTTACTTAAACTTTACAAAATGATCTCCCAACCTTATTGGGAGAAGTGCTTGAGGAGATAAGGGAATCCCATTGGCTACAGAATGATGGCTGTCCTGACATTATGGTGCAAACGTCCGTTCTTATTTAAAATGCCACATATCCAAATAAATGGATTGGTCGTTTGGGTCCCATTTTGTGGCCTCCTCGATCCCCAGATTTAAACCCTCTTGACTTTTTTACTGGGGTTGCCTAAAAGAAGAGGTGTACTGAAAACGATTTCAAATTTGGAGGAATTAGCAGCCGTGTTCAAGAGGCCGCTTCAAAAATAAATGAACGACGCTACGCACGCTTTCTTAGTAGAGCCTTTATTAGAAGATGTAGAGCGTGTATTAGAGTCGGTGGCAGACAATTTGAACACCTGTTATAAATAAAGATTGTTTTATGTACACCTGCAATTTCTTATTATTAAAATTTAATAATATATTTATCGTTTCTGTTTTAGTCGTATTTACCCTTTTGCATCTCAATAGCAATAAGTTCGTAATAGTATTAGATAAAATGATGTATTATACCATTTTGTAAACTGTATTAACTGCATTTTTTTTAAATACTTGGCCACTTGGTTTCATATTTTTTTTTACATGAAACACTCTCAAACTTTGTCAAAATTATTTTGTGATCAAATTTCATACTAAAAATTAAAATTGATATATTTTTAATAATTGAAAAAAGTACAATAGATACTCATGTTATTTATTACTTTGTAATAGTATAGTCTGTGAGGAGTAATATAACACCAAAAACGTAAGCAAATTCATTAATTCTGCTCGCTGTACATAAATTGACAATAACATCATAAAAATGGATTTACGTTTAAAAAATCATAACTTGAGTACCAGTTGGAATTTTTTTCTTTGTGTATTTTTTTCGAGTGCGGGTAGCTGTGTTTGCGGCGCTTAAGGATTATCCATTCTAAATGGGACACCCTGTATATAGTAAAAATTATGATAACAAATAATCGTATATTGGTAAAAACCTACAATTATATACATAATAAATATTTTATTATTTTTTTAAGGCAAGGTGGAAAACAGGTGCCTAACTCATGATAAGGGATTACCATCAACTACGGATATTCGCATCACTAGAGACACTATTACTACGTTGTAGGCCATTTAGGCTCTGCAAAAAGCAGGCTCTTTTTTGAGGGACCCTAAGTCATATCGGTCTGGAAATATTATCAAATATGTAATATACAGCCACAAGTCAAATAATACTGATTTATCAGCGCTACGTAGGTAAGTGCCTTGCCAGAGGAAATTTGAGTCTTCATGGGTTTAAAATGGACAAAATTCAGTTGGCCACAATTAGAGATTTTGTCTAATAGAATCTCTACTTCAAATATAATTTTTATTCGTTTTTCTTAAATGAATACACGAGAAATAATCGCCTGGCCGGTATATAAAGTATCTCCATCAATATCATTAGTATAACATTGGACATTGCTTGTGCAACATTTAGTTGAAATGTAACAAAAATATTATCGGATCAAAGGTACTGTTACTGTTGATAGAGAAATTTAGAACGGAAAACTGCAGTTTGTGATTCGAGTTGCGCACCATGTGCAGTTTAATCCAACTTAATAGATAGAATAGCTTTCATTTTAATTTATAATCGCAATATTGCTTTATAACAATTTATTTTTTTCTATTATTATTTGATGCAAAATGTTTGCTACAAAACGATTGTAACAGTTGGCGATATCTATTGATTGTTGCGTTGTGTGTGTCAATTCATGGCGCGATTTAATAGTATAAACTTTCCGTTGACTATTTTTATATTTTGTTAACTTATACCAGGCCATCATTTAAAAAAAAAGTAATGAATATATATAATGCAAAATAAAATGTAAAAATTAGAAATTAATTTTTACAGAGCAAAATTAAAAAAAGTCATGTTGTATCCTATATAAAGGAAATATTTTTATGACATATTCAACGGTGGATAAGATTGAAGGTTTTATTATTTCATACGATAGTTGTTTCCTTACGCTTGCGACGAATGTAATCAATTTTGTTCTTTGTTTTTTAATAACCATGCAACTAAAACATTAAAATTATGTTTTTTAAAACCAATTCTTTTGTGTAGAATTTTACAAGATATCAACAGAAGGAACATTTTGATTTATCGTCTTCAGTCGGTTTCTCTACCACTGCTATTTTTCATTGTGTTCAAGTATAACGGTAGCCTGACTGGTAGTATGACTGATATTTTCTATCCGTTTATCTTAAGCCCTTAAATCGTTTATTACAATGTAAAATAAGTAAAACCTAGGCGCAGCAAACACGTGGCAGGGACTGCTAGTTTTCTATATATTTTTACCAGGAATCACAATTGAAAATTCTCTTGATAGTCCCGGTCCATCAGCATTAGCGAGTCAGCCAGTATTGTTCTGTACGGTATTATGGACCAGTAGTACATTCAGGCCCCATACTATGAATATCTATAGCCTGAATGTGCTAGTTTTTATTTTGGAGGGGTCCGTTGGCAGGGCTACATATACCCCATATGTAGCACTGCCCAACGGTTGCTCTTTTCTCATGTTACTCAGGAGATCGGCAGAGCTGCGGGTGCTTTTGACAGACTTCAGCGACTCCAACGCTACATAGCCTTTGTGAACCTCCTCTCTTTGGGTGAATTGGGCAACCCTGACCATCGCTTCAGGTGCCGTGTATGTGCTCCAGGCATATATACCGCTAAGTATCAGGGTGTTGGCGATCCGTACGGGGCTGTCAGATAACCCAGCGAAGAGGTGTGCTTTTGGGCTAGCTTCTTGCCCAAGAACCTGCAAGATGTAATGCGGAGCTTCACTTACTTGAGCACTTCACTCACTTGAACACTTCAAAAGTTCACAAGCGCGGCCGTCAAACATTGAAGGATAAGGCACTAAGTTTTCTATGGACAGTGGAGACTAAAACATTATTACGTGACGATAAATTGGACAAACGAAAATCATGGATTACAGTTTTCATTACATATATATTAAAAAGAATAGGTTTAAAAATATTAACTGTAATCATTTCTTAAACAATTTGTGACCTTTTTGCTAAAAATTGTGAAAACAGGACGTAACTCGGAGCTCTCACTGCTCCGTAAATAAATTTATGTGTAGCTCGCTTTTGTTGTTAATTGTTATTAATGATTTCTGGCTGTAGCAGGAAAACTTTTATATATTTTTTATAAAATATGTTTAGTACGTTAAATGACAGTCATTATCCCTGTACGAAGTCGGACTTTAAAACATTGTTAAGATAAAATTAATCAAAAATTAACGAATGAAGAAAATTTTAATATGAAAATTAAAATAATTTATTATATAAACATATATTTTTGAGTAACATAATAAGATACAAAATGACAAAACAACCATTGTGATGAAATTTGGTTTTGAATTGGATCATCATTATCAGCCTGTTATAGTTTACAGCTGGGCATAGGCCTCAATTAACACACCCCTATCCATTAAAGGGTTTTGGACCGTATCCCACCACGCTGGTCCAATGCGTGGGTGGTGGGTGGAACCGATTTTTTACATGCCCATCCGACGCATGGATCATCTTACTTTTCAGACAATTGGGTGATCGGCCAGAATTGCCCTAACCAATTTTCTTGTTGTCTTTTGTTGTTTCAATTGTCCATGATATTATTCATACATTTCGTTGCCAATACACAATCTATTTTAGTTTTTCAAGCTATTTTAGTAAAATTATGAAAAAAAAGTTTGCAGCTACCATTTGTTATATAATTCATGGCGGGGTTATGATTGATTGATCCTACGGTAGGCGTTCTTATTTTTGTTTAAAACTTCATGTTTACAAAAAATGTAAAATATCTTCCTGCATTTACGACGAATACTACAGGTAATTAAAGAAATCGATTTTAGTGACTTTATCCCCCATATTTTGTTTACAATATTCCCGAAATTTTGCAATCTTTGTCACGGGACAGAGACTTTGTGTAGCAAAAAGTTAAAATATTTGTGAAGTTCAAATAACAAAAGCATTGCAAACTTCTGCTTTGCAACAGTCCTATATTCCGGCGGGAGATAGTTTTGTCGCCGTACAGTCACCACTTCCGATGCCGTTGCATTAGGGTTGCCACTATAAAAAGAAAATATTTCTTCGTAACTTCTTAAATGCAGCACCCATAAAATATTATTTTAACAGAATAATATTATTTTTCTTAACACATATTTGGGATCACTGTGAGCACGTTAAATGTAAGATCTTTCTTTCCCACTTTAGCAACAGCTGACTCTACCCTCAACCCAAGGGTTCAAAAGACAAGATAAAATATTTTATGCGCTTATTGCAATAAATAAAAAAGATAACAAAATTTTGTTTTCACTAGTTATTTTTAGTGTTTTATTTTTTTTATTGCATACGCAGGCAGACGAGCAATCGGGGCCACCTGTTGGAAAGTGGTCACCGACGCCCATAAACATTGCCAATACTGGTATCACCAACGCGCTGCCTACCGTGAGACATAGGATGTTAAGCCTCGTTTACCCAGTAAATTCGCTGGCTAGGGTCACCTTCAAACCGGAACACAGTAGTGTTTTCACACTACTTTGTGGTGGAAGTAGGCACCGTGGTGGTACCCACCCAGACGGTCTCCCGTAAACAGGGGACCTACCACCGGCAGTGTACAGCGTCACTTGACCTCGCAAACGTGTCCTCACAGCCCGCTACTGTTTTCTTCATGAAATGATTCGAGAATTCGTTGAACCATAAACACATGTGCTTTTATGGCTCCGTACAGAGGAAAAACATTTGATCGGCGAATTATAGCTTGGTGCGTTGGCCTTATTTAAAAAAAAATCAGTTTACCAAATCTTACTTGTGTCCTTTTTGAACTACTGAGCTTATTTCACTTTATGTAATGTACTAAGTATGCACTACAGTTTGTGCAGAATTATTGTGTCCACAATATACTTAAAGGCACAGAAGGGATAAACATTAAACTTGTTTATGCTAGTCTAAATATGATATAGTACAAATTAATTTCTTAGCATAAGTCTACTCCCTCTGCCTACCTATCTCCTAAAATTAGGGGTTATCCTACAATTCCGTGTGCTATTATTCTGGTCATTACAATATCTGTTCATTACAAGAGTCTCACTACTGCTACTACATATACTTTTATTACTAATTAAAAGGTATTTAAAGACAAATTTCTGAAAGAAGATCTTGTTTTCTATATTTATGAAATATAGTAAATTAAATGGGTTTTCATTGCCATTCTATTTTTTATCAAGTTAGAATTCAATAAACGAATCGAAATTAAAAATATCTAAATTCAGAAAGTAAATAAGAGAAACAGGATAGTATTGAAAAACATCAAGCTAAAACTAACAATAGAGACGAAATTCTGCGAAATCCGTCTGCAACACAAATGCCGAGCCCTGAAACGCCAATACTGGCTTCTACGACGGATATTCAGCAAGCCTCGTTACCTGCGAATCTCCGGGACACCAGAGCGCATGCGTCAGTTTTAACGCGCATGGCGACGGGCCGACAGCGTCTCTGCCAAAATAAATAGAAATGTTAATAATACGCATATTGGAAACATGTTAATTCGTGATTTCCGGCAATTTGAAGAAGCGGAACACACAAAATTACCAATGTAAGTAAAATCACCTAGCTCAGTTGCAACACAGTGCTTCTCTTTTGATAACCTAAAATTAATTTTGAGGTTCCGATGTGCAACACCTTTGATTGATTTCTATTGTCTATTTTTAAGGTGACATGATTCGAAACGGCCTCCGTCAAGGTTCATATTTACTTTTGTGCTTTGTTGTAGTTATTTAAGAAAAAATGTCTAGTGTAACTTAAAACCAACTATACTGAGTAATTTCGAGTATAAAATACTAATTGTCAAAATTTACGTCCGTAGGTTAAAACTTTACGAGGGACAGTTTATATAATAAACATTTTCTCATTAGAAAATTGTTCTGTGCTTTGTGAAGGTTTCTATGTTAAAAAAAATTTGACGTACCAATTATTAATAAACATAAACTCAGCACGCCTGAACAAGTTATAATGACCAGGCGGATGCTTTTGCTTTCAAAACTACCCATTGAAAAAAATATGGTCGTTGTTGAATTATGTGATTTAACAAATAATCAATGTGACTTATAACTACTTAATAAAATTGTCGTATTTTTTAATAATGAGTAACAATTAATTTTTCAATTCAAAATAATAATTTTTACTTGAATGTAATATTGTTTTAAACTTAAATTAATTGTTTCATTGTTTTAGACGCTTCCATTGTTCGCATAGTCACGATTAACCGTTCATGACCTTTTGATTTATTGATCTATCTAAATAAAATTAGTCGTGACAATTCCGTTGTTTCCCTTCCATTAAGACTGTGGAAGCTCTTGATATTTATGCAAAGATTGCGTATCAAAATTTTGTATGTCCTGGCAAATAATTATCTTAAACGCTCACATTCCTTTTTTTCAATATTAAATTAAACTGTAGATTCCAAATATTTTTTGTTGCATAAACTCAATGCATCTGTTACGTTAATACTTTTTAAAAAAAGTAAATGGTACTTTAATTTGGGTGTGCATATATAAAAATAAATGTTAGTTCTTATTTTAGAGGGGCCGCCTGAGGAAGTATTATCGCGGTGTCTTTTTCTGTGCCCATAAAATTGGAACAGTACTGTTTACTGTCTTCCGATTTGAAGGGCACAGTCGGTAAATAAAACATAACATTCTATGTCTCAAAAATGTAAAGGTTAGCTTTAATCACTGTCACAGATTGTCTTTGTAATCGGGTATATTTTTTAGGCATGTATAAATCGTGATACTAACTTGTGTAGTTTTAAGTACTAATACACTGTAACCCACGGTCGTTATAAAACTATTTAGCATTCAGGTTGACGTTCGGTTTGTGATTCTCTTTTTTTTTATTGCATACGCAGCAGCTGAAGTCGAGCAACCTGATGGAAAGTGGTCACCGACGTCCATGAATTGGCCACAGGTATCACCAACGCCTGCCTACGAGAACATAGGATGCTAAGTCTTGTTTTACTAGTATAGCAGCTACTAGTGCATTCAACCGGAACATAGTGTTTTACTCTGCTTGTCGTAGAAAGCATTCGTAGTGGTACCACCAGACGGTCCTGTAAAGAGGACCACCACCGGTATAGGATGTATTATAAGATGTGTAATCGTCAATCCACTGGTAAGCAATCTAGAAACAAGTAAAGTGTTCTTTCCGATGGATTGATATGTAACGCATCGATCCTTCACCTAATATCTTTTTCTCGCTACACCGGCTATACGTCTAATCGATATAAGAGAGTACGAGAAACAACTCCAATGTTGGATCAAGCATACAATCTAATATCGGTAGAGAAACTTAGAAAATCCATCAGTTTTGTTAGATAACAGGAATTACATTTCACTAGCACGTAAAGATATAAAATTTCATCTTAGATATATAATAAACAGTATATAAAATTTATTTTTATTATTAAACTTAACGAGAACGATCCTGGTTCGCTCATAATAATTACGTTTTCACAGTGAACTTGTGTTACAGTGCCGTTAAAATGCAATTTGTATTTTGTTACAGGTCCGACATTAAGTCTCACCGTCAGCGCTCGTAAAACTGACAGTCATACAATTTATTGTCTGGGGTGCGAAACTTGATTGGCGACGATGAACCCACGATTTCGGACGTTGATGCAAACGATAACAGCACAAAACATTTGAACGAATCAAGTCATTTAAATTTAGGTGGCAGTGGCTATGAGAACATTATCGACAACAAATGGATACAGGGTGTATTCTGTGTAATTTACACGATAATCTTCGTCCTAGGGCTCTTAGGTAACCTTCTAGTGTGCTTTGTGGTAATCAGAAACAAGGCTATGCAAACGGTTACCAATTTGTTTATTACTAATTTGGCGCTCTCCGATATCCTGCTTTGCATATTTGCGGTGCCATTTACGCCACTCTATTCGTTTCGTGGGTCGTGGGATTGGGGATCTGTGTTATGTCACGTTATGCCTTTTGCACAAGGGTGCAGTGTATACATATCCACTTTGACCTTAATGTCTATAGCTATCGACAGATTTTTCGTAATAATATACCCTTTTAGACCAAGAATGAAAGTGGAGACTTGCATCTCCGTTATTATAATGATATGGACTTTTGCTGTCACTGTGACAACCCCTTACGCAGTATTTATGACGCACTATGATTTAAAATTTGGAAGCTTTTGTGAAGAAACATGGCCAACTGAAGACATAAGACGCGTATTTGGCTCCGTGACTTCGGTTTTGCAATTTGTACTCCCATTTATGGTGATTGCTTTCTGTTACACATGCGTCAGTTTCAAATTAAACGACAGAGCAAAGGCGAAGGCTGCTAGTAAAAACACTAAAAAAGAAGAACACGACAAGAACAGAAAGCGCCGTACTAATCAGATGCTAATAGCAATGGTGACGATTTTTGGACTCTCTTGGCTTCCTCTCAACATCATTAATCTCTGCAACGACTATTACATATACGCGATCCATCTTAAATATTACTTTTTGATATTCTTCATGGGCCATGTGATAGCGATGTCGTCAACTTGTTACAATCCTTTCATTTACGCATGGATGAACGAAAACTTTCGCAAAGAGTTCAAGCAATTGATACCTTGCATTGAGACTACGACTCAACTCAGGGTTAATATTCAGCTAGATCAACTAGGCGTCGGTCCATCAGAGAAGACACTGAACGGAAATACGACCACGGACAGCTACTTATCCAGTTCAAATAGATCTGCATCATTCAGGCACAAACGCAAACCCAGCGCTGCAGCGGATGTCGAAAGGAGCGGCGTTGAGTTAAACGAAGATTTACTAACCGTAGACGTGAAGCATTGTCACATCTCGACAAGTTACAATTTACGGAGGGAGTCAGTTAAACTGCGCCTGATTAATGAAGAATCGTTTGACGGACCTTCAACTCAAAGCCAATTCTAATCGTACAAAATCATATACATGCTTTGTTTGTACCCATTCATTGGTTATACACAATAAACAAATGTTTGAACATTTTTTAAAAAAATGCATTTTTGCATGGTAAACTGTAATAAAATTGTCGTCAATTTACTTTTGTATCCTTATCCGCAGCAATAATGTTTTGTGATCTAAATAAGAAAAGCACTTTGTCAAGGAGACAAAATAAGTAAAATTTACATTGATATTATTAAGCTACACATAATGTTACCCAGCACAGAGTAAATAAAGAAAATCACGCCTGTTTTTTTTAAATAATAGTGTATAATGATATTTTAATAAAACGGTTTTTAGCTTATACTCACAAGTTAGCTAAGTTTCTAATTCTGTTAATTATGTTTATTTTCTCGATTAATTAAATGTACTGAATAAATAATTTAATAGTTATCAACTATTAAATTAGTTATTAAGACATTGACGATGTTCGCAAGACAAAAGATCGTCCGATATTTTTGGAATACATTTTAAATAGATGTTAAGTCATTTGCTAATGGATGTTCACTATTACTGAATTTTTAATACGCTTATAACTTTAAAGGTAACCCTTAGATGTACGATTTTATGTCAATATCTATAATAATAGAATTGTTAAATGTTTAATGCACAAAAATAAGCCTATTTAGAGTCACTGCCACCAACCTTGTTATTAAATTAGTGGGTCCTTTATCAAAATAATAATAACAAAGAATAATTGTAAGCATATCTAAATATGCCTGTAAAACCTCCTTATTGTATTTAATAATATAAATTAACCAAGTTGTTTTAAATTTTGTATTAAAGGTCAAAAAAATGTTATAATAGGCATCCTACAATTTGTCTCACTATTATCATTAATTTAGTTCAGAGCTTATTGAAGCACAGTTTTAGGATTCTCAAGAAATCAATTAAAAATTTAACTGTATTTATAAATTATATATTTATTAGAGATATCTAAATGGACTAGTTATAATATTTGATGTCTTATGAATTTTCTACTAGGGTAATGTAGTCTTCAGATTGACTTGTGCATAGATAAGTTGGGAAAGGAACTAGAACTAATTTCAAGATTAAAATTATTTCTATTTTTCACTTTATTGCGTAGTAAGATATTTTTTTAAAAGACCGAACAACAAATCATCTTGCATTTAATGGTATGTAAATAGTTAATGACCGACTTTTGGCAATAAGTGTTTTAAACATTATATGTATGTGTTATCCTTAGTTTAAAAAATATTTTAATCATATAATATACATAACTATAATTAGATTATAGTAAAGTGTTTATCAGTTTCGAATAGTTTCTTTAGCTATATATTGGCCAGTCAGGATTGCCATTAATTGCTATTGAAACTTGTAAAACCTACGTGCTGAAGCAAATTATTCTTACTACTATATGAATGAGAAACCATGTAATTTTTGTTCAGGAGTACTAAATTTAAATGCATTGTTTAAATTTTCAGCGTCGAATAATCTATTTATATTCCTTTTTAAATGGAAACATACAAAATTAACCGATACCAAATTTATACACCCAAAAAAAAATTTTAAACTCAATTGTATCAAGAAAATGTTTAATTAAAAAATCGATTCATTACCATACAGTTTCAGATGTGATGTTCAAGTGTTGTTAAAGGCAATTGTTTTACTTCAAGTTCGAATATTGTAGTTTATTACTTTAATAATAACGAAAGACAAAACAATCTAAAAATTACAATTTTTTCTTAGGTTACAATACCTATATATGATACGCTTCAGTATACTATATTAAGTAATATGATGTATTAAATTATTGTGGTTCAAGTCAATGTTAAGCAATAATTAATGAAAGTAGTTAGTTATTTATAATAATTTATGGCGTAAAATTGTATGTGCAATCCTGTTCACTCGTTTTTTGTATTAACCCTTTTATGATGATTATTGTCTGACATGTGTGTAATTAACCTGTAATATTTTGCAATAAAATAATTAAAACTCTTTCTTTCTTTATTTATTTACCATAAAATGGTAAATTTTATAAAAGTGAACTTTTGAGACATTCATATGATATGAAGGAATATCTTATATCAATTGCAAGGATATTTCTAAATGTTCGAAATGTAATCTACACATATAAAATCAATTGCTGTTCGTTAGTCTCGCTAAAACCCGAGAACGGCTAAACTGATTTTGGTTTAGAATTATTTGTGGACGTCTAGGGAAGGTTTAAAAGGTGAATAAATATAAAAATTATCGGAATTGATAAAATTTTTGTTGTTTCCTAGTTGGTTAGGGCAATTTGGGCCGATCACCCAATTTTCACCCAATGTAAAAATTCGGTCTACCCATCTACCCGCATTGGACTAGCGTGTTGGTATACGGTTCAAAACCCTCTAATGAATAGGGGCGTATTAGTGGAGGCCTATGTCTTATATATATGATGCTTATTAGTGTTTTATACTGGCATCTAAAGGAATTGTTTTAGACTGCAATGGTAAGGCCATTCATGGGAAGGATCCATGGTCACTTGGTGCTGTTCTTCTGTCAATTATTAGTAGTTAGTAGTATTTCATTTAAAAGTCCGTTTTACGCATACCGAGCTTATGGTTTCTTGAGGTCTAGCAGTAATTTTATGCTTGTGTATAATTTAAAACTTTAGTGTATTTTTTTGCTAATACCTTATGTAACAGAATATTTTTCTGTTCCGTAAACATACAACTTTTTTTTTAATACGAAGCTTATATACGCCAACAAGACTTATCTATTAAAAATAATATAGGAGAAGAAATTAAATTAAAATAATGATAACTGAAAGTTTTTCACATTTACAAACGTTATTTCTTGCACAATTGTCTCAGCGACAATATGTTGTTTCTTTGCGCTCAGCAGGTACCGCACATGTATTATGATTATATGCGACGCATATAGCAATATGTTCGTTTCGCATAATTATTACTACTCCCAAACCATGTTCAAGGAATAAGTTTCGACGATATGTTCCATAACACTGATCGCTTTTTACTTTCAAGATGATTAATTGACTAGAAACATGCATTTCATGCCATACATTTCGTATTGAATTAAGTATTTTCGATTAATTACGAATTCTGCACGTTAAAATAGAATGAAATATATGTACTGCAATAATTACTTTGGCAAACCAACTTACTTTGTCTTTTCAATTTCTGATTGATAAATCAAATTGCAAATCACTTTAATTTATTTATAAACGCACCAACAACCGCATTTACACATATTACGTTATTGGTATAGTGTTTTTACGTAAGTATTTAAACGCACTTTCGACATCTTTAACACGATTGTGGGCTGCGCATGCGATACTTTGCTATCTTCGCTTGACACTGACCCGCTTGCAGCTTCCAGGTTGTGGGAATCAGCTGGGTTGAAAGGAGGAGTGCGGGTCGCTATTGTTTGTTGAGCATTGGTGCCTCATATGACGTGCTTATGATGCAATTTATTTGTTATAATAGAAGTAACCATTACGTTTACATTTTAACTGATTATTGGGACAAAAGTTAACCAAATTTAAAAACCAGTTCATTGGAATATATTACTAATTCTGAACAAACCTTTTTTCACGTATGTATTATACGAAAAATCACCCTATCTGTATAGCATTATGCATTAAATTACCGGCCGGGTCAGCTACAATAATGGCATAGCCACTTTTATTACTTTAAAACATTTTTATTTTTCTTTTACGCATTATTCAATAGACAACTTTCTTGGATGCAAAATTAACTTTATCTCTTAGTCTAGCTTTTGTCCAAAATATTTTTGTACAGGTATATTTTAAAGTGTAATAGTAACAGAATAAAATGTACATAACATGACTAAAATTACTTAAGATTTACTCAAAATATTTCATATTTTAACATGGCCTGCTTCCATCGCACTTTAAAGAAAAAGTTAAGTTGCACTTTAATTATTTACAGGCAGAAAATTTTCTTACTTGAGTCACTTTAATGATTGAGTTTGCTTGAAAAACAAAATATGTAGTTTTCCAAGTTTTAAGAAAAATGCGTATAATTTATCTCTAAGTATGTACCATAGTACACACAGGAAATATGAATTTCGGTCAGTAAACCAGTTTCCGCCAACTGTTACAAAATAGCTTTACCAACTGCTGTGCCAACTTAACGGAACACGTATCGAATTAAATATCTGTTATACAAGAGTCGGATACGTTTTATATTACAGTATAATTTAAATTGCAACAATGTTTTTCACCTTTAAAAATAAAGAGCTTAAAGTCATTTACATATTTTAAAATTATACAAATAAACAAAATTGGAGTGTCTGTTCGTAACATGAAAATAATTGGTTATAAATTATGGTATTGTGATTTTTTTAAATGTTTGTCTCTTTATATGTCAGTGTTAGTGTCGTTTTTGTGCTGGCTAATCTCTGGAAAGGCTGGTAAAATTTTGACGGAACTTTCACTAGATGATAACAGCTATCATCTAACCTAATTCACAGTAACTTAGGCTACCTTTTTTATAAAAAATATGTTTTTAGTTGTACGAAGGCGTGGGCAACAGATTTTAATAAATATTAATTAAAATCGGCCTTCAACTTAGTTAGTAGTAACTAAGTAGAAGACCGATAATACGCAATAGATAATACGCAAAAAACGACGCAAGAGCACAGCTTACTCGGCACAACCCCAAAAATTCGAAAATAGAAAAAATTAAGAACGGCAAAGCACCAATTGAGGACGGAATTACAGCGGAGCTTCAGAAAGCGGATGAAGAACCGATTCTTGTAGTCCTTCAGAGACTCTTTCATTTCATCCTACAGGATGGTATTACGCCAGAAGCGTGGAGCAGAAGTTTGGTGGTGCTGTTCTTCAAGAAAAGTGATAAAAGTCTCTTGAAGGACTACAGACCGATTTGCCTTCTAAGCCGCGTTTTTGTCTTCTTCATCTTGAATCGTCTCGCTTCCAGTCTAGACGACCTCCAGCCACCTGAACAAGCTGGATTTCTAAAAGACCTTAGTACCACAGACCACATATTTACGCTGTGGCAGAGATCAGAAGACTGTGGAGTATAATCTGCCTTTATGCTTGGCGTTTGTTGACTATGAGAAAGCCTTTGATTCTGTCGAAATTTGGGCTGTGCTGCAGGCTCTTCAGCGTTGCCAAATTGACAGTGGGTTAATCGAGGTTCTGAGGTGTTTATACAGCAAAGCCACGATATCCGTCCGAGTACAATCCAGTACGACGAAGCCTATCCAATTACAGAGAGGTGTAAGACAAGGTGATGTTATGTCGCCAAAACTCTTCACCGCTGCATTGGAAGACACCCGACAAAGTTATGAATTGGAAAGGACGAGGTATAAGCATCAATGGCGAGAGCATTCCCCACCCTAGATTTGCCAACGATATAGTCATCATGGCAGAGTCGCTGGAGGACCTAAATGCTATGCTCAATGACCTCAACAGTGTTTCTTAATACGCGGGTCTTAGTATGAACATGGACGAGACTAAAGTCAGGTCTAATGGTCATGTCATGCCTACGCCGGTGGTTGCTGGGAGTGCTGTGCTGGCAGTTGTTGACAAATATATTTACCTGGGACAAATAGTCCGATTTGGTAAGTCCAACGTCGACGCAGAGGTCCATCGACGAATCCAGCTCGGATGGGCAGCGTTCGGGAAGCTACGACATATCGTCTCTCGTCTCTCTCTCGTCCAATTTACCTCAATGCCTGGAGACTAAGGTCTTTGACCAATGTGTGTTGCCAGTGATGACCTATGGCATAGAGACATGGTTCTTCACTGCCGGCCGTATGAGAAATCTCCAAGTCGCTCAACAAGCTACGGAGCGGGCTATAATTGCAAACAGTTTTGCTTGAATATGATGAAAAGATGTTACAGTCTTCTTCGTCCATTCTTCATTCTGTATGGGCGTCGAAGCTTGGACCTTGACAGAAGCTATTTTTAAAAGGACAAAGTGGATTAATATTAATAATAATAACGAATGGGGAAACAACTAACAGTATTAAAGAAAATACAAAAAGAGGAAAGTGAAATATCTTGGCCGTGCGAAGAAAAAAATAAAAGGCTTAAAAATCTGCGCAAGTGGTGTAACAAGAGCACACGTTTCTTATTTCTTTAAAGGTTCAAGTTGATATAATGGTTGCAAACCGCCGATAGGAGAAGGCGCTCAAAGAAACTTAAGTTTTAAGAAAAAATAATTTAACAGTCAGAAACTGTACCCGATTTACTGCGAACAGTTGAGGGTCATCTCGACATATAAAAATTTAAGTCTGTCCCGTGAGTACGCTGGAAACGGTAAAAACTTGGTAGGATCTGAAACTTGGAAATGATTTCAAAATATTTAAAGCCATAAAATTTGTCATTTTCTATTTAAATTGCGGTTTTTTTCTTAATCATTTGTGGCCCATAGTAGACCATTATTTTTTCAAGTACTGATGATCAGACTGTCTAGAATTTATCGAATTAGAAAACTTGCAAAAGTATTTTATGTTGCTTTTGTTGTTTAGACGACAACGGTATTTTTATGTTGTCATACCATTCATAAAGAATCAATTATAATATTTTGTGTATTATTCCTTTCTAAAAGTGTTAAAGCTCTGTAGCTGTGTAAGACTAACACTATACTTATGTCTCAACTTAATCTGTCATGATTTGTACATACGTCTTTATTATCAAGGATAAGGATTTGTTTGTTTTCGACGGCTGTCACTTGACTGCGAAAAGAGCTTATAAGTGGCGACTTGGATTTCCGCCAAAGAATGTTGAGCTGTTTCGTGTATATTATTAAAGATATTTATCGAATAGTCGAATTTCAAAATATTTCAATAAAGATTTTTTTACTGTATAATAATTAAAAGGGTTTTTAAGAGAATATATTTGAATAATATAAATAGTATCTATTTCCATGTCTATTTTAAATATGTTATTTTTGACTATTACCGTAGTATAGCTTCATGAACATGAAATAGCATTTGTATTGTGTATAAACAGTACACTAGCGATATCTGGTTAATAAAAATTGTTTTAACAATATTTATTGAAGTAAGACTGGAAAAATAAAATCTGATTAATGAAAACCTGAGCATGTTTTCATAAAGTTTTGTCAAAATAAAAATAAATCTTAAGTATTTTGGTTCATAGAACTCATAAACTTTAGATAAATCATTAAAACAAATAGAGAATATGAAACAACGAACATTGAAAAGAGACCAAAAATACCCTACTTTTGCTACAAAAGAAAAACGGAAATGCTGTTAGGTTGAACCATGTAATCTCAAAAACTGATTTTTTAATAATCTTTTCAGTTATGTTTTCAATGAGCACGATAATGGTGAACTAAAAACTAAGTAGCTAGAGTATTAAACATCTTCTCGGTAATATTTTTATATGGTGGAGATGTAACAAGTCTGTTGAGAGAATATTTATTGTACTGCAAAGCGATTATACCATTTGGACTAAATCTGCTTGAATAGGTTGTGTATTTTGTAAACACTTAGAACCACAAAGCGAATAGTAAACAAATCTATCAAAGTAGTATACACAAGAACCAAGTCCACTAATATAAATTTTTTAATAATAAAAGATTTAGAGTACATCCCACAAAGGTATATACGTTAATGCGGGCCTTTTGCTTTCTTAAAGGATAAAGCAAAGTACCGTACCATTAAAAGATTAGTTTGCCCATTTTGAGATAAATATTATACAAACATAAACCTCAAAAAGGAAACATTTTAGGCATATTTTACTAAAATATTTTGATAAATCAATTTCAGTAAGTATAACTTAACAGTTTATTTGGTGAACCGTGTTTATATAAAAAAAAAACAAAATCAATTATAAAAGACTGTATTTTTAAGGCACTGCGTACTTATTTTACAAAACTTTAGTTCCTTTACTTATTACACTTACATTATGGGTTACAAATTAAATGCTCACTAGCACACTTTTAAACTTATGTACAAAACTAGTAAACTTACTCACATACTGAAAATAGATTAAGATACTCAACTAATCGGTTAATTATAACAATCTATTATCAGTACACGTTTTTTGACTATGTCCAAAAAAAATTGATTTAAAAACTTATTAGCGAAAAGACTTTTAGAGGAGCAACATTTAAAATAACCAAGATAATAACTATCCTATTAATAATAGTTCTTTCTCATGAGAAATTTTTAGGTAAGAGTAATATTAAGATGCTAAATACAATTCTTTAAAAATATAAACGCATTGTTAGTCGGCTATTATATAATAACAAAATATAATAGATGTTTTGAAAAAGTTTAGTTAATATTAAGAGAGTACCCGTTAAAATAATTTTGCTTGATTGGACTTACCAACTATAGTGTTGTATTGGTTTTATATATCTGCATTAAAATTTTAAAAGTAAGATGCTAAAAAAATGAACCGTTTTAGCACTTGGCAAAAGCGTGACATTGTTTCGATAAGTATTCATAAAAATTCAGATGTACATGAACAAAGAAGCTATTCATTTATTTAAAATATTGGAAACAACTGTAGATTCTGTAACGACAGAACTTTGCAATTCAATTCAAGGCAGAGCTTTCTTCCACAATAGACAAACATATGATAGAAAATTCATTAACAGTTTGTTATACTTGCCCTACAACATTTCTTCAATTCTTTTTACTTATAATTGAGACGCAGTTTTCTATCATTCAAATAAATTAGATCTAGATATTAAAACTAGCCATAGTTTTAATCCTTATAGCGTATTTCTTTGTTATAAGGCTTGTAAGGGTTTAATATTACTAAAAAAGCCGCATAAATTCTATACATATACCTTTGTTAATATTTTCAATGGTGTATAAGTCTGAACTTTATGTTAGGCCAGTCTTGTCCTTTAGTTAGTCTTTTTTGTATTAAAGTCAGTGGAAAATATTAAGATTTCGGACATTTGATTACAGGAAGCAGACGATTGTATCGTTAAAAACAGATTGAGGTTTAATTTATCGAAGTGCGTTTTTGGTATTTTTTTCGCAAAAAGTAGTTTTTTAGATATTTATTAAATAATAAACAATCCTAAGCAAAAGCAAACATTTCTTATGGTTTGTAAAATTAGTTAAGTTCAGTTAGTAAAATATTTTATTATTTAAAGTATTCTCAATAATTCTCTTACTAAAATATTTTTTTGAGTTGTGAAAAAGAATAAGAGATACATATTTCCTCAGTATTTTTAGTATGAACAAAATTCTAAAGTTGCACTAATTATCATTGGAAGAGAATTTGTTTTTCGAAAAAACTTTAACAGTCATCTAGAGCTTTACCATTGCCGTGATGTGTAAAACACTAGTGTGTTCCAGTATAATATGCTATGTCTCACGTAAGCATCGCATTGGTAATACTTCTAGTATTGCCCATGTCCACCGTCGTCGGTGACAACTTTTTGTCACGTGGCCCGACTGCTCGTGTGCCCTTCGTTGGTAGTACAAAAAAAACACAAAAACGTAACGTGGCTTTTATTCAAATTTTAATCGCGAACATATTTAAAATATAATATAAAATATTAGTAAATTTTAAAAATAAGATCTATATTGTATAAAGAGTTTTTTACTAATATAACAACATTGAAAGTCTAGCAAAATATAATTTTCATTCCATTTGCAATTAATACCTGGTTAATTTATTTTGTTATGATCAAGTTTCAGACTATCATAATATACCGTGACCCGAAACTTCGTTAGTAAAATCATTGTTATGATGCCTCAAGCGATAACCTCATCTATGAAATATTGTTTGGTATGCACCAAACAATATTTCATTATTTTTAATAATAATTAACCAATATCAAATTAAAGTTTAGCACAGAGAGACTAAATAAAACGCGTTTAATTTATCTCGGTGTAGACACTGTTCGGACATTGTTAAAGTAATACCTACACTATTCTTTCCATGCAAAATTTGTCATTACCCATTTGAACTTTGGACCAACTTCACATCAGGCGGTGGTGATGTTTTCTTTCGGACTGATATCAGAAAGTGTTAATTCAATTTAAATAAAAATGAAATGACCTGACAGGCTTTACCTATTGTAAAAAAAAAATTAACAACCAGCTGAACAATAAGGTATACGTTTCATCAAAAAAAACGATCTGAATTGAGTATCCCCTTTTTTAGTAAGCCGTTTAAAAATAATCTATGGGTTAATTTTAGATGCAATGATCGTTTAATACTTTAACTTTATTTTTTGCAGCCGGATACATTGTAAATACCTGACTTTAAACAAATATGAATGTAACATTTATTTTATCCTCAGATAGAAATATGTTCTAGAATACTCCTGTATATTAATACATCTCGTGTACAGGGCTTTCCGATGTGGTTTCCAAAGTTTTTTCTTCCTTTGACATATAAGACTAAAACAAAAAAAAAACTTTTTTTTGCTTCTTAATAGACGTAAACGTTTTAATTGAAAAGATATTTTCTATTACTATTTTGCGACAGAACCATTACCGCGGAGATATTTCCTGTTGGTTTCGTATAAAAAGGGAATCTACCTTTTTAGTAACCACTGTAGCATATTAGTATTTTGTGTAATATGTTCATTCAGAGGAATTAAGATTGACAGTTTATTAAGACCAACAGGCATTGCAATGAGATTGAACGTAAGCACGCATATATTTCTGTACCATACACATTATGTAAACGATAATAAATATATTCATTAAAAACTTTTTTTTTCTTATTAAAAATACCAAGAGCTTATTTTTAATAAGAAAAAATCTAAATACCTTTTTTTAAATACGCTATTTTCATTTACTTTTCAAAATAATTAGTGTCAACACCTTTTTCGTAGAAAATTTTCATTTACATTTTATACACCGCCTATTTATATACAAGTCAGATGCCTATAGACTAAGCTAATTATATTATGTAGTATCTGTACGACTTTGTCATTATATATAATACTATATAAAAGAGGTACAAGTTTTAAATAGAATGAGAATTTTTAATAAATATTAATGCACTAACGCTTAACTTAAAAACGTAAGAAATAAAAATATTTTTTACAGCTTATTCAATCTAAATAGTTGTTATTATAACTAAATGGGTTTTAAGATTTAATTTGTTGACAATTCAAGAGGTTATCTCCTGGAAAATCAACTAAACTCCATCCAAATTATAAATAACTTTAGAGATGAATTAGTTCAAAATCAAAATAATTAAAACCAATTCTATGCCCAAATAGAAAGAATTGTTATTTAATTCCAAACAAATGTATATCGATAAAGGTGAGGCAATTTCTCTCATATATTTTGTAATGTAATACTCTGTTCGAGTTATATTGAACTATAGCATTATATATAACAAAATGCGATAAATTTGATTTACATGAACCAATAAACAAAACTATTCAATATTCTGAAAGTGGCAGCAGCTATTACTCAAACGATACATTATCATTTTTTACGGTACAGTACATACAATATTACTTTTTTGGAGACGTACTAGTACTTATTTCTTTTAAATTAAAGTTATATTTATTGAAATATTTCCTTCAAATACCTATTAAATAATTTTATCATTCAATTTAATATATACCCTTGATCACCTTCGTGGCTTAGCGGTATTAATCCGTGTTTTACAATCCGAGGTCGTATTATGATTCACGCGTCGGATGGGCATGTAAAAAATCTCCTTATCAAAACTATTTTTGGCAGTCAGATGCCATTCTTTGCGTAAACTGTTATTTGAGTAAATTTGGATAGATTAAAAGCAATCTCTTGATAGGTTGGAAAAATTGCTGAGTAAAAGAGAACACGAGGTTAACATAAAGGAGTATCAAGATATAAATAGCTAGGTTGATCTAATGCCATATCGTAAATTACTTACGACTTTAAAATTTGTAACAATAAAATTTTGTAAGTTGTTGTTCTATAGAAAATGGGCAATTTAAGTTTTAAATTTTCATACTTTATGTTTAAATTAGCGTCAAAAATGTAATTAAAAGATAGGGTGGACAATTTTTAAATGTATTTATTTGTAAAATGGTTAATAATTTAATTTATTAACTTAGCTTTGAAAACGTCGCATCCTTTGTTCCTAATATATTCACGATAAATTGGTTACATTCTTAGTTTCTTAAGTGCATATATCTATATAGATAAACGCACTATATCTAAAAAGATATTTACATTCCGTAATTTATTGTACACTGCTTAAAACTATACAGTCATAAAGATCATTTTTATAGTATTTTACTTATGATCGACACTAATGTGGCATACCTAATATGGAGTAAGTTATGCTATGTACATGTGTACCGGTATGACTCAGTTATAGTCGCAAAATATAGAAGATAATTTCGTTTTCAAATGTATGAATTTGTAATATGTACTCAATTGGAGTACCATTACAATATGACTGTAGACTAATAACTAATTAAAGAAAAGCAGCTGGTCAGTAATCTTTAGACTTTTTTTGGATAGTTAAGATAATTATCATTGAATATAACAAAAAAAACTTATTTCGTAATAAAATTTTAAGAATCATCATATCATGTTTTACCTCTGCTAACCCTATTTAATTCTAACCGGAATCGAGGAGTCTCATCAAAATGAGGCTACTTATGGGAAATTAGCTTGATAGTAAACAAGTGCAAAAATGCACCACGATTCCTGGACTGTATTATAAATCTATTTACAAAACTGGTGTCATGTTAGTAATAAATTGAATTATATCATACGAAACTTTCTCATCATCATCATCATCATCAGCCTGTGATAGTCCACTACTGGACATAGGCCTCCCCTGTTCCCAACATCCCACCACGCTGGTCCAATGCAGGGTGGTGGGTGGACTTTTTATATGCTCATCCGATGCATGGATCATCTTACTTTTCAGACAATTGGCTGATCGGCCCAAATTACCCCGACCAACTAGGAAACAACAATGAAAGTTTGTCGAGTCCTCACAGGATTCGAACCCACGATCTGTGGTTACAAAAGCACACGTCTATACCACTAGGCTACAAAGGCATTTAATGTATTTTTTCGTACAAACTACCTTAAATTAAATTTGTTTATAGGACTTGGTTAGTGTGGAATAAAACAAAAGTTTTGTTTATTAATCAAACTTTACCTATGACATGTTCTGTGCGTATTAGAATTTCACGCCTTAATTAAGGAAAACCAATTTATTTCTTTCTACATACAGTTTATATTTTAGAGGTGTTGTAAGTTAGATATTCACTATTCTTCATGTCAACTTTCTAAATAAACGGACTTTTGAAGCTTAATCCGATAAATATTGTATGAATAAAAAATACAAATATATACATCTCAGCCAAGCGAACACCCTCGACAGTGGAGGGTTAGGTTGAAAGAGAGAGAAACCAGCGGATGATGCAAGTGGTTTCCACACCGTTTCAAAGCGAGCTCTTGATAGACCAGGATTCTCTATCAAGAAAAACCTGAGATATCACACCGCATGGACTCCTCAGGATCAGGTAGGACAGGCTCGTCAAACGTCTGTGGTACCATCCTTAAAGGTGTATCGCCCATAGTAGATGGTCTTAATAACCTGATTCTAAATTGCACAGGTAAAACCCTCCGTTTCTCCGAAGAGATTCCCCAAAACGTAGCCACTTTACTGGAAGCGTCTACATAAGGTTCGTGAAGAGCTTTGTAGAACCGCCCATGTAGCTCTTCCTCTTTCTATTTCCTAATTCTATTGTAGTCTTTATCCCACCACCGAAGCTGCTAACCTCTGACCAAAGCCTCCAAGCAGAGTGCTTAGAGGATTGAAGTTGAGGCAAAACCATATTAGGCTCAAACAATCTCCCTGGAAGATTCCCTTACATATCCTTATTCTGTCATCCGCAACCGGCATCTGCTCGCCTAGCTATAACCAACAAAGTGTAGCTCGCTATTAAAAAAAAATATCGTATTCCATTGTCCGAGGAAGTTTCTTACTATTAATAGTGTACAGTACTAGTATCCTCACTAGCCATATATAAGGTACCGAGTCGAACGCCTTTTTGTAATCTATCCAGGTGGCCAAGAATGCCCGACGGGCTCGTTTGACTATTTTGCCTATAATCGCATCTATAAGGAGTGGTTCCTTCATCCTACGATCATCGCCCCGGCATCCATTTTAAGCATGTGACATTATCCGGTTGTCCTTTAAGTGTCGGATAATTTTCGTACTCAGAACGGATGTAAGTGTTTTTAGATGGTAGTTAAACACGTAATGGGGCGGTACTTAGTTAGTTTTGATTAAAATCAACTATTTAAAAATTTTAATTCAATAAGTTTTACATAAAGTAGTAAACATGTATGTAATAGCAACGATCTTTAGTGATTTGTTTCAAAATAAATTTTATACTTATCCTAAACCAAAAATAAGTAAAGCTTACATCTTATTTTAATAAAAAAAATTTGCAGAATCTTACTGGCTAATGCCCGTTAATTTATTAAGATAATTAGTTAACGATTAAATAACTTTATTTAAAATATATTAACGCTTGTACAGTAAAGTTATATCGTGGTGCTCGTGTTCTGAAAATTATGAAAAAAAGACATTTATTTTGGTAAACTATAGCGTGAGTGAAAAAGGGCACTATTAATCAAAAATTGAAAACGGTTAGTTTTAATATACGACTAGCGTGATTTTGTATGGAAATTGAATGTGTTAATGACAAAAGCAACCCTAACGTTTGATTTGCATGTCTAAACATTTTCAGACTTTAGACATCATGTATTTATTATAAATATTAAGCGAAATGAAAAACGTTAATTATCGCAAGTAATAGGATTAACCATTTATAATCCTAATAGACATATATATATATATTTATATCTTCACCGAGTGACTTAACTGCACCAACTATTTTACCTATTTTATGGAGATAGGTGTTAAAGACATGTCCTATGCCCAGTTACGGCTTCCGTCAGTTGTCTGTTAATTTCCTTTCCATTTAGGGTTTAAGCTTCGGTATGCCAGACTCTCCTTCTGCCAGTCTTTTTCCCATTCTGCACTCGTACGAGATCTTTCTTCTTCTTTTGTTTTGGACTTTTCGGCGTAGTGACGGTTTCGTTTATGTGCTAGCCGTTCTATTGGTATCTGTCCCATTATCGCCAAAACCGCGTCGAGGAATATGGTAAGGCTCCACTGATGCGTATTGCAAGGTTTCGGTAAATTTTGCTGTACAATCTGTTATATTTCTCCAAGTCCAATTTTGGGGACAGAATTGGTCATTCATACATTCGTTAGTAATATGACCCGATTCCAAGCATTTCCTGTAAGCTTTGCTCGTGTTCTCCCTATTGCAGTTTTCTACTATGTGGCCATATTCCCAGCGCCTAAAACATCAGCAACTACCTTCTCTTGTAAATAGCAAATATATTTAGCCCTATTCTTATCTTTTCTCTAGCAACTAGATTTTCCGCATCCCTTTCTGCCATTATCACTCCCCAAGACTTTCATTAGGTTTGTCATCTATAGATCTACCATTACTTTTCCTTCCGTGCTGTATATTCCTTTAATGTGTATTAAATTTTTTTTAGAAAAAAAAATCTAAAAATTCCTGGATATTTTTACATTTTTTTTCTTATCATTTCTCTCATATTTACCTTTTATCTTCTTTGTTACTCTTACAAGAAACTGAGCCTTGGCTGTCATTTTTACTCCCTGTATGCATTTTAGTGCCATCGTTCCTTTTATTCCTTTTTTCAGTCTCTTTTCGATATCAGCGTATGTTGTCGTCCCTCTTTCTATGACCATTACCTCCCGCTTTCCCAGTTTATAGTTTTTAGTTTTTTATTCTTTTTCGGTGTCCTTAGTTCGAGCTTGATGTCTTTTCTACGGTACGATTCTTCTATCATCATTTTTATTATTCCTGTATCAAATCCTTGAGGCCTTACGGTTGTGACCTCTTTATTTCTCTTTATATCTCTTTCACTATTGTGATCAATTTTGTAAGAAGCTCGTTGGTTTCCTTCTGGCTGCGACCATCCTGTTTGGTAGCATCGTGGAACATAATTACAGCAGTTGTTTTTTCCGTCTGACTCCCCACCCTTGTTTTGACGGTAGTGGCTCGTTCTGCCATCACATACGCTCCTCCGGCGCATGCCATCATCTCACACTGCGTTACTTTTGTGTATCGGCTTAAAACCCCCCTAGTCAGCCTCGAGTGTGTTTTCTCCCTCTCATCCCAGAAGTAGACAATACAATCGACTGTTTATGGAAGATATCCCCGTGGCCTATATTTGTCCATTTTTAACTAGCTTGCGTCCATACTAAGTAAGATACTTTTAAGAATTCATCGTAGCAATTTGATCATCCAGCTTAAATCGTTCATTGTCTTCACTCTTTTTTTTGTGTAATTTCTTGAGCTCCTTGATTTCCTAATCTAGTTTCCCCTTATTTTCTTCTTGATGACTTTTGTATTATCCCTGTACCGTTTTGTTATTCGCTCCAATGGTCCTGGAAGGTCGGTTAGTATTTCTTTAATTTGTCGATGCACATTTTTGTTTTCCTTACCAAACTTTACCAGCTTATCAATCTTTGTTTTTATTCACACGCACTTCACAGGTTGTTCCGCTTCAGCGAGTTGAGTGGAATAACAATTGGACTATACCATTTCTTTCCTTTCTTTGGTGTTGTCAGTATAGTTTCCGCATTTTCGTTAACTATTTTTTCTTTGGGAGTAAAGATGACATGTTTTTGTATAAACGTACCACAGTCCGCCATTTTATTGGGTGTCTTGATTTCTCTTAGTACCACGGGCGCTAATACGCAATTGAAGGTACTGGCTTAAAAGCTATGTAATAAAAAAACTTTGCAAAGACCATTATCTTATACTGCCCAATTTTAAGCAACGAGTATGTTTAATGAATACCTATACATAGATAATTGTATTTATATTATGAAGTTAAAGCTTATATCAAGCAATAATATAAAGTAAGAAGTGAAATTTTAACAAAACAAAATAACCGACTTTTCACAGTATGTAACCACTTTGGGCAATATAAAAATAACAACGCGCTCTCTGCACTACTGTCTTGTGATTTCCGCCACCGCCTTTTAAATGTCTATCACAATATATTTTAAGGTATGTTTTACACTGTTTTGTCATAAATGAGCCTTTAATATGCCTCATTGCAATTTTTTAAATTGTTTAAATTAAAATATAAATTTTTACCAAAATATATGCAAGTCGGCAGTGTGTGACCATACTTTAAATCACCCAAACCATTACAGCAGATTTGATCGGCCACAAATCCTCGCTAAAGAACACTGATTCCTACCAAGGATGATCCGTGAGGCTATTGAGATTAGAAAACATCCAAATTACAATAGAGAGGATGGTTGGGTTCTAGCAGCTGCTTGAGACCCCATAATTAATAAATTAAAATTTAAACTCAAGCATAATACCACTGCTACCTGTAAACATAGAACTAGTTCATTTTCCATAGGTCGGAGTACAGACTAAAAATAATTAAATAAAATCAAGATCTGGAAACCCCGCTTCAGCACTGGCAACAAGACGCATGTCATTTCAGTCTACCCCGTGACCACGGCCGCTGGAAAGTGTTCGAAACGTCGGGAATTTAAAAATGTAAAATAAACGCGATAAAATACGTAAAGTAATTTTATTTAATAATGTATAATATTCGCGTAAACAATAGAAATAATTAAATGGTGAGATTATTTCATCGGTTATTCTTAATATATACATGGATGACATCGTAATTTTAGTAATATACTACTTCAAAACTTTTAGTTACGTAGAACATTGATTTATTCTATTTTTATTATGCTTTCGTTTTTAGCGTACAGGATTGTGATATTCGATGATGTATTTCGATGATGTATTTTTTTAATATTTCTTTATCTGTAAAACTAATTAACACATTATAGTTTAAAAAATAATTAACATGATAAGCATTTCCTATGGAACACAAAAAAATAAAGAAATCAGATCATCAGGATCGAAATAACAGAAAAACATATTTACATTTAAAAATCTCATTCAAAAATCATTTAAAAATCTTTAAAATCTACCGGTGGTAGGTCCCTGTTTACAGGAGACCGTCTGGTGGAGTACCACCACGGTGCCTATTTCTGCCATGCAAGCAGTAGTGTGAAAACACTGCTGCGTTACGGTTTGAAGGGCACCGTAGCCAGCGATTTACTGGGTAAACAAGACTTAACACCCTAGTCTCACGGTGAGGCAGCGCGTCGGCGATACCACTGGTATTGTCAACGTCTATGGGTGTCGGTGACCACTTCCTTCAGGTGGCCCGACTGCTCGTATGCCTGCGTATGCCATAAAAAAATCGCTTTAAACCTCTAAATGAGCAAGAAAAATACTCTTTTTTTAAATCACAACCTTTCGAAGATACAAAAAAATATCATAATTGGACTGCTGAAAGTAGAAATACTAAGCAAAACATGCTAAAGTTAAGTTTTAATTCTTATCCTTTTGTATGTACAAAATAGCCATTTTTACTGCTTTGAATGAACTTGACGTCTAAGAATCAGTTTGCATGCCAAATGCTTCAAGTAATTAAATATTCCAGCATAGAATTCCTGGTGAATATCTCACTCCATCGTACCTAACACTTCGTAGGTCGGTGTCCATAGTAAATTCCTAAGCTGCAAGCTGAAAACTCATTTATGTAAGCTCTATATAATTTTAAATATGCTTCTTACCTGCAGTAATAACCTATTTATACCGATTCACAAAATTTTTTTTTTGGCTCGTTGCTTGGTCTAGTGCTCTAATTTCGATATTGCAATACTTTTTTATATTAATTACAAAGTTAAAACTACTAATAATATATATTTCTTATCAATAGGATGATAGTATTTTAGAGCATTACAAGATCTCATGATTAAAAATAATTTGTATTTATTTGTGACTACCCATTTTCTAGTTACGGAGATTAAAACTGCAATTTATAGTGTGTTGTAAATTAAAAATATTTTTAATTCTATGTTATTATTAGTTTACTGCTTAATTCAGAAATCGGTCATATTTATTGCTTATATTTTGCTTCTTTTACGCGCATAAAAGTTTAAATTTTAGAAACACGCTTTTCATTTCTCAACCTTTATTATTTTGTGAAAGCATCCTTTTCGACATTATGGTAGCATAAATTACGCCTAATACAATGGAAAAGTCATAATTATTAAAACTGTTGTACCATGTAAGACGGTTTGTCTTCTTAATGTGCTATTTATTCCTTCATCTGTTGCTAACAGTACAGCGTAATTAGTCTGCAGCAGACATAGCGAGCAGAAATTTTATTGTTCCAAGAATACAATAGACAGTTAATGAATAGCCTATAATATAAAAGTGCAATAACCTTGTTGGAAGTTACCTAAAATGGAACCTAAAATAGAAAGTAAGAAAACATGATTGTTTGGTACATTATAACATGAATAATTGTTTTAAATCTACATATAAACACGAAAAAAATTGAAATGTATATAATAATATAAGTTTAGTCTGCCTCGAAACGTAAACCAGTGCCAGTAGGGGCATAGGTGTGCGCTATGTAAACTAAAGTTTGTGATTTCGAACGAGTTCTCAGTAACGGTATATTAATGTTTTAAATTTCGTTGCAACTTTAATACCTGTGAACTAATAAGAAACATTACAACGATGAATATTAGAAAACGTCAATCCTGTTAATTAAATAAGAAGGACTTACTGTCATACACATACCATGTCACACTCTTTACTATGATGATTGTTCAATACCCTAATCGCTTTTAATAGCATGCACAACAATGTTCGCCTGGTCCGTTAATAATTCAATTATATCAATGTAAGATTAATATATATATAATTATATTAATCTATTCAATAGCATCATCATCAGCCTCTGTTTATTTACTGCTGGACACAGACCTCCCCTAATGCAGGCGTTCTGAATAGGGGGACAGACTTTACTATGGCCACACTGAAGCATGAATTATCTTACTTAGGCAATTGGGTGATTGTCCCAAATCGTCTTAACCAACCACAAAACAACGATACCACAAAGTTGTTTCCCCGCGAGAACCCACGACCACCGGTTAATAAAGCAAGGGCCGATACTGCTAGACCACGGAGGCCCAGCTAAATCTATTATTAATAATTAAATACCGTAAATACTACAGTGTTTACAAAATTATACAAAGAGATACAGTTAACTAAAACTTAATTATATCGTATCATGTAGCATAATAGGTTAATTACTATTGTTAACTAACTAAAACTAGTTTGTAAATCTGTACAAATTTGTTAAAGCTTTTATTTGGTTTCCATCCGGATTCTGAATTTAATAAAACTTTGTAATTACTCGGACGTTCAGCAAATGATCTCCACCATATTCTAGGTTTTATTTACAACTACCTCATGCCCGCGACATCGTCGGCGAGGTAATATAAGAAGTCTGTATTTTTAATTAAAGCAGCAGAAGTTACTTACATCAGCTATCTTTCTGTGTAAGTCTTAACAAAATTGGACAAGCTATTTCAGAAATGCCAGGAAAAAATATTCATATTAATGTTACAAACAGTCACTACAATTTATTAATTGTTTAGATAACAATTTTAATTTGTTTTTGTAATGAACTATCTGCCTTGTACAAACATATTTTTATAATTAAAATCAATATTTTTCTGTCAACCGCTGCTAAAACAACAATTGTTCATGGTGGTATGAGGTGTATTTAATATAAATTAAATAACAGATAGTTTTGCGATATTCCATAGCCAATATTTTTTTTCTAAAATTTTATATATTTTTATAACGATAACAGGTAAAATAAAGTGAAACGGTAATTTACATAAAATTTGTGTACACCACCATTAGAAGTTCAACAAAGGAAAATTCCGTCTGACCTATCGTTATCTCTAGGCACCGAAATCTATTATAGAAACAAATGACTTTTGGCATGCAATCAACGGTTTAAAGGCAGCATTAATTTATTTGAGTATCTGTATGTTGTTCCTGCTATTACTTTCTGATAATTAATGTTACTTACACACCTAAAACGTTCTTTTTAAAACCAAAAAAGATCTATACTGTTACTATATTTAATCCTTAACTAAAAACTTAACTAAAACCTTAAAGAATTTGTTTAATAAACATTTTTCCTCTTCCTTGAATAAGATACGTTTATACCAGTTGATAAATAAAATAAAAAATAATTACTACATTGGTTACCGTATACGAAAAATTTCACCCCGACACCCGCACTTGCTCAGTATCTGCGACTCTGCTGCGGTGAATCTTAGAAGAACCTGGCCAGTTGATGAAGTAAGCTTTGAATGCGCTTAGGAAAATGCGGGGTATGGGATGAAGGTGATACGCATGTGACCCTCCCTTTTTCGGCATCGACATCGATCTCCTGAATCCAATGTCCTTGAGAAGAAAGAGACAAAAAGCAAAGTTTGAGGGGTTGCATTGATATAAGGCCTCGATGTTAGAGTGCGCTGTATTTGACGCTAGAGATAGAGTGATCATAAAGCTCAAAAATAAGTTTCTAAGAACTGTTTTAATCGACGCTATTTCGACATTACACGTTTCTCTCAAAAATGTGTCATAACTAAATATAGGCATTTTCCAAAGTAAAAAAATAGGTAAATATGATCATAGGGTTAAAGCCGGCAGTGATCACCGACTAGTAAGAGGGGCACGTTTATCTTAATTTCAGGCTGAAAAGGTATTCTTTGGTGACGTCAACACTTCGTCCATCTAGAGAACATTTTCACACCACGGAAAGCATTCAGCTTGAACTTCGCAATCGCTTCCAATTACTAAATGTTTGCAGCAGTGCGGACGAAATTAAAATTAAGTACGTGGAAACTATCCATGCTGTGGTTCAATAAGATCTACGGCAAGCCTAAAACCCAAAAAACATTCCAACCGCACTGTTATTATAATGGCAAAATGACGTAAAATTTTGCTGCAGTTTCTACTGACATGTCAGATTACAGGCAGATTAATAGGTGGATCTCTTAGTATATGCGGCGGAACTAGCACAACTTTAATTTATCTTGTTAAAGAGGCAACAGAACGGCACCGAGGTTCTAAAGTCTTTGCCATAGATATATCTACCCGACAAAGTCAGAAGACCAGAAATTTTGTGTGACATTGGGAGATTCAATGGGCAGATGTATACGTTGTTGTTAAAACTGCTGACTTAATCGAGTGACAACTGAAGAAAAAAGTTTATCGGGCACAACTCCAAAGATATTCTTGATGTCAGTCTGAGCAAGACATAAATGCCTCTCAATCAACATAAAAACGGCAAAGCACCTGGTGAAAACGGTATTACAGCGGAGCTTTTAAAAGCGGGTTGTGTACCATTACTTGTAGTCCTTCAGAAACTCTGTAGTTTCGTTCTATACAATGGTTTTACACTATAAGCGTGGAGCAGAATTTTAATGTTGCTGTCCTTCAAGAAAAAGCCCCTTGAAAAACTATCCTTACGAGAGTCTCTTGAATCGTTTCACTTCTAGACTTGACGACATCTAATCACTGATGAGGTATAAGCAACAGTGGCGTAAAATTAATTATTCTAAGGACATAGTCCTCATCGCACTGTCGCTGCATGACTTAAACGCTGTGCTTAAATGCGTCGACGGTGTGTTTCGACACGTGGCCTGAGGATAAACATGGACAAGACGAAAAACATTTCGAATGCTCATTTCCCCTCCACGCTGGTTGTTGTTGTAGCGTTGTGCTACTTCAATTAGTCCGATTATGTATCTCTGAAGTGTGTTTAGTGATGACACTAAATGTGGTATGTCCACTGCTGGCCGTATAAAGGGGCTCCAAGGTGCTCAGCAGGCTATAGAGCGTAATACAAAAGTCCGTAGCAGAACAATGGTAGGGGACATAGCTCGTAGAATTTGCAAGTTAAAGTGACAATGGGCCGGCCACATAACATAAAACAGTAAATTTCATCCAGGATATGTTATGAAAATCCTTTTTAGCTTCTAAAAAATTACTAGATACACTTTTATTTTTTAGTTACCTACTATCATTCTCTTTAATTGCTTTAGTCATTAGTTTCGTTAATTACATAACAAAAAATGCCATAGCCGATAGTTAGAAATTCAAAAGTAAGGACCAAGCAAACATAGAGTTGTTTTTTCATTGTTTGAAAACGGAAAAACGAACTAGGACCTAATTTCAATTGCCGGTTCAGATTTTCGTTTTGCATCAGTACGTTACGATTGGAACCAATCGGAGCAAATGCCTCGAATTCCAATCAATTCTTTTTTAATTAAGAATACATATGCGTTATTGCCGTTTTTGCTGCCTAAAAATATAAACTTACTACGCTCTTATTTTTTTAATCGAATTTACTAGTAACGAAACCTAATAGCGACATTACGATTTTCGTTGTAAATCGGTTTTGCAAAATCCATACTGTTATTTACAGACTGCGTGCTATTTTCCTAAATAATTAATATAATTTTTCACAGTTTTTATAAAAGACTAATAACTAATATAGGCGTTTGATTACAAGGTTCTAGAGGATTGCTTATTTTAAATATAGGGTAAACTTAAGCAGAGGGTTAACTTAATGCTGAATTAAGTTATTTAATATTTGGGTGTGTTTAAAACTGCTTCTTTAAGAACACTAGTTGATGAGTCCGAGCTAGAAGCAGTTCCATTTTAAGTCTTATTCAATTGGGACTCTAAGAAGCTCGTGGATTATTTGCATTAAGAATGGAATGAGCGCTTTCACAATTGTACATTTTATTACAAAAGTTTAATTACGTAATTGCTTTTAAAGATTAGGCTGTCACAAAAATGTATCTTAGCTAATTTTACTTGTAGCAGGTTATTACAAAAATCATTAAAATCAAAAGTTTAAAAGATGTTTCTATATCTGTTTATACAACTACGAAATTCTGTTTTGGTATAGTTTTCCATTTGCTATATGCTTTTTGATTAAATTTATAAAATTTGTACAACACATTACTATTAATTTTACCGTAAATACATATTATTTAAAAAATAATCGATTATTTTTTTGTGTATATTTAGTTTTAAAAAAACTTTTTGAACTTAGCGCACAAACGCTTCAGGCTGTTATGGCGACTTGAATGACGTCACGCCGTGACAAACACACCAAAGAAATCGTGTGTTTTTATGGAAGTTGTTCGTTTTCTCTAATTAGAAATAAATGCCCTGTATTACAAAAACTGTGCAGTGCCCTAGTGTAAAAGTACGGCTATAAAAAATATTCATTTATGTTCCAAACAATAAACAAATACGAAAAAAGGTGGCTAAACCTTCAAGCAGAGATGATTTAAATAATTTTTCTGTAGTTTCGATAATCTATTCTTGTGAAGATCATTTGGATTTAAGTTATAAAATTTACATATTTACAAAATTAAAACAAAACTAATGAATAGTTATTTTTCAATTTTTACTTTACGATTGAAGGTTATCCCATTTTATCAGGTACAATCTTAACTTAGTGCTACATTTATTGCAATAAACCAACATTATTTTCTAATTTAATAAGGTTAATTATATGGAGTAGTATGTTATGGAAACAATAGCACAAGTGCGCTGAAATTGAAATTATTGAAATTTAATTAATACTTAGCAAGTTTAAGATCAAAACTTGTATCTTACAAAACAAATAATACTGTTTATGTTTATAATATGTCAATAAAAATGTATTATATAATTTACTTATATTCATACTTGCACAGAGGTTTTAACATTGCGGAATTCCGTCCGTCAATTCTGGGCAAATTCGTACAATTCGCTTTAATACATCCTGATTCCACAGTGAATTATAAGTGTCTTTCAAGAAAAAACTGAAATAAACCACTATGTCAACTTGTCAGAAGTACCTGTAAAACGAAAAACTAATCAAATAACTTGCTCTATATTATGGAAACGGTAACAACAACAATGTTAATCACGATGTGACGTCACGCTTTTTGATTTGTGTTTGATTTTATGTGACCGTATGCCTAGTTTTACGGAACTTTTTTTTTAATTTAATTATTCTATATAAATTTGCGGGAGCTTAGGAGAGCCTTTTCAAAAGTACTGTACTAAAGGGAATAACGCTAAAATAAAATAGTACTAAACATTAATTCGGTAATATGAAATATTGATATACCTTTTAAAAAATTGGTTTACATTTTATCATATAAACGTAATCAAGAATTGGGGTTAAAGTAACAAAAAGTGGAAAGTGATAAAAATAGAAGCGAAAGTGAATTGTTGGCTATTGTTAAATTGGTTAAATTTACGTTTATTATTTCAGGCAGTCCCTTGACTCCGAAGTTAGAATTAAAATAATTAAAAGATAATTCTGTCAAAAAAATATAGAAAGACCGCCAACGCTCCAAAGCGGTTTTACTTTCGGTTGATATAAAAATTTGCATAATAAAAATTTTGATTTTTTTTTTATATCCGTTTCGAAAGCGGAGTTCAAAATTAAACGGATGAATGAATTTGTAAAACTATAAATAAATATAATCCGAATAAACTCAACACTAGTAAATTAATGTACATCTTTACGAGGAGACTAAAATTATTTGATTTGTTTACATTGCACCGCGTATGCTTGGAATCACACGTAATCTAAGTTGCACTGTATTCTGTAGAAAGTAGGTATATTTAGTATGAGCATTGCACCCGGGCGATGCCTGGGCAGGTGGCAAGCTATAAATAATTTAGCATCACTTATAAAACAGATAATCATTGATTGCAAAAATTGGAAATTCCTTAAACAATGGCAGAAATTTTGTAAGAAAAAACCAAAATTCAAACTATACGGGAATAATCTAAGAGGTTGAAAGTCAATACGTCATTGTTGTATGTCTAATTATAGATATACAATTAATACACCCTATTAATATTAATGTATGTTTAAACTTCATGACTCAGCTATTCCAAAAAAAACAAAGTCGCGGATAAAAGCTAGTTGATAAAAAAGTAAAAATTTTGAGGTTACATAGTAAAAAAAATTCAAATTAATGATAAATAAATAATGTCAGGTTTTAATATCAAGCTATCATTCCGATTGATAGCTTACCCAATTTATTCTCTTGCAATCCGTGTTTCGAAAGCCTTTTGTCACATATTGAGTACCTTGAACCTTATATTTATTGGTTTAATTTTCATTTGTTAATTATTTATTTTATTTGCCTTCAGGTTTTGATTCGGACGTTTCTGATTCACTGCTTTTTGTCTACGTCTTACAAACAACTACGTGTTATCAACACAAACTAATATCTAAAAACATGGTTAAAAAAAAAAACTTTGCTTCAAACAATGTAGCGTTTGGTACGTAAGGAATTTTCTAAATACCACGTTAAATAACATTTGTTATTTCAATATTCTTTAAAAAATTTCAACTTTAAATAGTACATTTTAGTTACTACAGTAGATATTTCTTTATTTTAGTACTGTGGACGTTTTGGACCTGTGTGAAATCAATGCACATAGGCGCCAAATGCAATACCTTGACGTCAAAAGCAATGCATTTGAAATGAGTCGAAACGCAATCATATTGTGAGAGTTTGCGGTGCCTCGCAATGATTACGCATTCCTTTCCCGCAAAAGGAAATATTCTCGGGGCAAGTGCAATCACCACTACAATTGTAAAATCTAATTAAACCGTAGTTCATATTTCAATGTTTTAAAATTCACGCAATTTTAGTAAAAGTATTGGCATGCGCATGCCAATACTTTCATACTATTAACATAGCAAACAATATGAAGATGACCAAATATTTTAGTACACAAGTCAAAGAAATTTTAACTTATCTTTGTTATTACTACTTAAAACAGCTTAATAAAAGTTAATAATTAATAAGTAAATAATTATCGTAAAAATAAAAATCATTGTTACATAAATGTATAATATATACAGAAATTTTATTTATTTTCATATTCAAGCATGGCTATAATTTATTTGTCCTTTTTTTTAAGGAGATTTCTTTTTTTTAATAGCTACTGTGAATTTTTTAGTTTAACCAAAATACAGACTAATACAAAAAAATCTTCATTACTTTTTAAAAATTTCCGCTAAAGTTAATTATTATGTTACACCCGACGAGTTGAAATTTTCTTTAAAATTTTAAAGCTATCGTTTATAATATTACCATTTGTTCATAAATCAATTTGTGATTTGATAAATATTTGAAAAATTAATACTAAAAAAAATGTTATTACTTCCCATTATATTTTAACTTTTTCGAATCCATGTACTAGGGTCATAAATTTGCTCTCTGCGATAATTTGCACGCTGCAAGTATTAAAACAATCTATCTCCATTTCCATGACAGTTTCGCGTCACTCATGGAATTTACCTTAACAAAATTTATGTGAAGCTCTTACTTCCGTTCCAAATTTCTGTCTTCTTGAAAACTATGTTCTTCGGACTTAATTAATAAAATATAGTTGTGGCTTCCATAATGTAGGTTAGCTTACGAAATTCTTAGGACAAATGGCCTGTTTTATTGTTAATAGTTTTCTATTGAACCAAAGGATGACAAAATGTTTTACATTTTTGACCCCGAATGCAAAGCATAATAAATATAACGCAGTTAACGATGGGAAGAAGTTAAACGATGTTAAATATACTGTGTTTGTTGGGAATTAGGGAGCCCTGCAATCACACCTGTATCAATACAGGTGAGATTGCAGTGCTCCCAAATTATAAGACTGGCTAATAAATCTAGTTCTGAAGCATACTCTGTTAAGATAATCAGAAAAAACAAGGAGTCACTCCATTTAGTCTATTTTAGTCACTTTTCAGTATAATGTCTAATGGGATTCTAATGTGGGGAAGTGTGCAGCTGGTACTAATACAAAATTTGTCATCAAAATCATCAATCAAAAGTAACATAATCTAGAAAGATCCTCGGACAATACGAGTACAACAAAAGGCGCTCGAGATTTTTTCCTCTCTCTTTTGCTTTTTTGCTTAGTAAACTCTCGCGAATGTTCTCTCCTTCAGGTTCATGTATTCATGTACAAGGTTTTGCAGCCGACCTTATTACATTTTAGTAACAGTAAGCTGTGGACTTGAATGCCTTTAACGTTGATTTTGCCGTACGTTGTACTAATGTAACATGCTATTGCTATAGAATAGGTATATTAATTAAATTCTTAACAATACGAAACTAAATAAATTTATTATTTCAACGTATTTGGAATCCCGCGAAAAACGATTCAATAAAAATTTATAATAATTATACGTGACACAAAATTTTTAGTTCCTTGTTTTTATAATCACATAAAAGGATTTCTCAACTGTAAATAATATAAGGGATTTGTCATTCGGCCTGTCAACTTCAGTTGCTTTGATAAATTCGAAGCAATTTGTCTCTTTCTATTTTAATCAAACTATGTTTTATGAATTTGCAAAACATTATGCGTTAATATTCAATCAATAGTTAACGTTAAAAGCACGGTTAACCGCAATATGTGTCTTGAGATATTTTAAATAAGTGATAAACAAAAATTTCGAAACAATCAAATCCTATTATTTTTTCGAAGGCTGATTTTCAGCCATTAAATTGCAATCGCTGACTCATGAAAGTAAGTAAATTTTAAATGAAATGACATAAATCGCGTAGTAGTTTCTTGCAGAGGGCTCGCTGTCACTTGTTTATATCGCGCACAATTATATACTGTTTTAAATCGGTCATATTTTTTGTTAGAATTTAGTTTGTTATGTAACATTATCAACAATGCTTTCTTTAAAATAAGATTTTAAAATTTATGTACCAAAAAGTTTGTTATTAAAAAAAATGTTAAATTCAAAATTTTCAAAAACATGGCATGCCATCTTTAGAGAAATATATTTTATTAAACTTTCCGTTACGAAGTGGTCCACTTGAGGTGCTTTGACCCAAAGAAAGATACCTCAGACAGTCTCATGACATCGCCATTTTTTATACCAATAAATATACTTTTATCAATCATAATATTTGCTACGTTCTGATTTTAAATGCAGCGGCGGTTAGGGTAAAGATTAATGTGAATGCATGATTTATAGAAAAACTGTGATAAGGGTCCTTTAATGGCGTCGCACCAAATGGTCTCCTTAACGTAAATATCCAAACTAAAATGTCGTACTTACATTTGTCAAACCTAACATTTCGTTTATTCCCTATCAGAAGGGAAATGGGGTGTATACTCGTAGAGGTATAAATTAATTCTTTACATAAATTAATTATTATAATTATATAAATTAATTGGTTTTGAAACTTTTCAGTTGAAGACGATAATCAAAACATGAAAAAGGAAACGCTGCCAGTTCATTTTATTAAATATTTTAATAAGATTCAGTAGCACTTTGCACATTTCTGTTGTATCACTTTGTACAAAACAATACAATTTACACCATATAATATATGCTGTACACTACAGTTTAGTATATAAGTTATTTAGTATGTAAGACTAGCTTAACGTCGCTGAGGACATTAAAAGCGTTAATACATACAAGATTACTGCTTAGTTTTGAAGTCAATAAAAGTTTTTTCTTAAATTTACTTATGTATTAAAAATTATTTGCTTTCTGCCTCAGTTTTCAGGATTCATAAATTTAAAAATACATAATGTATAGAATGTAAATTCTTAAGACATTATGTATTTTGATGCAGTATTTGTTGCATTTGCGTACAATAATTTAAAATTATTCTGGATGTTTAATGATGCAATTGTTAATTATTTCTCACCGTAAGAGGTGAATTAATCAAAAACTATTATGGATTTTATTAAAGTAACATTATTCTAGTAGAGCGTGAAATCTTGGTTTTTATGCTTATAATATGATCGAATGCTATTAGAATAAACGATATCAGAACTTCCATTGAAATACTGATTTTTATAGAAACAGCAAAATAACTGTACAAATTTAACATAAAGATGTTGCTAAGATCAGCTGCTACCTCAACTGTGTTATAGATATTATTATATGGTATTGCTAATCTCTTTTAAATTTTGAACTGTTTTATTTAGTTGACACCTGAGTTTCAGATAACAGATCAACAAGACAAACAAGATCAAAAAACCAATCACAAAATTATCGTGTCGGTCCTGAGGCCATGGACCCTGGAAAGATTTTAAAACATCATTTATAATTTTAAATAATTGAAAATAATGAACCAATTAAATCTGTATTATTTATCAAAATGTAATACTTTTATGTTGTAAAATAATTGAATTAAAAGATTTTACGGACCCGGGTAGACTGCACGCCACAGGGAAAGTGTTCAAACGTCAGAATTTAAAATGTAAAATAAACTGATAAAATCCGAAAAGTGCTTTTATTCAATAGTGTGTAGTATTCGTAAACAAAATAATTAATAATTTGTAAAGTCCTAACTTGTAAAGATCTTAACTAAATCGTTTCATCACTGTTTCATATATTTCTTGTTCGCTGAATATTAAGACTACTCAATTTATTTAATAGGCTTTACATTTGCTGTACCATAAACAGATCAGAATTTAATCTATGCCTTATTGCAATATTTATTTATTTATTTAAACTTATGTACACTAAAATTAGAAATGTGCAAGGGACTTAATCAAGAATTCCCCCAATCAATCTTTGGGTGGTGTATAAAAATTAATGTGGCTACAAATTAAAACAAAAATTGTTAAGAATATAGACCTATGTAAAATAATATATAATAAAATAAATTTACGTCATAATATATCCCAACACACAAACATATACCATACTCAAATAAAAATATTATACTTATATATAAATGTGCAAAAAATATATGAAATTACCAATGAAAACGATAATGAATAATATACTATTGTTTAAAATACAAATATAAAAAAAAAGAAAAAAAAAATCTATTTGTCTAAATTTGTTTTAAAGATTTCGGAACTCTTTTAAACTCAAGCGATTCTTAGCATCCTAATATCAGAACGCAGCTCATTCCACAGTTATTGATTTATTGAAAAAGGAGTTCGTAAAATCAGAACGGTAAATAGGACATTGGAAGAAGATGGTTATGCGTCGATCAAAGGTACGGTAAAGGTAGGTAGATTGTTACTGACTTACAGAGGTACTGGAAATGCGAAATATGTAAATAGGGTGGAAGGAGAATCAAGAAAGGAATAAAAGGTAGCAAGAGCCTAACGAGTGTCGCTGGCGAATGGGTACCACAATTGTGCCGATGGGAGACACATGATCATTTTGAAGGTTGAAAACAAATCGAATGCAGTTATTGAGAAGTCGGTCTAGTTTTTGAGTTGATCTGATATAAGATCAAAAGTAACAAATATAATAGTCGATGGAGGGAAAATGAAAAGCCTGTTACGGCTTGCTTTTTTGTCGCCGGCAATGGTTTTTAAGCCTGGAGATGTCCATGGAACCGGACAGATACAGAAAAAAACAAGGAGTCACTCCATTTAGTCTATTTTAGTCATTTTTCAGTATAATGTCTAATGGGATTCTAATATGGGAAGTGTGCAGCTGGTACTAATACAAAATTTGTCATCAAAATCATCAATCAAAAGTAACATAATCTAGAAAGATCCTCGGACAATACGATTACAACAAAGTTCCTCTCTTTTGCTTTTTTGCTTACTAAACTCTCCCGACGCATGACGCGTATTCATGTGCAAGGTTTTGCAGCTGACCTTATTTCATTTTAGTAACAGTAAGCTGTGGGTTTGAATGCGTTTAACGTTGATTTTGCCGTACATTGTACTAATGTAACTTGTTATTGCTATAGAGTAGGTATATTAATTTAATTTTTAACAAAGTTTTAACATTAATCAAGTTTTAAAAGGATTTCTCAACTATAAATAATTTAAAGGATTTTTCATTCGGCCCGACAACTTCAGTTGTTTTGATAAATTCGAGGCAATTTGTCTCTTTCTATTTTAATCAGAGTATGTTTTATGAATTTGCAAAACATTATGCGTTAATATTCAATCATCAGTTAACGTTAAAAAAATCAACAAAACAATCAAATCCTATTATTTCTTCGAAGAATGACCTGAAGCTTGAAGTTAGCTTACCGACTTATCACTGCTAACATTTTACTAAAATTTGGCTCAAAATAAATACCATGTCGATAACACTTAAAACATGTCGGTTGAAAAAAATTTGATGATTTTTAATATATGTTGTTTATAAAAAAAATCATTATCATCATCTTCATCATCACCCTGTGTTAGCATACTGCTGTAAACAAGGGCCGCCCTAATGCATGCCACCGCTTCCGATCGGCGGCTTTTCGTTTCTAGCCAAACCGGCCACTTTACGAATGCCATCACTCCACCTTGCTGCACGGCGTTCTATACTACGTTTGCCGAGCCTCGGTCTCCACTTCAAAACTTTTTGACTCCAGCGATCGTCAGTTCTGCTGCTTATGTGACCAGCCCAACGCCATTTCAGCTTACTAATCTGTTGGGCTATATCAGTGACTTCGGTTCTATTACGGATCACATCATTATTGATGCGGTCCTTTAGAGGCACCCATTTTTTTTACCGTGGGGAAATACCTACGCATACCCGTCCTCGGGGGGCAAAGACGGGTTATGTCGGACTCACACCAACTAAAACCACGACGTTGTTCATTCTTGGCGCCTTAGAGATGGGGTCACAGGAACTCTTTCGCGGTCTTCTGCGATCCCACCAGCACTAGCCGCCGAAGCAGCGCTATCTCGGCCCTAAGGCCAACTACCTCCCTCTAAGCGTCGGAAGTAGTGCTCCCTTCCTCTCGGCCCCTATACACAGGTAACATACTACACAGGTAACAGACTACACAGGTAACAGACTTTTAGAGGCACCAGGTACCTCCCGAAACAGCCGTGTCCCGAGACAACCTGCGTCGCGTTAAATGTTAGGGAGTCGTGTTCTCTTTTCTTAAGGTGCCTTCCTTAGCCTAGCCTCTCTGTGCTATCACTCAGATAGCTACAGAGAGACTTTAAATTTGTGAAATAGATAGCCGTAAGAGTCGACGTATCGGCGCCGTTACAATTTCCCAATTTATATATGTTACCTCGTTGCTCCGGTCCCAGTAGTCGGTTTTTGTTTTTTTTTTTAAAATTGATAGGTACTAGCTGTAATTTTGTTCCACTTTTTTCATAATTTTGTGGTAAATTTAATAGATATGAAATTATCAAGATTTTGACGTCAAAAATTACAGCCTCGCGCCATTAAATTGCAATCGCTGGCTAATGAAAGTAAATAAATTTTAAATTAAATGACATAAATCGCGTAGTAGTTTCTTGCAGAGGGCTCGCTGTCACTTGTTTATATCGTGCAAAATTATATACTGTTTTAAGTTGGTCATATTTTTTTTGTTAGAATTTAGTTTGTTATGTAACATTATTAACAATGCTTTCTTTAAAATAAGATTTTAAAATTTATGTACCAAAAAGTTTGTTATTAAAAAAAATGTTAAATTCAAAATTTTCAAAAACAGCAGGCATGCCATCTTTAGAGAAATATATTTTATTAAACTTTCCGTTACGAAGTGGTCCACTTGAAGTGATTTGACCCAAAGAAAGATACCTCAGACAGTCTAATGACAGCGTCATTTTTTATACCAATAAATATACTTTTATCAATCATAATATTTGCTACGTTCTGATTTTCAATGCAGCGGCGGTTAGGGTAAAGATTAATGTGAATGCATGATTTACAGAAAAACTGTGATGAGGGTCCTTTAATGGCGTCGGCACCAAATGGTCTCCCTTAACGTAAATATCCAAACTAAAATGTCGTACTTACATTTGTCAAACCTAACATTTCGTTTATTCCCGATAAGAAGGGAAAATGTATAATCGTAGAGGTATAAATTAATTTTTTACACAAATTAATTATTATAATTGTGCAAAGTAATTGGTTTTGAAACTTTTTCAGTTGAAGACTGACGATAGTCAAAAACATGCAAAAAGGGAAACGCGCTGCCACTTCATTTTATTAAATATTTTAATTAGATTCAGTGGCACTTTGCACATTTCTGTTGCACTTTGTACAAAACAATACATTTGACACCATATAATATATGCTGTACACTACAGTTTAGTATATAAGTTATTTAGTATGTAAGACGTTATATTTTTACTACATTTACTTATGCATTAAAGATTCTCTGCCTCAGTTTTCAGGATTCATAAATTTAAAAATATATAGTGCAAAGAATGTAAATTCGTAAGACATTATGTATTTTGATGCAGTATTTGTTACATTTGCGTACAATAATTTAAAATTATTCTGGATGTTTAATGATGCAATTGTTAATTCTTACTGTAAGAGGTGAATTGATCAAAAATTATTATGGATTTTCTTAAAGTAACATTATTCTAGTAGAGCGTGAAATCTTGGTTTTTATGCTTATAATATGATCGAATGCTATTAGAATAAACGATATCAGAACTTCCATTGAAATACCGATTTTTATAGAAACAGTAAAATAACTGTACAAATTTAACATAAAGATGTTGCTAAGATCAGCTGCTGCCTCAACTGTGTTATAGATATTATTATATGATACTGTTAATCTCTTTTAAATTGTTGCAGTAGCGGTTTGTTTAGCTGACACCTGAGTTTCAGATAACAGATCAACAAGACAAACAAGATCAAAAACCAATCACAAAATTATCGTGTCGGCCCTGAGGCCATGGACCCTGGGAAGATTTTAAAACATCATTTATAATTTTAAATAATTGAAAAGTAATAGACCCAATTAAATCTGTATTATTTATTAAAATAAAATACTTTTATGCTTGTAAAAATCATTGAATTAAAGGAATTTTCACGGACCCGGGGTAAACTGGCCACGGCCGCTGGAAAGCGTTCGAAACGTCAGGAATTTTAAATGTAAAATAAAGCGCGAAAACCCGTAAAAGTGCTTTTATTCAATAGTGTGTAGTATTCGCGTAAACAAAATAATTAATAACTTGTAAAAGTCGATAAAAAAAAATGGTTCCAGAACATTTACCAACCAACTCGGCCTCTATTATTTTACGAGGGAGTTTCGATCCTTAAGTAAATCGTTTCATCACTATTTCAGTAATATTTTCTTGTTACGCTGAATATTAAGACTACTCAATTTATTTAATAGGCTTTACATTTGCTGTACCTTACTAAACGGTATCAGAATTTAATCTTTGCCTCTTTTAAAAATAAATAAAATTTAAAATTTATGTAAACACAAAATTAGAAATGGGTGCAAAGGTGGACTTAATGCCTAGGAAATTCTCTGCCTGTCAACTTTTGGGTGGTGTAGAAAAATTAATGTAGGCGTACAATTAAAACAAAAAAAATGTTAAGAATATCAGACCTATGCTAATAATATATATATAATAAAACTATATTGTACGTCATAATATATATCCCTATACATACACAAACATATACCATACTCAAATAAAAAAAATATTATACTTATATATATATAAAATACATATATAGAAATTACTCGAAAAAAATTAATACATAAATAATAGAAGCCCTTACGTGTTTAAGAACAAATAAAACAGTTAAAGCTAGAAAAAAAACAAAAGAAAAAAATCTGGTTGTCTAAATTTGTTTTAGAAGATATTCGCGAACTTTACTTTAAAACTCAAAGCGATTCTTAGCCATCATTCATTAATTGGGCATGAATGTCATACAGTTTACTAATTTCAGTATTGAAGATGTTAACTTTCTCGTCTATTGAGTAGGCTTCCAACAAAGGTAGTAGGCTTCCACTCAATCTTAGAAGCATCCTTGTAAAGATCCTCAGTATTCATCTTAGCAAAAGAACGCACGTGCAGAACTTTGGGTTTGGGTTTGGAAGGTTTAAGAATATAGGACAGGAAAATAAGATAGTGATCAGAGAAACCAGAGGCAGGATACTGACCGTGAAGTGATCACGGAAGGATTTGAAGAAAGTATTAAGTCTAGCCAATTGTCTTCACCAGAAAGGTTATGGTGAGGACGTTGGAGTGGTAAGACATGAAGAGAACTTGACTTAACAATGCGAAGCAGGTAAATAGTACGAGGAGAGTCGGGTGTTGAAAGATTGGTATTGAAATCTCCCATGATGACGAGGTGTGAATACTCTGAGCCCAAAGATTCCAGGACCAATTCGAAATCGGTGAAGTAGTCAACGTTGGAGGGACAGTAAACCACGCCCAAAACGATCTTTGTACCACTCAGAATAACAATAAGTTTCTTATCTTTGTACCAATAAGTATTCAGCCGAAGCTGAGTAACTTTGGGGCGAAGAACATAGTAAGTGATAAATAAGGTCATGCCTAAGGTAAATTGCCCCCACCTCTCCTATCAATGCGGTCATTCCGAATTAGTAAAAACCGGGAAGAGCGTACGAAACGCGTAGAGCTCCGATTTTTTTTGTTTAAATGATAGTTATTACCTATTGGTTTTGGTCAAATATCTATTAAACTAGATTAAAATTTTATCTAGTTTAATAGATATTTGAGAAATGAAAAAAATACGGTGCAATAATCACAACCTCGTGACTAAAACCCGTAAAAGATAGACATAAAGTATGTTTTGTGTAGTTGTATTTTTTAAACTGGTTCATTATAAAATCTCCAAGTGCATATATTTATGTTTTAAAATTACGCAAAATAAATAAAAAAAAATTATTGCAGTTAGGCATGTTTATAGCTCATATAAGGTTATATAGTGTAAGTTTATATAGTAGTTTATAAAATATATGCATATCATGAAAGGATTTTGATTTAATTAATATCTTAAAAGACATGACAGATTTAAAATGCGGGGGCACAAATCACGGAGTAATTTCACTCAGTTACAATACATGCGATTGTGTAAAATGGTTCTGTACTTTTTGAAGTCTGTCATATCTTTTTTGTTTAAAATTAAAGTTCTATATTATATTTATGATATATGAATTACAATTATATTTTTTACAATTAGAATAGCCTATTTATACAAGGGTAGCTCTCAGAACATTTTAAAATGCTACATTAGACAGATATTTAACATATTTAAATTTTATTAAAAAGGTAGTAACTATTTTTTGTTTGACTTAAGAAAAATTTCATTCAGAAACGTGGGAAATAGTGTATTTTATAATAAAGCATAATAAAAATCTCTCCAATACTTTATCTACTGTTAAAAACCTCCAAATTTTTTAACCGAACGGAATTAACAACTTATACATTTTTTATATATATATTACATAAAGATCTTGCCACTACTTTTTTACCCAAACTTAATTACCATTATTTGGGGAGAAATTAGTTTGAAAGAAAAAAAGTAATTTATTCTAGTTCACTGAATACATTTAGTGAAACAGAATGAATAACTTTGATTGCCACCATTACACTTTAAATACCTCATTTCTCATTGCTAAAAGTTACGCTACAAACATTTAGTTCGCATTTGTCAGCAATCCAAAATGACAAATAAAATGGACAGGAAACATGTAATAAAATTTATGTCACTATACTTGTACATAAAAAAAAGGAGGTACTTGTACATACAGTAGACGGATTGTCTTTAGGTCGGTAAAGAAATGTGAAATTAATTAGGTTTAGTTCAGATAAAACAAAGGTCAGTATTTATCTTACTAACCAGCCATATTCCTAAAATGATCATCTCATACATACTCTTACACTTTAATGCTATGACATCTGCATCCATTGATAAACATTTTAATTAAAAAAAGAAAAATTAGTAAACGATAAAAACTGCCTATGTAGCCTAGTGGTATTGACGTGTGCTTAAGAATCTGGAGGTCGTGGCTTCGAATCCTGGGGGGACTCAACAAATTTTCACTGTTGTTTCCGAGTTGGTTAGGGCAATTTGGGCCGATCACCCATACGTCGTAAAGTAAGATGATCCATGCGTCGGATGGGCATGTAAAAAGTCGGTCCACCCACCAACCCGCATTGGACCAGCGTGGTGGGATACGGTTCAAACACTCCCTAATGGATAGGGGTGTATTAGGGGTGGCCTATGTCCAACAGTGGACTATCAAAGGCTGATGATGATGAAAAATTGTTTACTGAAAATGATTGACAAAAATAATATTAGAATTATAATGGAAAAGATACACAATGCACATTGCTCCATAAAGTGCGCTTTGAAAAAAAGTAATCAATCATTTTACTAGGAACCATAAATAAAGCGACGGGAATGATTTATAGAAGTTCCAATAAATACTACCAATTCCAGGATTTCATATGACGATTGAAAGAGAAATGGATTTTTATCGGTACAGAGTACGTTGCGTTTAAGTTTAGAAGAGATGGAATACTGCGTAAACTGTTAATGGAATATATATTTTGCATAAGTGTATAAGCCGTAGCGCTCTGTAATGATTCTACACGAAATTTGATAAATGAATCCTCAATATTTTACAGTTTAATTATTATTACCAGCAGATAAAGATGAAAAGCTTAAATATGTGTTAGTTTAATCTTCACTGCTTTCGGATAAAGAACAAGTCTTAAGAGAGTTAAATGTAGCGCAGAAGGCAAATAAAGGGAGAGATTCTCATTACACAAACTAATAATATATGAGTACGGATCTCACGGTTAAACCATCGTAACTAATGAATAAAATATCGTAATCTTAGATTTATTCTTTATGCCAGTAATTTTCAATTTTATTTCAAAGTTATATGTAGTATTGTTTCCTTATAATAGTTTAGTCTCTTATAAATTTTGAAGGACAGTACAAAAAGGAAAATTTAATAAGCAAACATTTAAAATTCTTTTAAATTTGGAATACTTCAGAAAACATAGACATGGCCTTACTAGAAAACCTCTTGTAATTCTAGCGGATTTATTTAAGTTGTTTGGAATTATTATCTAAGCTATTGATGTCGTTAAATTGAATTGTGTTAACATGTAATCTTTTCCTTATTTTTTAATGACGTCAAGCGTAGCAGTGTCGTTTTACATGCTTATAAAATTTAATACCGTTACTGTTTGACCGCTAAGAAATTTTATTGTTTCGTTTTTACCTTTGACAATATACTCAATAATGTATTTATATGTTACGCTTTTTATGTAAAAGTGTTAATAGATAAGACACATGTGAAATTATGGAATGAGGCCATCATCTACATCATTAGCAGCCTTTATCCGTCCATTGCTGGACATAGGCCTTTTTCAATGACCGCCAAGACGGCCGATCCCTTGCTAATCGCTGCCAACTTAAACCGACTATTGGAAGGAGATGGGCATCTCACCTGGTCAGGGGTCGACCAACGTTCCGTCTTCCCAAACACGGCCACCACTCCAGAACCTTATTGGCCCATCGAACATCAGTTAATCTGACCAAGTGACCGGCCTACTGTCACTTGAACGAGCTAATTGTCGGTGATTTTAGTTCTTTGTCGAATTAATTCTTTACGAATTTTGTCCGACAAAGAAACTCAGATCATAGCGCGTTCCATAGCGCGTCGAGCAACGGAAAACTTGTGGACCTGTCCTGATGTCAAAGGCACACGCAATTATATAGATGCTAGACTAGAGATACAAGGCGCCTCCAGCAGCGGTCCGTCAACACGTGTTCGCCGCAGTCTCAAGCTCGCTTCGCAGAAGTCATCGTCCGCCGCCGTGAAACCGTCTCGCTGCGCCATCTGCGTTTATGAGTGCACCTGCGCTCATAGAGCCTTTGTCGCACCGCTGACGTAATCGCGGTGGAATTTATTGCGCTACCTCAAGCGGTCGGCTTGTACGCAGCTGTGTTTTGCAACTCGTTTGCATAACACAATTGTGTTGCTAACCGCTTGTAGCTAACGCATTATCTTGTTTCTTAGGGTTATTTAATTCTGTTTCTTGGCCGAACAAGTCGTTTACTGACTCTACCTAGGCCATCGAACGTTTAATATTCTGTTTCCTGTTTCAAGCAATGCACCCCCTCCCTGCCTGGGCCGGAGGGCGGAAAATACACGCCGGCAACCCCCCGGGGTTGGGAACCCAAGTCCGCTGCCAACCGGGCCCCCTAACCCCCTGGGACCGGTCTCACCGCTTCACTCCGGGTGTTGGGTGGCAATACCACACCCGGCCCATGCCACCTGGCAGAGCCCCAACCGCCCACCTCCCGTGCGCCCCTGGCCGCACCACCGGCCGGCCAAGCGCCATAATAGCCGCTTAGCAACTCGGAATACAGAATTGGTTAACACCTTGACTCGCCGGACGAGGCCACCGCCGGGGAAGCCAAGGTTGGCAACCTTCACCCCCTTGCTGTCTCGCAAACCTACATTCCCATACTACAGAGGGGTTTAAATCTCTCCCCGGGGAAACACCCGGGCGCGAAAACCCGCGCTTCAGCTTTTCAAACGGCTCGCGCAACTGAGAAGTCCAAATTCCTTCGCGAAACGGGTGACATTCTGGTGGGCTTCTAAAGAAAAAAGGGTCAAAAAGCTAATTACAATAAAATGACGGACGGTTTTGTGACCCTCTTTATAAAAAGGAACCACCGTATCACCACTCGTCCAAGCATTGAACCTCAGGCTGTAGGTTAAATGGCAGTACCGCGATTACAAAGTTGGAATTACCAGCCACCTTTCACATACACCCGACTGGCGCTTTTGTTTGGGCCCGGTCACCTCGGGACACCAAAAGAATCCTTTGGGTCGAGGGGAAAACCTTCCACCTGTGGACCGACCGGATTGCCGGTATTGCATCGTAAAAAGTTTTTCCGCTCCGGGCTGTTTCGACGACCCTCGGTAAATGCCCGGCCCACCAATCTTCAAACCCAAACAAAGTCTTAAACAAATTCGACGCTGCTTAAGTCACGCGCTCCAGCCACCCCATTTAATAATCAATCGCCTAAACCGCCCGGCGAATTCCCGTAGCTTCTGGGCATATCAAAAACCCGTCACCCCTCCCGGGTCCCTAGGAAACCCCCCGCGGGTTGCATAAACGCCAAGCCTCGCGACGCAGAGCCGCGCCGCGCCCTAGATCAACCGGAAGCGGACCGGGCGTACGCCTTGAACTCCTTCAAATCCGCCGGGGGTTTAAAGATATTTAACGCCGAGCATTCCCCCCCGGGCCCATGGGCTTCTGTTAAAAAACTCCCTAAAGGCCCTTCAACCCGACAAGCACACTTCCTAGTGAGGAAAAACGAATCAGACCACACTCAGGCTCTGCGCCCACTCACAACCGGTAAGTGCGCTATCTCCGCAAAAGGAGGTGACCGTTGCACATTCCGACACTTCCCCTCCCGGAACGTTTAGAATGGTATAAAATTGGAAGGAAAGCCCCCGGCATTCTAATGCGTCATAAGAATTCGCCGGTCATTCACCTTGGAGCCTTCATACCAGCTCTTTCCAAAGATTTTCCAAACCTTGAAGGTGCCTTTTGGGGCCCCAAGGGAAAACCGGGACAACAACCTCCTATGCCCCAAACATGGGGTTTCAAAATCTACGAAAGATTAGACCAAATTATGAGCTAATAGGCTTCCAATGTTAAAATTGGCTCGGGAAAAATTTGACAATATGAATCTGGTACTAAATCCCTTTAGAGAATAATAATTTTGCTTGGTTGAATTTAAAAAATTGCACGACGAAGTAAAGTTTTTAAGGGGTGAGCCCACTACTATCTCGAACTTTCTCTAACGAAGTTTGAAATCCCGTCGAACAAACCCAAACCCCCTTTTAAATGCTAACCCACTATTATTTAAAAATTTGAAATATGAGCACCCCTTTTCAACCCCGGGTTTTATACCAATGCCTTTGTATCAACCTTTTTTCGCAAGGGCGCCGGGACTTTTACTTGGAGTAAAAAAACCTAAAAGGGGTTTGTTTACAAGCACGTCAAACACAGAGCGGTCTATGTCCTAGGTCGCCTGTTCCCTTTAATTAATCCCAAGAGCAAAGCTGTCTCTGCGTAACAAGGTGTTGCTCTACAAAACAGTTATCAGACCTATCATGACTTACGCCAGTCCGGTGTTCGCTCATGCATCTCCTTCCAATATCACAAACAGGTTCATACGCAGGGCCACGGGTGTGCACTGGTGCGTGCGCAACCTTGACCTGCATGTGGACCTGGAATTGCCCTCAATACATCAACTTTTGAAACAAGCATCTATCCGATTTTTCGACTCGGCTTCGCAACATCCGAATGAACTGGTACGTAGCGCCGCCGCTTACGTACCACGCAAAATAACTCGTCCTAAACATAGGAAACACGCCCGATATAGGCGACCGCGCCACATACTTACAGATCCGGACGACGATATAACGATCGTGCAAGCACGTGTTAAATCGTACAATCGAAACACTTTTTGCCCTCGCCGTCGAGGGCAAACGCATACCCCGTACACTAGATATCGGCACGTACCAGGCCGATTTTCACCTACTAGATAGAGCGGTTTTAGCTAAAAAATTAACATGTCCTAAAGCAACTGATCGAGCCGAGGTTCGGCCCACCGGGGCGCCCTCGATACATGTTGCTAACGGGTTAACAAAGGGTCAAAAGCAACTCAACGAGCCGAGGCTCGGCCTCCTGGGCATCCTCGATTAGATCGCTGACGGTTTAAAAATAGTGGCAGCCTGAGCCAAGGTCTCCCTCTGGGGACCCTCGAGCTGAGCCAACAAATTAAGAGGTGAAGCCTGTGCACGCTTAAAGTTGCACAGACCCTCGACTCCGCCGGGTTGTAATGGTTAATTCCACCAACGGAAGCCATCAAATAAACGATAAACGAAATATAGATGCTATTAAACTAGATTTAACAACATAATTAAAAAAATAATTGGGCTTATTATTTTTTTATGGATACCCAACTGTTGTTGGTAATTTTATAATAATAATTTGACTTGAGTTTTTAATTTAAACAAATTATTCAACGATTTTGTATAGAAAGTAATAATTGCTGTCGTGGGTTTGAGTTGGGTTACTGATACTATCCACTGATATCTACCCAATTAATCCATACTAATATTAGAAATGTGAAAGTGTCTCTGTCTGACCGCTTAAACCATAAAATCTAATTTGATTAATTTTGAGCATAGGCTACATATTATTGTAAAAAAAAGTGGTAGAAATTATTGGAAGGCGTTCCAATAATTTCAACCTAAATTATTGGAATCAAATATTACAAATCACGTAAATGTAATCCATCTTTATATTATTATATTCGCAATGGAACGCAAGACAGACACATATACATGAGCATAAAACATAATTGCCTTTGAAATATAAGTAGTAATTACTGATATATTATTAGGTAAGTTATTTTAAACAATTAGTGTTAATCTGTATGTAAATTGATAGGATATAGATACTTATAACTTCGCGCTACTCTAATGTTTTATGTTTAAAGCAGTGCTATGATGGCCTTATATTGTTAAGGTACAAAATGTTAATATAGTTATGTATAAAAAGTTCATGTTATAATTATTGTAAATTATGTTGAAATGCTGAAGGTTCTATTTTTATAGGGGTCAGTTATAAAGTACCTCTACTTATTACAACGGCAAAGCGAAAAGGTGTTGTTGTTTTATTTTATTAGTGAGGTTATGTTCCTTAAAAAGTATAAACACAACTTTAAAAAAAAAATACGTTTGATGAACTTCCGTAACACTCGGCGCATAAAAGTTACTCGTACTTGACATTTTTTTTTCATAAATCGTTGATGAATGGCATTCTGCGACGAACGTAGCATTCGTCAATTTAACTTAATTAAATGGATTCAAAGAAAATTGAATTTTTGATTTCGAACAACGCAAAAGTTGTTTAGAATCAAGTACTCATGCTTAACATTTCATAGAACTCTTCTTCAAAGATCGTTTAACTTGTTTGCTTTCTTTTTACAAAGCAATATCATTTTAATAAAAGTCGTATAATAACGTAAAAAGCAATAAACGTTTATTACCATTTAAGAGAATACCAAATATCTCTATAATTCAATAATGATTTAATCTAAAGCCTTGTTACTTATTTTATTGAGATTAAATACAATTTTGAACCAAACCGATTAAATGATAAAATTGTTGTTATTCTTTGTAAACACTTATAATAACTGTATGCCGAAGCGAAGGAAATGAAGGTAGTATTATTTTATTACGACAAACCGCTTTAATTGGGGAATTGCTATTTCAGATGTCAAATGACTGACATATTTGGCAGTGAAGATTAGAATTCCAGTCTCAGAATACAGTCCCACTCCTCTTGTTGGTGGCGAAATTCCTTGTGTTATGTGTATATAATTAAATAAATTTCAGTTTTCTACAGTTGAATATTTTCTTTAGATTTATCGCGTTTATTTTTAACTTTTCTTTCAACTCTTACCGTGGTCACGGGACCAGAGACCAAGGAGAATTTGACTAATATATTTCATTAGTTCATTCTTTCGTGGTTAATTTAAGTTACCGTCAAATAAAAAGTATAAAAATAAACGTAATAAATCATTATTTAGCAACAGACTTGGCTGATAAAAATTAATATATTTTTTTAGAGTATGCGTGAGGTATGGTGGTTTTTTCATTAAAAATTATACAAGGTTTACCATATTTTAAAATTTACATTACGTGAAAGAAATTCACGTTTGTAGGATTTTAGGTTTCACATTATATAAATACGTAACATATAAGTAATTTATATTTATAATCGAATTAAATATAAGCGAATAACAGAAAAAAAATCCAAATAGAAAATAATACCTTACGAATTTATGTAATTTTAATTGAAATATTTTAATTAGCTGCTTTTTACAATTTTGTAATATAAAAAGTCATAAAAACTCAAAGTGCAATATCTTCATTCAATATCGATCATTACACTTTCTTATTGATTGTAAAATTAACAACACCGGTTTGGAAATGGAAGCCTCTGACCTAAGAAGAAACGGCGTAAGAAACTCAGTGGGACTTTTTTTTCCATTTTCCAGTAAATTTTACAAAATTTTTACATAGAACGTCATTATTTAACAGTTTGAAAGAGCCTGGAGCTAACAGTTCATTACAAGGGTGTTATTTACTAAGTAGTCATTACAGCAATACTATTCTTTAACACAAACGTTCCTTTATACCTTTTTTGAACTTATTCAAAGCTTGCAAGCAAAACTTATTCAAGCTTTGCACAGGCCAATATTCTGCTCAACTGAGAGGCTCACTATGTCAAAACAATTTTTATAACTTACATTATTTTTCACAAATATGATAGAGCCACCATGCATAGCTTTTTCACTGTATATCTATATTGCAATTGTTTAAAATAGTTCAACCTTACCGGCTATTCCCTGAATGTTTGATGTACCAGGCTAATAGAATGGTTCTTATTTTTATTTTGTAATCTGTTATTGACCGACTTCCCAATAGGAGGAGGTATTTAAATCGAAGTGTATATTTTATTTTATATCTTTGTTACTTCCTTGCTTCACTCCTAGTGCTCTATTTATGTTTGTACTTTCTCAGATAAATATTTGCTTCCTGTTCCGGTCCCAATTTTTTTTCCATAATTGTGTGGCAAGTAGTTTCATAGATATTTGAGAGAACTACGGTACCAAAAATCACAACCTCATGAGATTAAATTGCAACCGCTGCCAAAACCGTAAAAGATAGACATAAAATATTGTGAACGTAACTGTATTTCTTAAACTGACCTATAATACAATCCACGAGCGCATATCTTTATGTTTAAAGAATTACGAACAATAACTATATTTAATTAATTTAAAAAAAATAATAATTAGGCATATTTAAAGCTAAATTTAAGGTAATATTTTGGAAGTTCACATAAAAGTTAATACATTTAAAAAAATCTTCACTCTATTAGCATAAAACATTCTAATCTAACATCGGCATTCTAATTAAATAAATATCTTAAAAGATATGAGAGACTTTAAATGAGGGTGCAGAAATCACGGGGTAATTTCACTTTTTTGTTTGCTTGTATTGCGTAAAATTATTCTGTACTGTTTGAATTCGGCCACATTTTTGTCAGTTTGGTAGTTTCTTATTGATAAATATATAATTATAATTAAATATGCTAAAGACAGTATGTGATGTGTTAAAGTTTAATTTTAATTATTTAAAACATATTCCAAGCCATCACTTGTATCATTATTTCTGTGCTCAACAAAAGCACAGGACCTGATAGCCAAAAACATGATTGTGTTTATGATACGGTAATATAGCAGCTGCTTGTCTGTTTTTTACAAAAGTTTGATAGGTTAAACCATAAGTCAGGTTGCCGTTACTATAATTTATCATATTTTATGTGTCAACTAATTTTATTTTATTTGCACTATCTGAGTAACTTAAGGTATTTTTTAATAATCTGCAAAGTTTGTCGCATTTTCTGCCTTATCGTAACAATGCTCCCTAAAAAATTGCACTCTGATTTTTTGACCATTTTAGCTTTTGGAGTGCCAAATGGAGCTGTTCCTCCACCTGGCGCACTTTGGTATCACTGGATTAATTAATAAGATAAAACGAAACCGAAAATAAAAATGTGCAATTAAAAAGGAAGAGGAGAAAATAAGTTTGTTTACCTGTGCAACAACATCTGGACGACATAACAAGTACGTATTATTGTAGATAACACTCCCTGACTCACAATTAATATATTATTCATGTAAAATAATCCAACTTTACTCAAATAAACGATCATTTAGTACTTAAAAGCTAATATTTTGTTCAAGATGTCTTATTTGAATAAACATAATTCTCATCTTTATTGTAGGCTTAATTTTTAAATTTTTTGTTACAAAACAATTACTTTTTGTCTTAAATGTACATTTTTCTTATTATGAATATATTTAATGAACCCGATGAGTTCAAAAAATGGATTTAATATGTAAAACTTCAGGCTGTACCTATTTTATGTAGAACACAGAACTGCAAATCTGTGACCTACATAAAATAGAATGTAGGTCACAGATTGATGAATTTAAGATGAATTTTACCATACCTATCAAAATAGCTTCAAAATTAACACAAAATGTTTTTGGAATGATTTCTAAAAAAAGGCTTAATTCGAATCTTCGTATTTTTCACATCTAAAAGTTACCTTTCTCTCTTATCTTAGTGAAACGATTTAAAATTTTTAGAAATAATATTTTGAAGATAATAATTATTGAAACTGTGAAAGCAACTCAACCGAGGTGGTGCACGGCTAAACACAATTTTTCTTGTTAAAATTTGTATTATTTCTGCTTGCTAACGAGACTGAAATATGAGTATATCCCCACATTTTGAACCTAAATTTATGTCATAATCAGCTTTACTGCAAGGAATTTAATTAGTTCATTCGAAGGACTAAAACTAATGATCACTGCATTGTAATTAGCAATTAACATGACTCAGGTGTGTATAGGCATTATCTAAATTAATGCGTTTTGAAGCTGCATAGAGACAAATTATTATATTATTATACGCTATTTAAACCTTTGATTATATTATGTCTTAGGTTTATTTCATAAAGTTCTGTTATGTTTAATTTAAAAATGAATACCTTTAGCGCTAATAAAATAAATTTATAAGATATATATTATGTAACGTATTGTAAACCATTGTGTTTGATTTATTCCTTTTTTTACACTACTTTTCTCTGTCATTAAAAGAATTAAAAATCATGTCATCTTATTAATAAAAAAAGTTTCCTATAAAAGTGTCAGTGTTGGGACAGTTTTGTTCTTACATGTTGACGTAATATATTACACCAATAGTTTTGAACAAAATCTATTTTAAGTAAAGATAGGCTACACAAACCCCGTAATAAATCGTCACGTATACGGGGTGACTTTTGGTATAATACGAACCTGATTGTAGTTTGTTCAGAATCAGTGACATATTCCGATAAACTGATTTTTAAACTAGGTAAACTTTTGACCCAAAACTCGGGCAATACATTCGCTAAGACAATTATTTGCAAGACATAAATTTTGTAAACGCTTGTAATTTTTTCAGTTTTCATTATTTTTATTTTTTTTTGTATAACATATTTTGAAGTAAAACTCTTGACAGCATGAATAAGCTTCGTACTATACGAAAAATCACATTTAGGTTTTATTGTGTCTGATATTGAATAAAACTATTATGTTGGGTAACGAACTACAAGTCCAAATATTATCTTCGTACTACGTAGCAGTTTTACTGAAAGAGGAACGTTTATGCAATACCTTTATTCCTGAGCATGATTCCTTGAAATTGTTTTTGGACTAAATTAAATTCTCTTTGTTTATACTAATTGGCTTTAAACTTTTAATAAATATTTATGCTGAATCTAGAAAACACTTAAAATAAACGTACATAAATTTTATCGCTCTTCTAGATTTTTAATGGAAAAAATTAATTAACATTTAATCACATAAATAGACTAGCTTTTCCTAGAGACAGCGATCATCCGCATGGTTTTCCATAAAAACAATCTTAAATTATTAAAAAGAGTAGTTTAAGTTACATCTCCCAGTTACATCGGACTAGCTATTCTAGAAATGAGCCGAAACAAACAAACAGTCAGACAGACACTGTTTACCGGTGGTAGGTCCCCTGTTTACAGGAGACCGTCTGGGTGGGTACCACCGCGGTGCCTATTTCTGCCGCGAAAGCAGGAGTGTGAAAACACTGCTGCGTTCCGGTTTGAAGGGCACCGTAGCCAGCGTATTTACTGGGTAAACAAGACTTAACACCCTATGTCTCACGGTAGGCAGCGCGTCGGCGATACCACTGGTATTGTCAACGTCTATGTGTCGGTGACCACTTCCCATCAGGTCCCGACTGCTCGTCTGCCTGCGTAAGCCATAGAAAAAAAAGACAAAACTTAAAAAAAAAACGTTGTTTTATTATATGTTACGCTTAAGTATAAATGTAATCATTAAACAAAAATGGCTATTTTTATATTACAGACACTTCAAATTTAATAATTTTTGTAGATAGGTGGACACACCTTTTTAATAGTTATGAATATATAGCGCCTCTTCTATTTTTTTGGTTTAAAAATTGTAGTATTTAAATGTTTCTCACAAGTATTTTACACATGCAAAAGTCTCATGCATAGCATAATTATGTTTTTACGCAGAGCGACTGGCATCTGGTCACAACCCTAAGGGTAAACTGTATTTTATGGATGAACTAGTGGTTAGTAAATTTAAAGGCACTCATATCCTATAACGACATTACATACTCCTCCAACGCATGGACCATCTTACTTCTAAGACTATTAGGTGATCGGTACACACTTAAATAATCAAAGATAAAACAACCATCACGAAAAGTTGTTTTCCGCCGAATTTGAATCCCTTGACCTCCGGTTACAAAGTAAGAGCTATACCTTAAGGACACGAAGGTGGCAATACTTGTAAGATTCTGATTAATTAATTGTCCCTACGTTAGCAGGATAATAAATATTCTTTATCGAATCTAAATAAATAAACTATATCTCACTTCGGCACGGCATTTGCATGTATATTTTATGGTTATTTGCAAACGAGAAAAACAATGTGGAGTAAATTAGCATAATTAAAAAATGTATGTGTATGGTGGTTGTGTAGGAGTTTTTAAAAAGGTGATTTTGTCCTTTTGCAAAGTTTAATTAATTAAAATTACAGATAATGCTTAAATTTACTTAACTCTAACAACACAACGTCTAGCTACAGCGATCCTGCGAGATTGCCCGTCTCATGCGGGTGCCGATTGTCCCGTGAGCATACGTTTTGGGTTGTCATCATTTCGTGGAATTACTCTGATGCTTAATATATCTATATTAAAGTTTTGTAGCGCCGAGTGCTTCACGATTCCGGCATTCGTCATATATATACATATAAATTAATTCTGTCTATATTTATAAACATTTAAAGATCAAGAGTATGCATGGATGCCTTAAAATTATTATATGTGTTCTACTGATGTGTCCTAATTAAAAAAAAAATATATAAATGTATTTATTTACAAGCCATCGTGCATCTTAAAATAAAGTTTTATAATAAAAAATGCGCCACTTACACCCTACCACAGCGTTACATCAGCGTTACAACTTGTATAATTAACAATCTTTTTAAGTAAACTTTATCTATATTCAACTGAGTAGAAGCGTAATACACGATACGCTTATTTTCTTTTATTAAAGATTATTTTCAATTGGGTAAACATACTATTCGTTCTGTTACTTCGTTCATTGAACGAATGTTTAATAATTATAATTATATTAATAACTGAAAAGGCAAATCAGACATGATATGACAGGCTTATATTAAATAATTACCAACAAAATACTTCATTCACTTCTCTTCTTTTAATCTTGGCTTTATTCATTCTGATCGTCATTTTATTGTTAGAACCACTGAAAATTAATATATAAATTTAAAATGATTATAAAACATAATGAAATTGACTATATTTTTGAAAGTATTAATAGATTTAACGTATTCTATTACAGAAGAAAAATAATTTTGATTACCGTGGTAAATCTATATATTATGCCAACCCGGTGGTCCGAAAATTTGGTCAGTAACTTGTTTTTGTGCCCCGGGGAATAAGCCCTCATTTTGCACGCAAAATAATATTGCTTTAATCATGAACAGCAATGTTAATAGTTCCGAGTATACTAAAACGACCAACTACTAATAATATAATGTTTATCAGAACGATATTAGTTTTCGAGTTTGTACTTAATATCTAATTAGGACAATTTATTTGTATGAGGAAAGTCTGTTTCAAACTAAACGAACTTTGAAAAACAATTAGTTGTTTGTACTGAATAAGTTGATAAACAGTATACAGCATTAAAAAAATAATTAAACCTGAATATAATGGATCTTGATTCATATTCGTTTTTCGTTTCACAGTTTACGTATTCGAGTGGTTCATGTTTTCTTTAAGTCGTAGGCAATTCACATTCAAATTACTATCAGCTCATTTGACACAGTGCAGTTTGAACTTATCGTTGTCGATCACCTGTTGTCGCTGTCAACTGACAGTTGTGAACCTGCCCAACATTACTTTTCTTACGAAGTGGCTTAATATGAATTCCTGGCTAGTAGCAAAAATAGGTCTTACTTGAGCATTAAGAGATAAAGCGTGACTTTATCTCTTAATACACCACTGTGCAGGTGGTCGAAAACTAGATATAGGATAAACATGCGATTAAATAACCTCATGTATCCACCTTTTTTTTTTGGCTACGAGCAGGCAGATGAGCAGTCGGGCCACATTAGTAATACCACCGGTATTACTAATGTGGTTTTATCAACGCGTTATCTACCAAGATATGAAGGATGTTGAGTCTCGTTTACCTAGTGAATAAGTTAGCTACGGTGCCCTACAAACCGGAACACAGTAGCGTTTTTAGACTACCGCTTTGTGGCAAACAGGCTCCGCGATGGTACTACCCTAGACGGCCCCCTGTAAAGGGGACCTTCCACCTTATACCTTCTTATAAAACGGTACATAATATTATTCCAATTTCCTATCTTTAAATAAGGCGAAAGTGTCAAAACCTTTAAGATTGTCGCCTAGGTATTTGGTAATATCCCGGAAGTGATCTTCGCGATACACAATCACGCAAATTTCTACGTTAGTAGTATTGGAAGTCCTTCAATGTTTCGGGCTTATGAAAATTTCAAATAAATGCCCCACCTGCATTTTTGTATTTTATGAGCGAGATGGAGGTTTAGCAAAACGATCAGTAATAAAAATATTTGCAGTAAGAACGTTTAGTTCAGAAGTAGCCTCCATGAATATGGCGGGCGAGGCCGACAGTGAAGTTACTTTCACCACTAGATGACTTTTTAACTGGCATTTATGTCTTACTTTTAGAGAAATCTGTCTCTGTTACAATTTCCGGCTTCCCCGGATATCTTTTGGCTGTTACTAAACGTTGAGTGACCCTTCATTTACAGTAAGCATGGTGCTAAAGTAGACAGCCCGGTGTGAAGTGTGATAACTTATGCCAAAGAAGAACGTTAGTTAAGAAAGGCAAGGCGTCTGCACAAATGGTACCAAGTTTATTGATAATCGAAAAATAACGCTAACTTCGTTAGCCTTGCGAATGCAAATTTGAAGGCTGTTTTTAGGCATCATCTTCGAAAACTTTTAGTCGATATGACACGATGAACTCAACAATATCCAAAAAGTGCTGCTATATAACATGCACAAAAAAAACGTTTTTTTTTTGATGAATGACTGCATCACCAGTGCAATGGTCTATTTCGCAAACAACAACAATCACTATAATAAGTTTTTTTTTACCTTTGAAAAGGACTTATCATACAGTTCTCGTACTTAGGAGTTATAATCTTTTATGTGTCTCAGGTGCATTTCCTACTCCTTCACTCTCATGGGGCGATTAACCAACCCGAACTGAGAAAACAGGCGCAACAACGGTTATTAACTTGGATTGTCATACTTTATAGAGTTATTTTAGATAATCGGGTGATCAGTCCGCATCGCTTTAACCAACTAGAAAACAACATGAAAAAGCTGTTAGATCTCCTCAGTATTCGAACCCACTATCTTCAGTTTCTACCAAATCCTTCTGTTGGTCTCTCCCTCAAAGTTGTTTCTACCTAGTTCGAGCATTTACCCTAGGTAAACCAAATTCAAATTCAAATTCAAATATCTTTATTCAATATAGAAGTTTACACTTGCTTATTGATTGACAAAAACACACTACCACCGGTTCTAAAAAGGACGCCTCAGACCTGAGAAGGACCGGCGAAAGAAACTCAGCAAAACCTACTCGAAACTACTTCGAGGGGTGCCATCAATTGTGATCGCGGATTAACGTGCTCGTTAAACATGACCTTGGTTTCACCAGTTCATCCGAGACCGATGCGTGCAGAAGACTCAGCCAGGCTTTGCACCATTTTCTGCAGGATCCTTTGCGGTCTCAGCCATGATGACGATATCATCCACAAATTGCAGATGTGAGATGTACTCGCCATTCACATCTATCCCGTGTCCTTCCAGTTGAGCGTCTGAACATGTCCTCCAGCGCGGCGGAGAACAATTTCGGAGACATGATGTCTCCTTGATCACACCGCAGTGCAGGGGATAGGCTCGAGTCTGCCCACTGGCCTACGACAGACATAGTGGCGGCGGACATAGTGGCGGCGTATATTTATATTGATAAAACAGTTTTTGAAATTACTTCTATCTTTTTTCTTTTACGTACTCCGAGTAACATTTTTCTTCAATTGAAAAAAATAATTGTGTACCGCCTTTGCTTAACTTTCTTTCATACTATTTTAATATCTTATTCTGCAGTTTGGTAAAAAGTTATTTTTATTTATACTGCTTCTCGCAATATTTCTCGGGGGATATTTTTCCACATTATTTACTACAAATCAGTATCATAAATGAAATGATTCTATATTTAAATTTATTATAAAATAAATGTGAAAAAAACGCAGCCATGAAATTTGTAACAAGGTGCGATATATGGTTAAACAATTGGAAACTAATAAATTAAAATAAATAGAAATTATAGCATAAATACGAGGGCTGCACTAAAAGTATCGGGAATGGAATATTTCCAGTATTACTGTCATATTAAAATCTTTTTAATTGCAAAATTCCTTGGTTTTGAAACTCGAATACCATTTATTTTTTTAAAAAAAGATTCTCGGTCTTGTCACAAGGTCTTGTGAAACTTTTTTAGTTAAGAAAATGGAATTGACTAGAGAAAATTAAGGAGCGATGATTTATTATGACTTTTGAAGTGGTTTAACACAAAAACAGTGTGTGTTGACCGGATGATTTCTGCATTTGGTGATGAAGTCACATCCAACATAATTTTAGCGCTGATTTGCTGAATTTCAACGTGGACGTGTCAAGCTCAGTGACGATACTGGTCAAGGTCGTCCAAAACCTGCAGTCACACACAAAAACATTGATTCTGTGCGTAAGCTGATTGAAAAAGATCGACATGTGACATACCGCAAAGTTCAGGAAACTTTAGACATTAGCTTGAGTCAAATACAAATAATTTTGCATAAACAATTAGGAGTAATAAAGTTGTTTTCACGATGGATACCGCATCGCTCTGTGAAGAGCATAAGGCGGCTGGCGTTACTCAGCGCGTCAGACCTCTTGAAAGATTCACGCAGAATCTTCAAATGCTGTATACAACATAATATCAGGATATACGCGTACGATTCCGAAACAAAACCAGTCACGAGTTTGGGTGTTCGAAAATGAGTGAAAGCTCAACAAAATTGTTCGTTCACGGACTGTTGCAAAATAATGTTGGCCACGTTTGTCTCCAAAACCGCTTACATTGCGACTACTTCTTGAGAGATAAAGAACGGTTAAGCTAGCATTTGTTTTCCACAGGTCGTTTCTGAACTCCGTAAATAGAACTGTAATAAATACATTTTTAAATAGTAATGTTGTGGTGTCACTTCCTTGACTCCCGAAATCTTCAGTGCCGCCCTTGTATAATAAAAATAATAATACAGTAAAGAGAGAAAATAATAAAATATAAAGGGTATATAATCACTGCTGAACATAGGCCTTCCCAATGCACATCACCGCTTCCGATCTTCGGCTATTTTCATCCAGCCCACACCAGCCACTTTGCGAGTGTCGTCATTCCATCTTGACGCAGGGCGTCCTTCACTATGAGGCTTCTACCTGTCTTTATTCTGGTGACTTCTTATCGGTGAAAGATCTAGATTTGGACTATTTACCATACAGCAGCATGGAGTTGGGATCAACCCTGGAGGTCCGAACCTCGGTTCGATTCAGACGCTTTCTTGATGATGTATCTCATAGCGTTAAAAGCTTTAGCTAACACTCGCGTTGGAAGAAGAGGAGGGAAAGAAATTTCAGCAATTTTATAATCTAAAACTTGTTCAGTTATCAGGTAATGCTAAAGTATGTGTCCGTCTCATCAGCGTGGGCTATGTATTTATGTGTCTTATCCTTCGTATGTGTAGAGTTATTCTGTGCAATTAAACTTGTAATTAATGTAAACAAAGTAACAGGTGGCCAAAAGGACAAATTACATTTTATATTTACATTTCAGTAAATTGTTTGTCGTAACAGTCGACTAATAACAATTGCTATCGGTTTGTCTTGTTTAAATCACGTGCATCGTGTCCTTATCAAGTTTTCGTATTTAACAAGAAGTTGAGATCTATCTATTATGTTGCTTGGTATTCGTTATATTGCAATGACTCAGTTCAATTTATCTAAATCAAAAGTAATTTACCGAATTTGGTAAAATCGATGCAAATTTGTTAGAGCTGTACATAAAATTAAATGTTTAATCCCAATAAAAATGTCACATAGTGACTCAACAAGATTACATGTTATTTAAACTAATTAAAAAAAAATGAAATTGAAATTATTATTGTTTTTTTTTTAATGTAATCTTTGTAAATGTGATTTATTAGAATTATAGATTAGAAAGATTAGATTAGAAAATTTCAGAGAATTTACAACTGTAAATTCTCTGAAAATTAAATTCAATAAAACTTTTAATAATATAAAAAGTTATACTTAACTACAATAAATGGGAATTCCACTTTAAAATTATTTTACAAGCATAAAAGCAATCAGACTCAACATTTTTATTGAATAGGCACTTTTAATCAGGTCGCCTGTGTTTATAGGGCACGTAATGTATCTTAAAAAAAATTACTTCAAATATTCGTTGGCAATTTACATTAAAAGATTTTTTCTTTTAATGTAAATTGTTTATTTAGCTCCACGTACATGCTTGCTATGTACAGGCACATACATATAGGCAAGATAAGACAAACAATTATTGCTTAGTTCTAATAAACTTTAAAAACTTCAGATTAAAATAAAAAAACAAAAAAAATACTATATTTAACTAATAATTATAAAAATTACAAAAATATATTTTTTTCACATTACATGAAATACCTATTTACTAATTGGGTATTTAATGTCATCTTATGTTCAAATACAAATATCTTTATTCGATATAGACATTTACGCCTGCCTATTGATTGTCAAACACGCTACCATCAGTCCGGAAAAGGACGCCTTAGACCTGAAAAGAACCGATGAAAACTGAGCGGGCTATTTTTATGCCATCTTTACAAAAATTAACAAACAATGTGAAGGAATAACATATTGTGCAACATTAAAAAAATATCTGAAGCAAATATGGAATGGTCCATACCAGGCCGGGCTATCATTTAAAAATACATTAATAGTTTAATAACCTTTAACACATAAACGTTCCTGGAATACCGTTTTAAATTTCGTTTAGTTCCATTCTGAAAGTATACTGGGATTTTGTTGTAAAACGTATACATTGTCCCATCATCTGCGTGCGTTAGTCCATTGTTGGACATAGGCCTTCCCTGATGCACGCCACCATTTCCGTTCTTCGGCTATTCTCAACCAGACCATACCGGCAAACATATACAGCGATAAGGGGGGTGCCCTTATCGCTTTATATGTTGCCGGTATCAAAGCTGGTGTCTGATGAATTTCTGATGTATAGCGATAAGGGCACCCCCCTTATCGCTATATAGTTACGACAAGCCTCATTATTTTTAAATCACAGCCTATTATTTTTAAATCAAAGATGAACTGTAAAATATAAGCTGTGAACCGTTTAAAGTCGCTCTAACGTTTTTATAAATGTATGGTTGTTTACATTTTAATTTGCGTCGGCGGGTGTTTTACCTTCAAGTAATTAAAGAAGCTCCTCATCTTTGCACGGCAATATCAATTTTTAAAAAAGTCATTAAAATTATCTTTATTTGTTAAACATATCGTCGTGAAATAATTACATATTTTAGCTTATGAAAGCCTCTTTGCGAAGGCAGATAATCACAAACTTGGCAAGACCATTAAATAGTTATTTATATCAAATACGGTTGGCTCCAGTAAACGACTCATCAAAGATTTCGATGTAAGTAATTTGTGTTCACTAATAGCATAGATTATGTCTGATGTTACTTAAGTATATAACAATAAAAATGTAAGGCGAAATTAAAAAGCAGAAATATTATTTATAGATATTCTTACATTGATGTTTTACTTATAAGTATATGCTATTTATTACGTGCGTGAAATTTTATTTTACTTTTTGCAGATATGTAAACAACGAATAAAGATATCATCATCATGTTAGTCCACAGCTGGACATATCATTTTGCTTTTAAGACAATTGGGTGATCGGCCCAAATTGTCGTAACCAGCAAAGGAAACAACAATGAAAATTTGTTGAGTCCAAGCAGGATTCGAACACACGACCTCCAGTTTCTAAGCACACGCCCATACCACTAGGCTACGGAGGCAAATCATATGGACATGCTATATTTTGTATAGAATCGATCAACAATCTTGTTTTTATCATTTAATTCTGTATCAGATGCAATACAAAAATTATTTATTTTTCACGGAGTTTGGAGTATATAGTAATATTTATTGTATTGCTGGTTTGTTTACTAGCATTTGAATAAGTAATGTTCTTGTGGTTGTAGGAAAAAGTCCTTTTTGTACTTATGATTAAAATGACGATAGTCATGTTCACCATGATAATCCCACTGTATTTCTGGAAATTGAAGTTGTAATGGAGCCTGTGAAAAATAACTTAACCAATTTCTTTCAACGATACACATCATCAGCCTTTGTTAGTCCACTGCTGGACTAGGCTCCCTAATACACCTATCCATTAGGGGTTTGGACCGTATCCCACCACGCTGGTCCAATGCGGTTGGTGGGTGGACCGACTTTTACATGCCCATCCGACGCATGGATCATCTTACTTTTCAGACAATTGGGTGATCGGCCAGAATTGCCTAACCAACTAGGAAACAACAATGAAAATTTGTTGCGTCCCGCAGGATTCGAACCCACGACCTCCGGTTTCAAAGCACACGCCCATACCACTAGGCTACGGAGGCAGTTAATCGATTCAACGATAAATTCGATTAAAGCTAAAAAATTACAAGCGCCTTCAAATGATTTTATTACACAATTGTCTCGGTGAAATATGTTCTTCCTTCGCGATTAGCAGGCACCTTATATGTATTATGATTAAACGTACGTACATACGTATAGCAATCTGTCCGTTTCGTGTAATCATAACTATCACCAAACCATGTTTTGATTATATTTTCCATCACACTATTAGCAGGCTTTGTACTCAAGATGATTAATTAACTATAAACATGGATTTATTGTCATACATTTATTATTCCAGAGGTGGGTTGGGCTGTAAGCCAGGGACGAGGCTGCCTCGGCGGCCAGCGCTGGTGGGGCTGCAGTGTGTGACCTCGTTCCTGTGAGAGGGTTTTTATGGTCGGGATCCTAAAAGGGTCGGGAAGGAAAAACGAGGTGGTTTTAGTCGGTGCGAGGCATTTCCCCAAAGTAAATAAAAATGATCTCACAACTCACAAGCGCTTCTCTTAACACTTACTACTTTGTTCAAAATGCTCTAATATATCTCCACATCAAATATAATCAATATATGAAGATATATACAGGAATCAAGTGAAAATTTACCAACTTTGTTGACTTCTAACAGCTTATAACTATTTAACCCAATATAAGCAGGTAACAACTTGCTATCCGTACGAAATTGTGACGCGTTTTCTGCCACCGTATTTGAAATCTCTGATGTTTTAAGGCATTGATTTCAGCAGATGTTGTCTACAACTCAATAACTCTTATGTAAACATAAACTATATTATGTCAAATAAGCTTTGAATATGCCTAATTGCAATTTTTAAAAATGATTACATTAAAATTCTTATTGTGCGCTTTTTTTATTAAAGATATATATTATTACTAAATTTTATTGTAGATCAATTTAACAAGTATAATTATTTAAAACATACTGTATCGCCCAGTTTCCGAAACGACGGTCAAAGTTATGATCAACTAATATTCGTGTCAAATTAACAGAGTGGTCATATCAATTTGGGTTTCTTAAACGTCATGCAACGTAAATTTTACTAACCAATGATTATATTCATTTGATATTAGGATTCTTTTCATTTCATTCAAAAAGTATTTTTTAATGTCAAAAAAGGCGCTGATATTGTAATATATAAAAACATTGGCTGGGAGCATGTCAAATGATCTTTAATAGTTTTTAACGGAGCTATCACACACAAAACTAAATTACGACTTTAAAATAGGAATATTCAATGAGCAGTTAGTACGAAACAAATAGTCTCTTGAAATTTACATCTGCTCTTGTAATGAAGTTTAAATTGTTTATTATGTGATATTAAGCCTTTATAGATATAAAGAAAATAATAGCATAAGTTTAGTTTCAATAATGATACAATTTAAGTAAAAAAAGTATATAACATCAGGAAATTTAAATATTTTTATTTATATGATTATTTAGTGATATGTTAATATTACTGTACAATGCCATATGTGATATAATTTACACTTACTTTTACTAGTACCTGTACATTTTTTTTTAGATTATTATGTAAAAGGACAATAACATCCAAAACAAGTAAAACTATGCAAAAAATTGGATGTGATTTATGAAATCTAGCCAGACAAGATGTGCAATCCATCAAAGTGTTAAAAATATGTAGTGGCTCTAAAAATTAATTTAAAACGAGGAAAAGGGATGATAAAAAGAACGATGCTGGGTGAATTAGCTCATGGTGATGGATTAACAAATCAAAAAGAAACAAGACGGTCAATGTTTGAAAGCATACATCGATTTATACAAGAATTGTTGACACGATACGAGGCCATGAAGCAAATCAATAATATTTTCCTAATTATTGAATCAAACTTTATGCTAGAAGCTTCAGATGGTACTCTGGCTGTAGCAGTTGATAATTTAATAAATCTTTACAGTGAATTTGATAAGGAGTAAGTTTTGGAAGAAAATAAAAGGTAACGCAAACATGTACAAGCCACCGATACGACAATGGGTGTTGCTGCCAATTGGACAGCCCAAGAAATCCTACAATTTATTATAAAATGGGATTTCAGTGAATCATTACCCTGTATATCGCTTCTTGACCATTTGCATCTCGGTTGAATCATGCGAGAGTAGTTTTTAGAAACTTAAACTAATTAAAAATTATCTTTGATCTACAATGGGTCAAGAGCGACTGGTTAATATAGCCGTAATTGAAAGAAAAATTTCAAACGAAGTGGATTTTACAGAAGTTATTAAAGAGTTCAGTAAATTGTAGGCACGAAAACACATTTAATAATTAACGTCATATCTACTGAAAATAAAAACTACCTTTGATTTACCTTTGTTCGTCGGTCATTTCGTATTTAATTTTCCTCAACCATATTCATTCCATATTGTAGGTCCGACTGCCTCCGTAGCCTAGTGGTATGCTTTAGAAATCGGAGGTCATGAGTTTGAATCCTGAGGGGGCTCAACTAATTTTCATTGTTGTTTCCTAGTTGGTCAGGGTAATTTGGGCTGATCGCCCAATTATCTGAAAAGTATGATGATCCATGCGTCGGATGGGCATGTAAAAAGTCGGTCCACCCACCAATCTGCATTGGACTAGCGTGGAGGGGTGCGGTCCAAAAACCTCCTAATGGATGGGGATGTATTAGGGGAGGCCCATGTCTGGCAGTGGACTTTCACAGGCTGAGGATGATGATGATTGTAGGTACATACGTATTTTTATTGAGCTTGAATAATTTAAGCCGAATTCAAATTTAACTTGCCGGATTTTATCGAAATAATCAAAAATACTTATACATACAAACGTGAACTGAATAAAAAGCTTGTAGAAATACATTTTGCTTAAAGCTTGGGGGCCTCATTCAGCTTTGCCGCCCCGGTGTCTGATGGGCTTAGCCTGCCGCTGGTTAAATTTAATAAATACAGTACCTTATTTAAATAGCTGATATATTATATAGTTATCAAAATAAATTTTACTCTGTCAGAAGGCAGTACCTCTACATAGAAGCAGTTATTCGGGTGAACCTGGTTAAACCACAAGCATTATCATATAGCTAAGAAAAATAGAATAAAATGCTTGATTTTGAAATCTGTGGTCAATATTGTATATTTTTTCTTAAAATTAATTTTATATAAACATTACATGCTGTTTCAAAATTAAGTCTATTTGCTATTTTCTCTACAATTTAAATCTCTGTAAAAGGTTTCTGTATTGAATGTTATGCGACAAAGTGAAACAATGGATGTCGAGCTACTACTATTAATTAAACAGGTCTCTGCAGAAATTTATAGCAAGTGCCAGTATAATAAATTGGTTTGCATAAATGGTTGGCATAATTTATTTTTTTTTTTTTCATATTTTTAAAAGGTGGTACGGTATCATGTAACAAGGATATCCCGTAAATTACAGCGTTCCGGTTTCACGGTCTAGTAATTTTTCATCGTTATCGCTTTTAAATTAATCGCACTAAAGTGCGATTATTGACGACACATTGTTTATTATTAAAATATTAATACAACAACCTATTACTCAACGATAAAATGGAAATATGACTTTATAACAAGCATCACCTATCCATTAAAAAGAATTATGGAAATCGGTCTATGTGGAATGGAGTAATCATACGACTGTATGTATAATAAAAGCGTCTTTGAACTAAAAAAATTTACTGAAAATGAAATTGAATATTCAAAGTCAAAGTCAAAGTCAAAATCATTTATTCAATTTAGGCTTTACTGAGCACTTATGAACGTCAAAAATTATCCATTTACCACCGGTTCACAAACTCAGACCCGTCCAGAGAATAACCGGCAAGAAACTCTGCGACCTTTTTTTTTTAAAATATTGGTATTTACAAAATTTATGACCAATACATTTTTTTTTAAGTTACCAGGGGATTTGCAAGCGCAGAATATAAACTATTTCCACACATCTTGGTCCTCAAGATAATTTATTACAGAATAGTAGGCTTTTTCTATAAGCGTTGTTTTGACAACTTTACAAAAGCTCGAATCATTCAGTTGCGTTTGGCAGACATTTAATTTATTATCATTCTTATACTATTATACATGAAAGATTTTTGGTTCGGGTCAGTCTAAATCTGGGTAGCTCTAGGGGCACAATTTGACCCCTGCGCGGCCTAATATCTTTTTTAGCAAACATATGAATATTTTGACGCGCGTACATAATATTTTCAAATATGTATAGCGAGGACAATATGAAAATTTCAGTTTTATTAAAAACATTACGTAAAGATTCCCGTGAACCCAGATTGTAGATTGGGCAATCTACAATCTGGGTTTAACAGCCTGTTTTTGTAGTATAAATATTGTGTTCAAACCGGCTGCAGATCCCCTTAATAATAATCCATAGGACATAAGGCTGTGAAAGTACGCGTAATAAACTAGTTTTGCAGTTGCTTCGTCAGTTAGCTGCCTAATCTTGCGTATGGCAAAGATTGCTGTACTTAGCTTCTTAGAGAGTTTGTCAATATGAGCTCCCCACTGCATCTTGAAATCAATAGAAAATCCAAGAAATGTAGTAGAGCTTACGTAAGGAATGACCTCAATGTCAATTTTAATATTTTGAAAATCTGGCAACTTACAAAGAGTAAAACGTAAGCATTTGTTCGCGTTAAGTACTAAGTTATTGGACGCAAACCAGTTTGACACAATATCAATTGCCCATTTGCTATCTGAACGTTATGGTCATTTCTTTTTACCCTTAGCAGTAGAGAAGTGTCATCTGCAAAAGGACAACTTCGGACAGCCTCTCCCACTACCAGAGGCAAGTCATTTATATAAACCAGAACAGAAAAGGTCCCAAAATTGATCCTTGGGAACACCCATCCGCAGAAGGGAGTCAGATGACAGAGTGTCATTTACGATTACATATTGTTTTCTATTGTAGGTAAGAAGATAGAAAATCAAGACCAAACCCGTACACCGTAATACTTTAGCTTATTGATTAATATGTCATGGTCCACAAGTCAAGGCCTTGAAAGATCACAGAAGATTCCAATAGAATCGCAGCGATCCTCCCATGCCGTAGAACATGAAAGACCAACTTTATACCAGCATTTACTGTTGACCTACCTCTGGTAAAGCCAAATTGGTGATCACTTAAAATATCATGTTTATAAAAGTGTACTAAAAGTTGTTCTAACATAATTTTTAAAAATTTACTAAGTGCTGGCAGTATAGAGATTGATCATAATTTTCAATATTAACTGTACAACTCGATTTAAAGACTGGTACTATTTTACTGAATTTCATTAACTGTGGGAATCTACAGGTACTTATAGATGCATTATATATTATGGCCAATATGGGGAATATATCTTGAATTATTAAATTTATTGCCCATGTTGATAAACCCAACAAGTCTTCTTTTTTCTTTTTATTTATTTTATTAAACGCCTTCACTATATCTATAGGGCTAACATTACAAAAATTAAAATCAGGGAAACATTGTCCATCCATTAGTTTTAGGTGTAAAAAAGGATGAATCAGAACTAGAATTTAAGTGTTTTGTAGTTTCATGAGCTATGTTTGTCAAGTAATTTTGGAACTCATTAGCTACATCAGCCTTTAGCTTAACAGTTTTACCCTGTACATTTAGTTCTAGGTCATTCCTCTGTTTTGTGTTTCTACCTGTTTCCGTATTTATAACTTGCCAGGTAGTCTTGATTTTTTTAGAGGATTACTTTATTTTATGATTTAAATGCATTGCCTTAGCCATCAAACAAACTTGTTTAAATATTTTTAAGTACGTTCTCACATAGTTATGAAATTTTACATTAGATGTTAATGATTTTTGATCGTACAATAAATATAAATAATCCCTGCTACGCCTAATTCCTATAGTAGAACAGTCACTGAAATTCAGTTTTTATTACTTGTATAACTTTCTTAGTAAAACAGCATTGTATTTCACTGGAAATAATATTAGACAATGCTCCAAAGTCTTTATCAGGATCCAAAGTCAATTTTAGGTTTGGAAGCTTAGCTTTTACATTATACTTAAATTGTTTAATTCTGTTCTGGTAATAGGTCATACAAGATAGGAAAGTTACTTATAGGAGTACTTAAAGGGATCTGTATTTTTAAGGCTTTATGATCTGAAAGAATACCGCTTAAGACAGCCCGATCTATAACTTTACAATTTACAAACACATTATCAATACAAGAGGCACAAGATGGTGTTAATCTAGTAGGTTCATTAAACACACATTGAAGATTGAAGCTTTTAAATAGAGTTAAAAACTGCAATGTGTGCGGTGAATCAGTTAGAATGTCTATATTAAAGTCTCCACATACAACAATATGCTTCTTTGAATTAATAATTTTTCTTAGAGCATTCTCCATAATATTATAAAAATGTCCAACATCACCACAACAACACACGGTCTATACACACATAAAAATATGTACTGTTCACTTTCTGCACAAGCAATCTCACATTGTCGTTCAACCGTGTATGCTGTGATGTCCTTCCTTTCTTTAATTTTAAAACAATTTTTGTGTAATATAAGGCATCCACGTCCAATAGCCGTTACTCGGTTGAATATACTGGCAACTGAATAGTTTTTTAAGCTAAATGACACATTTTAAGTCATGTCTCAGTAAAGCACAAAACATCTACATTATCTTTTCTATTAATAATTCTATATCTAGTACTTTTGCCAGAGAACCGATTTATATTTTGATAAAAATATTTATACAATTAGATATTGTGTTCTTCTGTTGTCAACCTTACATTACTAAAAAAGCATTATCCTCAGTATTAATAGAAAATCTATTAGAAACTGCATTGTCATATTAATTTTATATGCCAACAATGTAGCTATTTTGTGCTTAATTTTCTTTTGGCAGATAAATAGTATCCCGAGTCAAAATAAGATTACTTTATGAATTTATTAATGTCAAACAATTGAAAAATGTCATTTGATCTACATGTCAAATGATGTAAATACTGATTAAGTTTAAATATTTTTCATTATTGAGTTTTTCATTAATGGACACAGTGTAGGAACGCACACCATATAATCTTTTTAACCTTAAGGTTGACAATTGGGTAAAGCTGTAAATCAAATCATGTTTTCAATTTGAGTGCTATTACGTATCATTATATTAAGAGTTGTGTCACTGTTCATTTATAGTTTTAATACTGTTTCAATTATTTTAGTGTATTGGCTCCGGCAGGCAGTGATTTATAACAGTACTACTACTAGTAAGGAGCTTATTTAAGTTTGCACCAATACTTTACCAATGCTATCACTAAACACTAATGTATAAGTTTATGTTGATGCGACACTATTTTCTTGTCTGAACAACTTTGTGCTTTGTGATTACTGGATCACTATTCAGTGACTCAGTTTCTATTAAGTTGCCTGAATTACAAATGCAATTTGAATTGAAATGACCATTCTACAAGGTAGTCAAATCTTTCTGCATTAAATTTACTACTGTCTACTAAATTATTTAATGCAATGATATGCTCCCTGTATTTCTTTTTGAGCAATACATATTTCAACGACAAATTCTGCAATGACTGTTCTAAATTGGTAATATTGTCTTGTAATTTATTTTTTCTGAATTTAGTGAGTCTACTATGTTATTAAATTTATGTTTTTGCAATGTTAATTTAGATCCCAGCTTTTTATTTTGTTTGATATTAGCATTTATGTTTTGTTTTTGTGTGCATGAATTTTTCTAATAAATTTACAAACTTTTTGTACCTTTTCATATTATTTTGACTCAGTTTTGATTGGCTATTTTTATTAATACTATATTGAATTATCCGCTGTTAGATCTATTGTGTGAGCCAAACCCACACAACCAGTACTGGAGCTAGTGCCCATTAGCTCATAATGTAGGCTTTGTTTTTTTATTGTGACATTTTTATTATAATGGCCTAACTGTCTAAGAAGCCAGTACGAGTCACTTAACTCCTGTTCTAAATGAGTTATTCTATCTAATGCCTGAGTATGGACTACACTACATTGATCAAAATTTGTCAAAGTTACCTGTAGTTTGTCATTTTGGGCTACAGTATTCATATACTGGGTGTGAAGGTTTGCTAATTCTGATTTTAGTTCATTATTTTTCCTTATATAATAAGTTGGATTTCTTCTTCACTATCCTCTCTCTCCTGTAGCAATTGGGAGCAAAGCCTTTTTGATGCCTCTAGTTCTTTCAGTCCTGTTTTCAGTTGAGCCTCTTGATCGCGTGCAGAGGCCTTGCGGGTCATCATTTTGAGGGACGATGAGTATTATTTGCTAAAAGCAATATGCAAGCACCTGAGCACTAAGATAGCAAAGATTAAGCTTATTTATGTTAAATTAAGATCACTGTATATAGTATAACGTGAGAGAAGTGTGTCTGCGGCAAATGGTTGCATTAACTTCACTTCAACTGATTGTCAAGCAAAGCAATACCAACAAGCCAAGTGTGTGGATAGACGTTACTCACATATGTGAGAAGTATAATGTATGTGACAATAAATGCTAATATCTACGATTATTTTAAAGCTTTGTATGTAACAAATACAACGATACTCGCCCGGTTGTGTTGAATAGTACGATGTTTTGAAGTAGTACACGTAGTCAAGACACTTGTAGAGGTTATGCTTGAGTTGATTTTTGCACAATTTTGTAATACATTTTGTAAATAGCTTATAACAGACTTATATTGCACTAATTTAAGTGAATACCAAACTTTATATTCAGTTTAATATGTAGAAAATTATTTAATTAAATATTATACAAATCAAAACGTATGCGTTCCTTGACACTTAGGGTTGCCCTCTCCTCATAGTCATCATCATCAGCCTGTTTTAGTCCATTGCTGGACATAGGCCTCCCCTAATACACCCCTATCGATTAGGGGGTTTGGACCGTATCCCACCACGCTGGTCCAATGCGGGCTGGTGGGTGGACCGACTTTTTACATGCCCATCCGACGCATGGATCATCTTACTTTTCAGACAATTGGGTGATCGGCCCAAATTGCCCTAACCAACTAGGAAACAACAATGAAAATTTGTTGCGACCCCGCAGGATTCGAACCCACAACCTCCGGTTTCTAAAGCACACGCCCATACCACTAGGCTACGGAGGCAATAAAAATTGAATATCACTATCAGTTAAACAAAAAACAATAACAATATGTCACTGATTTAGTCTTTAAAAAGACAATAAATACATATACATTTAAAGGAACATTACAAATCTATGATTTGTAATGACGTGTTTGTATGTTTATATATTTTAAATATAAGATTATACTATAAATAAAAAAAAATATCATATTTACATTGTAAAAAAGAAAAAAATGAGAAACTGAAAATTAAGCCTCTACCACTCCTTCAAAATTACATAGCGCGCTACACGATATTTAAAGAAATTCTTGCTACTCTTAAAGTACTCACACTAAAAGGTGGTGAAAGTGCTATTGAATTAATTTATGCAACAAACAATAAAAGCGATGAGTTGGTAATGTAAGACAAGTAACAGGAGTGATGTGAAATAGGGTAACTCAAAACTTCCAATATTAGACTAGACTGACAAGATCTGAACAAAGGCATTGTATTGGAAGCAAAGCCACTTAATAGCCATAAACGTATTGTTTAGTTTGACACAATATTCTTATACTTACCAGAAATTCTAAATAAAAGAATTTGTGTTTTCTTAATTATATATATATCACGCCGTATGTGCTTGAAAAATAGTTGTTTTAACTTCAAGTTTTAATGTTATATTAAAGACCTAATGTAAAACTAAACAAGGCATTGATTTGTTAAGTCTACGTTAAGAATGAATTTTGATTGAAAATGTTTTAATGCACTAAAAGAATTTAATAAAAGGCTTCTCTCGATGTATCGTCCTTATTAATTTAAAAGCAACGAAGTATTTCACTTTTGAAATAAAACAATAAAAAGAGAAAATTTTAGTAGTTCTAATAACATCGTATTATGTTTCTTTATAGCTAAAGTAATAATTTTTCAAACGGTGATTTTTTGTTTGCTTCTATCACTTTATGTTATACAAACAAATAAACGTGTTACGTTTTAATTTAAATTATCTAGTTTTCCGCTTCATAAAAATGTTTTTTATTTTTTTGATTAATAAATTTACTTATTAATTTAATTTGCGCACCTAAAGAAATAATAAATAACGTCTTTTTAATTTTTTTACAGTTGCAAAATGAAAGTTACCTATTAATTTCGTTAAAATCTTACTCAATTACTGTTCGTTAGGGTTGCGTTAGCGATTTGTAACGTAGCTCATTAATTAATTACAATTATGTTTAATTAAACGAAATATACTGCTTAAATATTCCATACATATGTGGTTAATAAATTAAATTAAAATAACCGTGAATTAATGATATAGTCATCATTAATTCAAGTGAAATTAGATAAAGAAAATATCATTTTATTCCTAAATAAGATTTTTGATAAAATAAGAGATTGATCCATTTGGTTGATCATAACATTGATCACCCATTGTCGCGACAAACGACTAGTAATGATTTTAAGTGTCTTGTGAATAAATATTTTTTTATAAAAAATGGATATAATGATTGGTATTTCATTTAATTGCAATCTATACTGCACTCATTTAGTTAGCTTCATAATTTACCCATTATATTTTTAATACATATTTATAAATGAGACTAGCTTAACTATTTGTAGTAGATAGTAACTTTCTGTATGTATGTTTGTATAAACTAGTACATTCAATAAGTACTATTTTGTACAAAATATCTTAATCTGCTCATTGGGGTTAAGCCACCATTGCTTTTTGCGCTACACGATTTTTGCTAGTACATCTAAATTTCTGATATCTTTTAGGCTATACATATTTTCAAACGGCCGTCTAGGAAGCGTTAATTCCAAGTGAAATTAGGAATTTTTAATTATATGTACTTCTACAAGGATGCGGTAAAATTTTAATATATTAATAGATCTTCTAATATGCCTAAAATATTTTAAACAATGTTGACATTGAAATAGTTATTGTAGTAGGTATATACTAAACATTATTTTAAGAAAAATCCATTCTTAAGATTTAGTTCTAGAGCTTTTCAATTTTGTTCTAGACAATTTAAAGACAAAATTATAAAAAAAGAACATTATTACTAAAGGTTACAAAAATATAAAAAATGGGTGCGTGTACTTATGTACGCGCGTGAGAATCATTAAAATATTAAAAATTAATATTATAATTTGATGTTCAATTTTAATTTTTATCACAAACTTTTTATTAAATGTTTTATTAAATTTATTTCTTTATTTTGTGAATATTAAATAACCAATAATAAGTATTTAACATTAATAATTTAATAATATTTAGTGTTAACTATATTAAATAAAAGTATTTTAATTTATATCAATAAATAATACATACGGATAGTTAACCTCAATTATATCGGAGCACTTGAAAAGTATATAAGCACAATTTTTTCACTAATATTCACAAATAGTAAGTAATATCAATCAAAAATAATTAAGATAATTAAAGATGATAGATTTACAAGAACTAATCATAAATAATTGATTAAGAATTTATGGATTCACAAGACGTACTTTGATATATCGTATAACTGGTAGTTCAGCGCCATCTGTTGCTTACAAATGTAGAATTCCTAAGAGATGTTGGCTTACTTGTACAGCGGTACTATAAATCAGAAGCTTTGATTATGTGTGACTAGATGGCGCTTATCTAAAACGAATTACATAGATAAATCACAATGTTGATATATTAAATGAACAAAAATATTACCATTATATGAAGTTGAATAAACGTTACAAAAATTAATATATTTATATAATAATATATTTAATATAAATTTAAATAATATATTATTATTAATAATAATATATATATATATACCAAAAACGAACCTTAATCCTAACTCATAGAGCACATTATGCAACAACTATCGCAAATAAAAAACGACAACTCCATTATCACTACACAAAAATCAATCTTATCACTATGTAATAAGGTCCATTTCACCGTTTTCATTATAAACTGTTAATTTTGTGTCACAGGTGCGCGCGCATCTTAAAATTTCACTCTCATCATTTTTTCATAACGCGCCTAAAGAAGTATAACTTCAATAAAAAGGGATCTAACTTTTTGTTCATGTACATATATAAAATTAAACTAAAAGTTTATAATAAAATGCTGAATTACATATAGAATAACTCTCATAATTTTTTCATAAAACAACTGAGTTTTTAACACAATTTGTCTAATTCCGAGCCGTTTAAAGACACCGTTTTTGACAATCACTAAGCACGTGTTATATTTAAGAATTAAATAAAAACTTTAATTCGGAAAAGTGTACTTTTGCTCAATTATATAGCTCCTAATGTTTCTCAGTATATTCAAATCAAAGGTTATTTTTGATATACACACATAACAAACCTAATAACAAAAAGTTATAAATATATTGCTAATTTAAATTAATTTATAAAATTAAAAGATGAAATAGTAGTTATTGTAATAAAAAATGTATTTTAGTAACTGGAGTTCATATGAAAATTATGTTTAGTGTCAGTTTCCATCTTAAATACTTTAACGAATTAAATACTTCGATGTTGCTTCAGTGTATAATTCCCCGTGAATTTATCACTCTACCTCACCTGACACTTCCTAGGTCAGTTGCCCGTAAATTCCTTAACAGCGGAATTATGCCAAATATTCACCCTAAATACGCATATACACATAGTCTATTTACTATGCGTTTTATGTCTTGAAACTCAAATAAAAAAAAATGGTTTTAATATAATGGATATATTCCATTACATTAAAACCACTTTTTTTATTATTAAAAATACTATGGTAAGAGTATACGGTTTGATGATAATATTATATAATTGGCTAATCCAAGTGTAAGAAGATATTAGAGTGCCATAAATACTTTTATTTCCTTTGTCTTATACGATGTAATAATTTATGAAATGTATGGCTATTTTCGTTGAGGATTGGTCCCTTAAGACAGGTTTCCATACAATCATGGTGGCAAGGGATTGCTCTCTGCGAAACAGCTGGCGGGAAGCTAGTGGAGCCACATGTTAAACGCTGGCCGTGCAGGCTAATTTAAACAGGATTAATCAGGCCGTTGTAGATACACTTCAGATGCCCCCGGAACCAAGGTAAAGTCGCAGTGTTAGATAAATGTTGATATTTTATAAGCCGCTCTCCCTATCCTCAGTGATTCGGGGTCATGGGAGGAGGGGATATTCTCTATGGTGTAATCGATATCTTAACCTCCTTAGTGGTCTAGCGGTAAGTAAGACGATGGATCGGCACTCGGCATACCCAGGGCCGGATGAGAAGGATTCTCGAGCCACTCTTACTCACTATGTGTCGGAGGATCTTCCAGAAATCGGCTTAGACGAAATCGAGGGGGCTCTTGAGCAACTTAAAAATGGAAAATTCCCGGGAGAAGACGGAGTCATGACGGAGCTTCTGAAGCCTCCGTCGTATTTAACTCTGCCCTTTCTTCGGGAGAACTCCTGAGGCATGGCATAGGGGTTTGGTGGTATCGTTCTTCAAAAATTGGGATAAAACCCTTTTGAAGAACTATCGGCCAATATCGCTCCTGAGTCATGCCTATAAGTTGTAGTCGAGGGTCATCTCGAATCGTCTTGCACAAAAACTGGACGAAGCGCAGCCTCGATAACAGGCCGGGTTTCCAGCACCATAGACCACATCCACACAGTGAGGCAGGTTATACAGAAGACATATGAGTATAACCAGCCCCTGTGCATGGTATTTGTGGACTATGAGAAGGCTTTTGACTCCAACGAGAGCTGGTCTTTCCAAGAGTCCTTACAGCGGTGCCAAATTGATTGCGATATATCGAGGTGCTGAGATGTCTGTATAACGCCTCCACTATGTCTGTCGTAGTCCAAAGTGGGCAGACTGAGCCTATCCCCCTGTACCGCGATGTGAGACAAGGAGACGTCATGTCTTTGAAATTGTTCTCCGCCGCGCTGGAGGACATGTTCAGGACGCTCAACTGGGAAGGACACGGGATAGATTTGAATGGCGAGTAATTCTCACATCTGCAATTTGTGGATGATATCGTCATCATGGCTTAGACCGCAAAGGACCTGCAGAAAATGGTGCAAAGCCTGGCTGAGTCTTCTGCACTCATCGGTCTCCGGATGAACTTGGTTAAAACCAGGGTCATGTTTAACGAGCACGTTGATCCGCGACTGGTCACAATTGATGGCACCCCCCTCGAAGTAGTTTCCGAGTACGTTTACCTAGGGCAAACGCTCCAACTAGGTAGAAACAACTTTGAAGGGGAGGCAAACAGAAGGATTCAGCTGAGCTGCTTTTCATAAGCTTCGCCGAGTTTTCCGTCACCCATCCCACAGTGCCTCAAGTCGATAGTCTTCAATCCGTGCGTCGTACCCGTTTTGACCTACGGTGCCGAGACTTGGACACTTACGCTTCGACTGGTCCACAAATTTAAAGATGGAGTGACGACATTCGCAAAGTGGTCGGTGTGGGCTGGATGAGAATAGCTAAAGATCGGGAAGCGGTGGCGTGCATAAGGGGAGGCCTATGTCCAGCAGTGGACTAACACAGGCCGATGACGATGTTGACACTGATATTACCTTAAATTAACTTTAAATATGCCACATCTATTTTTTTTTTTTTAATTTTGCATTAATATGCTTTTAATCGCACTAGGTTGTAATTTATGGCGCCGTAATCTTTTAAATTTTATAAATATCTATTAAACTACAATCATTAAATTAAAATGCGACCATGCAACAGCTACTAGCTACCATTCAAAAGACAAAGCGGTCCAACATAGAAAAAAAAACAAGCTCTAAATTGAGTTTTATTTTGGGAAGTCGTTCAAAAACCGGGTAATAAAAAAGAGACGTTTAATAAGCCCACATTATACTCATGTTTTTTTATAACTTCTAAAGGTTCTTAAAATTAAACCAAAAACAATTTTCTTTTATTTTAGATTTAAAAAAAACAACTTACTTATAAATTGTAAGAAACTTCTAAGTTGCTACGTCAAAGTTAAATTTAATTACAGTCATCCCTGAGAATGTGCTTGTCATTTTAACACGAATATAGTTTCTTATTTGTTAACAAACCGAGTTAAGCGAATAACATTATGTATATTATTTGAACGAGCACAAGCAGTTTATGTTTTATTAATTTTTATTTTTGGTCTTTAATTTGAATTAATAGCAGGTGTTTATTTATTATTGATTAATTTTTTTATTAAGTTTAGTATTACCTTATCCCTTAGTTTTTTTTTTAATTTACAGCCTCGAGGTCAAAAAATTTGAATGAGCATTAAGATACGTCTTTTTTAAACATAATTTTTAGTAAGTGGTGCCTGTATAAAATTATGGTGGTGTTTTCGATATAATATTTTCAAATCTCGAATTAACGCTAACGAAGTCATCAAGCAGTATGTATAGAAGTATTCATTATAATAAATATAAAAAAAATAGTCAAATGAACGTTAATATTTCTTTTATTGCTGGACAAATTAAATTTAATGTACCGGTACGATTTATGGTCCTCAGTGATAATGATGAATGTAAAGGGACTGAACGCATGAGTGAGTTACATTCATCTTCCCGAGTAAATAAATGATTTGGTTCACGCTTATTTAATGCGTGGTACAATGAAGCCGTAATTTCCAATAAATATAAATATAAATGTTTTTATTAGATAGCTTACACATACTACATATATAAAGTCAAAATAATGTAAGATACTGATACAATAAGATTGTTATAATACCCTTATAATTTTTGTAAACGTGAAAAGTGGTTTGAATCATTGTATATTATATAAATCTTTGTTTAACACGAATTAATGAAAATTATGTTATAAAGTAGAGGTAAAGCTTACGTAAGCATAGAAGACCCAATTAGAGAAACGTAACCTTTAACATCAAACAAGAAACTTATGAAAATATTATTAAGAAGAAGGAAGTAGAAATACGTACTAATACATTTGGTAGCCGCTACAAAATGATTGACAAGAAATTAGAGCGTTTAGAAGCAGGAAAAATATGCATAACTTTTACTTGTATATTGAACAGGCCGGAAAATAAAACAAAGATCACTTGACCTACGTTTGCGCTAACAACTTCTTTACATAAAAATATTTTTCTGACTGCACAAAAAAAATTATATAATTTTATTAGCTTTAGCTTAAATAATATATTCTTTATTAAGATTAAAATATATATTTGTATGCCGTACAAACAATACAGAATTCAAAATAACGCTATATTTAACTTCATTTTGTCACTTTGTTACTTTTTTATGCGTAGATGAAATCTATTCGTTTCTAATGCAGTAATCAATCATTGGCCCGTATAGACTTTAAGTAAAGCTACAAGAATGATTAATAGTAGTGCTTAGAAAAATAATACACATTGAAATAAAACATAGTATAAGCTTAAGACGCTTAAACAGAAAAAAATATTAACTTTATTCATGAAATTTATTACATTTGGTCCAAGATATTTTTTAGCTACATTTACAATAATATAAATAATATGCAAAGTCATGTCAGTGAATTAATTGATACCGATATTTTTCAATTAAATAGTGGTCTGTTTAAAAGTTATTCACCATCACTTTTTACGTCTTGCCACTCGCAATACCAAAGCTCATAATAAAATCCAACTGTTTACCCTTATACATTTTTTAATCAATATAACTATTCTAAAATGTTATAAAGAATCTGCCTGGTCACGTGACACACACACGCTGAATTGATATTACCCCATTCTAATGCATGACTTCATCAATACAGACAGAATAGCTTGGTAACTCAACGGACTCAAGGCTCGGAATCTCGATTCTCTTATTTTGCCCAGGACTGCACTTTGGCTGTTGAGAACAGGGATGGTCGCACACCTAACGCCTTTCAACTATCCCCGCACCCTCTTGGGTACTTCCAGAGTGAACTTCTCCAGCCTGCTTGAAGCTGCCTCTACATGCGGCTTCACCTCAGACCAGCCAAGTTCCTCTAAGCTTCCCGGGGCTGGACCAGTCCGCAGTTACTGACAATGACAAAGTGGTAACCTCTCGGGGGGTTAATGTTGATGATATTCTAAGTTATTAATTTAGTCTAGTAAATTTATAATATGGCCAGTAAACCAATCTATTTTTAAACACGAGCTAACCGCGAAACCTTTCATAATAAATTGATGACATGCGCTATAAATATGTTAGTAATGATCATAATGTTAATAAGTATATTTTGGTAATATTGTTACTTGTAAGCTCGCAACACGCTTTTTATGCATGGGAAGGAACATCTACTGTATTTTTGTTAGATATTTAAAGTAACATAAAAGACGCAAGCTGCGAAAAAAGTGTTTTTGACTTTTTATGAAGAAATTACACAGTTTGGATCAAATGTTTTGCCCACAGCTACCATTTAAAATACACTTAGGCATTTTAAAAGAAAATTTTGGCGATATAGTCAATTTAAATTTAAAAAAAAGATTTTTATTTTAAGTCAATAAATAGTTAATAACTATTGTGCTTCAAACATACTATTAGCCTAAATGGATCGATGTTTTAATAACTTACCTTTGTTTTAAATGGCATGATTATGTGGTCGTGACATTTAAAACAAAGGAAGTTTGATACGGTTCATAATTAGACCAACTAATGTACTGGGTATTCAATCGTTAAGATCCTAAAATAATAGAGAAATTTCCAGCACTTTCCAAATAAATCAATTAAATAGGATATTAGTGTTATTGAAGTTATATTTTTTGGCGCTTTAGGAAAATCGATGAAAATTAATTTTTACGATGCGCTCGTACACTGTTACGATAAACCGGCACCCTGAAGTTGGGTATATAATACTTTGTCTTATAAAACAGATAGGATGACACGAATTCTGTAGTTAGTTTAGTATTAAAAATACTTATTCTAAAAATTTTCCAAAAAAAACTTTTTTGTCAATTTAATTTTCATTAGAATTATTACTTTTAACTGCCTGCTAGCCTCAGTGCGTAGGTGTGCTCTCAGAAACTGGAGGTCTTGGTACAACCTGCGAGGACCAACAAATTTTCATTGTTGTTTCCTAGTTAGTTAGGGCCTATGAGCTGATCACCCAATTATCTGAAAAATAAGATGATCGTCGGATGGGCATGTAATAAGTCGGTCCACCCACTAACCCACTTTGGACCAGCGTGGTGGGATAACGTCCAAAACCCTCCAACGGATAGGGGTAAATTAGGGAGGGGGGCCTATATCGAGCTGTGGACTATCACAGGCTGATGATGATGATTACTTCTTTGCCTTTGTTTCAAAATTTTCGGGTCTTAACAGAGACTTGCCTGGTTGTTTTATTTATTTTTCATCTTTGATACCATATTTACCTGTGATAACAGATTGATACAACTTACTTCGTTTTGTTAATTTTAGTGTCGAAATTTTGGTCTGTAATAAAATTGTTTACTTTTTGAAGCCCTTGATTATTTTACAGCGAAATGAGGAAAATTTAATCACTCAAAGGAGCTTTACTAAGTCTCGTGAACCGTTAATTAAAACAATTTACGTAACGATTCGATGCTTACGGAAAGTAATAATTAATGTCATTTCGTTCACAGTTATGTCTTCCCAATTAGTTTTATATCCTCGGGTCTCACCTTTATATTAAAGTGTTTATAATGGAATGGTTACTATTAAGTATTCTTCATAAATAAATATTTACTTATAAAATATATATATGAATAGTCGAGATTGTTAGAAAAAGCGTTATTTTAAACCATTTTTTAAGATTCGGCTATTATTCCAAACGTTTCAATGTATGCATTTTATTTAAATGCTCCTGATATCATGAGATCCTGTAACTATTTGAAACGCGGCAAAAATTTGCGGGAGGTATCAGGCTTAAAAAATCTAGTGTACCGATTAAGTTATTCCGCAATAAATCTTTGTAAATAAAAGTTAGATAAGACATAAAAGTTTTCACATAATAATCAAACATAAACATAATTTTTTATCAAAAATAAATAAATTTACTTACTACATAATTTCATTTAATTTGTTGCTTTATTTATAAGGGTTTCGATAATTCTTAGTTATATATTAAGTCGATATTTCGATGTATTTGACTTAAATATATTTTTGATTGATATGCTATATCTATAAAACTTTCTTTGAATAAGGTTGTTTGAAGATAGTTTGGTTCTAAATTGAAATATTTCCTCTGCAGTTTAACACCCGCAAACTAAAAATGCTCTTTACAAACCCCTGCACGATACATCTTCCTGGCTCTTATAGCGAGATCCTTTGGCTGACCAGGATTCTTTTACATAAAATTCCCTGTGGCTCTTTTACAACGCAGGTTTTATTACAAACCACCACGACAAAGTGGAAACCTATCCGGGGAGTGGTCACCGATACATCAACCATGCTTATGCATTTTTACTTTGAACACATAATAAAAAATCTTTATCCACCGTGCTGCACCGTGATAAAAGAAAAAATATTTATTAAATTCTATCTAGATAAAATTCATAGTTCATATATCCGCTTTACCGCGGCACCTATTTCTTATTACCCCGGTACCTATTTCTCATTACCCCGGTACGTATTTCTTTCCCCGGCACCTATTTCTAATGGTGGCTAGAAAATACCTTTAGTATTCTCTTGATCTCGCCTTTGCATATCTGTGCAGAACGTTTAAATAAAAATAAATATATTTTCATTGCCTGCCTCCGTACCCTAGTAGCTGAGTGGTATGGGTGTATGCTTTAGAAACCGGTGGTCGTGGGTTCGAATCGTGCAAGGACTCAACAAATTTTCATTGTTGTTTCCTAGTTGTTTAGGGCAATTTGGGCTGATCACCCAATTGTCTGAAAAATAAGATGATCCATTTGTCGGATGGGTATGTAAAAAGTCGTTCCATCCACCCACCCGCTTTGGACCAGCGCGGTGGGATACGGTCCAAAACCCCCTAAGAGTTAGGGGTGTATCAGGGTAGGCCTATTTCCAGCAGAGGTCTATCACAGGCTGATGGTGATGCATCATCATATTTTCATTTATTTTCATTTATTGTTACATATATTTTTTTCGATGTAGACGTTTATAATGAATTATTATATTCTTCGATTTAAAATTTCGTCCTAAGACAGATTACGTAGATCAGTGATGAGTAATGACGCAGTTGGGTAGGTTGTTTTACGGGGAACAGATATTAAATTAGTCGCCCCAGTTGCAGGATCATCAAACATTTTACTGACAGTAACTCATGCTCTGTAATTTTAATGTTATTTCCTTATGTGCGAGAGAATTCAAACTTTGTGACTCGTGGACGCAAGATTAAAATGTAAATGCCTGTTATTGATGTTCTTATTTATTTTAAAATTTTTATAATTTTAAGTTAATATAAGTGAAAATTTTTCTAATTACAATGTGCATATTATGACGGTGAGGTTATACAGTAACGTTTTAACTGCCTCGTAGCTTAGTGGTATGGGCGTGTGCTTTAAAAACCAGAGGTCGTGGGTTTTGAATCCTGCGGGGACTCAACAAATTTTAATTGTTGTTTCCTAGTTAGTTAGGGCAATTTGGGTCGATCACCCAATTGTCTGAAAAATAAGATGATCTATGCGTCGTATGGGCATGTGAAAAGCCAGTCCTGCGACTTATCTCTCTCTGGTTGTGTCAGTTATCCATCCCATAGGACTTTGAAAGTATAAAGAAACCGGGAGTGCACCTGTGTTTGCGCGTACATCATCAGCCTTTGAAAGTCCACTGCTGGACATAGGCCTCCCCTAATACACCCCTATCCATTAGGGGGTTTTTGTACCGTATCCCACCACGCTGATCCAATGCGGGTTGGTGGGTGGACCGACTTTTGAGCGTACACTTGTGCACTATAATGTCTCCTGCGTAGTTGGCTGATCTCTTATATATGTAGTTCGATCGCCGTAGTCGTAACCGACTAGAGAGTATTAATACAATAACCTAAGCGACTTTGTGTAATTTACGCGAGGTACTTACTCTATAATTTATAGAACCATTACTACTCTAAATACAGCAGTACACCAGACGGAGACTTCAGGCCGCATAGGGATTACAAAGCTAAGCAGCATTGAGCATGGTTACTAGTTGGAAGGGTGACCACTAATGTTAAAGCCATGAAATAATTCTTATTACAATTTGTTATATATTTTTTACTTTATTACATAAGGTAATAATGTCACTAACGTAATTTGTAAAAAAATAATAATATGTCAATAGCTGATATAACATTTACATTTATATGCTGATATAACATATACATTTTTATTTTATAATAAAAAATATTTAAATGTAGTAAAAGTAGATGAAAATAAACTTTATTTATTGTTAAAAAAGTTTAGAAGTTTATTTTCATGAAATTAAACATTTCGTTTCAAGTAATTCAGAACGAAATAGCGACATGATAATATAAGTTATGTAATATTTTTTTATATTTATTTACATCTCGTTTCTGCTACTATATTATGGTTATAGAAGCAATTACTTTAATTTCAATAAGTTTTTCTTGTTTCCGAACACTAAAGTGTAAAATTTTAGTGTTAGAGTTTGTAACTACCCCAATCAACAATATAACTAAAAATTGTTTAAAGGTGATAGACGCCAATACCGGTAAATATTGAACTCTCTTTTATTCGTTACGCTCTTATTTTAAATTTTAGGAACGACAATGTTCACTCCGGGGGCCTTAGAGATGACACAGGAATGCTTTTGCAGTCTTCTATGACCCCACCAATACTGAACGCTAAAGCAGCCCCGTCTTGGTGCTCAACCCCCTGCACCTCTGGTTGCGTTGGCATAAAGGGACAACATTCCCAGCCCTCAGCGACGGTCTTGATATTAAGCCCCGCCGCTAGCTCCGAGAATAAAGAAAGGTCAATACTATGCCAAATGTCCTCTCTTCCCACGGCCACTCCACATTGCATTAGCCGTGGTGCTGCCCACCGAGTCGCAGAGGATAGGAAGAGTGGCCTGCAAACTATCGACACTCCTTTTTCTTCACGACCTCACCTTACCTGCACAGGACAAGATAATAGCACGTTTACCATCTTCTTACCCAAAGCTGGCATGTTCAACCACCTTATAGCAGCCTACTCCGAGGACGGACTTCTTCTTCTTAGGCCCCCTAGAATCCTCTTGGCTTAACCGTGGCTGGACAAGGCCGTAGATACTGTCCCGAAAAGGTTCTCGCTTTTTCGTAGCGGTGGGGCTCAGTACCTGCGGCCAGACCAGCGGCTAGGAAGCTGAGGGGAACATTGCCGACCTGTGATGCAAGATCGGCCGTGGAGGAAGCTGCTCCAAGCGGACTGAACAAGCCCGCTTTGGATGCGTCTACGTTGGTGCAAGGGACGGGTTGCAGGAGGAAAGTGCCGCCCTTCCTATCCTTTGTAACCAAGGTGGAGTCGCGAGGGACAAAAGGTGTCAGTATTCCGTAGGCCGTTCTCCCTATCCTCCGCGACTCGGTGAAGCCTCGAAGGGGCCGTGGGAGGAGGGGACATTCGGCATGGTGTCGCTGATCTCTCCTCCTTCTGCCGCCGAAACGGTGCTAGAGGTGGAGCCTAATACCGAGGCCACCACTGGGGGCTGGGAGTCTTGTCTCTGCGTGGGTTGGGATTTCCCCTCAGTAAAAGACTCGGGGAGTCTGTTACCTGTGTATAGGGGCCGAGACGTAGGGTGCGTTAGTTCCGACGCGTCCATCAGCAGGTAGAAGGTCGTAAGGCCGAGATGGGGCTTCTCCGTTGGCTAGAGCTGGATGGGTTGCAGAAGACTGCAAAGAGTTCCTGTGACCCCATCTTTAAGGCGCCAAGAAGGAACAACGTGCTGATTTTAGTCGGTGTGAGTCCGACATAACCTGTCTTTGCCCCCGCGAGGACGGGTATGCGTAGGTATTTCCCCACGGCGAACAAAAGGCTGTAGGTACTGTACCCTCCGTATTATTATTAAATTTGACAAAACGATAACTTATCTGGACGTGTATTGCATGTTTTACGTTTAGGTTCATGGTATTATAATAAAAATATTTTATTATTCAAGTCAAAAAACAAATAATTTTATTATAATAAAAGTTTTTTTTTGACATAATTTGAAATAAGTATTGACCGGCGTTTTCAAGGTGCTTATCTTTTAGTAAATAAAGTTGGGTTTTATGTGTAATTTTAAACAATAATATTTTTTATAAATATATACAGGAATTCAATATTTATGTGTTTGATGTACTTAATAGTTATTACCTAACCTAGTAGTTAAATGTATAAAATTTGAGTTACTTTACTTACTAGATTTAATTAAGTATAAAGCTAGATTTCACTGTAAATTCTAACTTTTGCTGTAATAAAGATAATGTTGTTAAAAGCTTTACCTGGCTTTTGTTTTAGACCATAGTACTTACTAAAGAACTTCTCAAATTAAGCTTTTTGTTTTATGAATAAACCATGTTTTTCAGTTATTTGGCAATTTACTTCATTAATGCATAATGTCTACTGAGTAATAGTCCACGTAACCCTGAAGAATATTATGTCCCACACATAAAAGCTCAGTAATAATTTACTTTCCTTTGTGGTTGAATTTTGCAGAGTTGATTTTGTAATGAATTGTTTATTAACTGTATAATTTGATTACCCGGTACATTTTAGAAGATAAAACAATCTATATATATTTTAAGCATATAAATATGTATATTCTTTATTTTTGTACCACAAAAGTTGCTAGTTTGCTACAAATATGATAATTTGAACGAAAAATATTACCGACTTCGTTTAAGCAGTATATTGTAATTGATTTGACGACATCGGGCCCCGAACCCTGTCTCATTTCGTTAATATTACCCACCAAAATAATTTATAAAGTCTGCGATAAACATTTTAGGTATATAACGTCTACGTCACTGTCGTTTTATAACTAACGACTAGGACACAATTTTGACATGCCCATGTTAAATTACCCATGTTGTCCTCGTCAACCAACAAGGACTAAATAAAGTGGTTTTAGTTCAGCAGATGGAGTCACGAAGTAAACATCAGCTCTGTATTTACTGTGACGGAAAGTCCTTTAAAGGTGTTGTTAAAAGGTTAGAATAGTTTAATAATAGGTTGTGTTGTGCAATTAAGAAGTGATAGTGTTATCTCAATGGGAAAAACGTTATTTACTCAGATAACGACAAAAAATTATCATGCTAAAAAAGTTTGAAAAAACAACAATAAAGTGTTCAATTACTTAGAAACCTTGTGGAATCTAAATTTCTACAATAAAATTTAAACTTCACCGTTAATAAAATAAAAAAAATTGCTATTATGCAACAGATGCCGCTAGGGCAACGATAATTTATCGATAAAGAAAATGTCAATCTGCTTATAAATAGACTGATAGATGGCACTTTAATAAACAATCACCAACTATGATTTAAATTTATTTAAATTAAAATTATTAAATAAAATTACTTTTTAGATTTTATCGCGTTTATTTTACATTTTAAATTCGACGTTTCGAACACTTTCCAGCGGCCGTGGTCACGGGGTAGACTGAGATGTCATGGTCTTCTTGCAGTGCTAGAAGGGGTTACCAGATCTTAATTTTATTAATTATTTTTAATCTGTACTCCGACCTATGCAAAATGAACTGATTTTATCTGTACAGCCGGCAGTGTATTATGCTTGGGTTTAAATTTTAATTTATTAATTATGGATCCTAAGCAGGTGGTAGAACCCAACCATCTTCTATTGAAATTTGGATGTTTTTAACTAATAGCCTCACGGATCATCCTCGGTAGGAATCGGTGTTCTTTAGCGAGGATTGTGGTCGATCAAATCTGATGTAATGGTTTGGGTGATTGATAGGAAAATAAACGCGATAAAATCCGTAAAGTAATTTTATTTAATAACGTATAATATTTGCGCAAGCAATAGAAATAATTAAATTACAATTATTTAATATAAAAACCAATTTGACGTTTAGAAATCAGCAACTATGATTTAAATTTATTGAAATTAATTTATATGATGTCATTAGTTTCGATTGATTAAATAGCACCACATAATTTAAGCAAATTAATAGATTGCAAATAAAAAGTATTATATTAAAAAATGAATGAATTAAATAATTCAATTTAAAAATAAACGGGCCACAAGATTTACATATGATGAAAAACCCATTGCAACTTCCATTTAATAAAATAAAAAAACAAACAGCAGAATTAACAAACACACTGTAAAAAAAATAATGATGAAGAATTAAAACCTATATTAGAAGAAAATTTTCTAGAAAAAGAAAAGAGAAAAAAAAACATTGTTATTTATGGGTTGAAGGAATATGAAAAATCATCAACAAAACATATATTATAATTTTTTGGATGTGTTAAACATAACCTTAGCAGATTGTAGTTTAAATCTTGTTCATCGCATAGGTGCAACAAATAAAGGTCCAAAACCTAGGCTTAGGCTGCTTTCCTGAGTTAGTGGATGAAAGAAATGCGAAAAATATAAATATAAAAAATTAAAGTATTATATATTACACACGACTATCCTAAAGTGGTTGTAGAAAGAGAAAGGCGCTAATACCCGAGCTAATTGAAGAAATAAAAATAAGAAAAGCTGCGTATATAAAATATGATAAACTTATTGTAAAGGAGAATAATAAATAATGTCAGGAAGTTATGGAAAGAAAGAAAAACATCTGCTTCTCCTGAAACGTCTTCACGCTTAACGAAACACTGACCTCCTGTAAGAATAACAGTGTAAACCCCCTTGATGTGATGAAAAAACGATCGCAGTCTAAATCATAAGCTCAAACCGGTGATGAGCAATAGCAACTAAAGCCTAGCGTACTCAAACAACTATAATATTATGAAAACAGAAAAATATTAATGAACACTCTCCCCAAAGCCGATTGGTTCTCTTGGGGCGACCAAAACCCTCTAAAAATAGATAAACTAAAGTTGAATCACACACCGCGTCACATATATATATATATAACTACACACAACGTAAGATCGTTACGAACCAATGAAAAACGCCTCGAATTTGAACAAGCAATTTCGCAAATAAAAAGAGATATTATAAGAATTAGGGAAATGAGAAAAAATGGGTAAGGAATAGAAGATTATGAAGACTATATTTTATACCATAAAAGTACAGTACGGAGTAGGCTCTTTAATAAAAAAGAATCTTGCTTCTCAGATAAAGGAAATAGTTGGAAACAAAAAACAATATTGGTCTGTGATACAAGCTTTTTCACCAAAAGAGTCGGGGAAGGTTAATGATATAGCTATTATAACCAAGTTCTACGACCATTTATAAGCAACAATCCAAAATTACCACAAAAAACATTTATAGTTATGGGCGATTTTAACGGGCAGATTGGCGCAAGTCATAACAATGGAGGACAAAATACAACAGGAAATTACGGAAATCGAAAGAAAAATAAAAACGGATCTAGATTAGTAACATTTGCTTTAAAAAACAATCTTTGCATGCTTAACAGTTTCTACAAGAAAGAAGAACAAAAAAGTGGACATGGGTGTAGCCAAATAAAAATTAAATAGATTTTAATCAATCTAATAAAAGGAACATTTTTCAAGATGTGTCAATTATACACAACTCAAACTTTAATTTAGACCACAGTATGGTACGTGCAAACTGTCAACTGCTTCTACGAAGGAGAAAAGAAAATTTAAAATGATAATGCCGGCAATACGCAAGGCAGCTTTTAACAAACTTACAAAACCAAATGAGGAAGGCTACAGAAAATTCCAAACCGATCCAGTTAAAATATGAAAAATTTATAAAATCATTAAAAACTGAAATAGAAAAACATAATAAGCAGTACAAAAATCTATTTTCAGACAAAACTCAACCACTGCTACTATCATGAAAAGAATTATTGCAAGATAACAGTAACGAAAACCGTCTTGAAATTTCAGATATTAGTAAAATGATTAACGAAAGCATCGGGAGGAACAAAAAACTTTAAAGACGTAATACTATAAAAAAATATTGAAAAAAACGGTTCCACCCTTTTTTTAATATGAAGAAAGGCTGAAAGTCCGAAAAAGTAATTAAAGACTAAGGAAAAGACCGAAAATGTTATAGGCGGCTACAGATTTTTACCGAAAATTATATCAAAATCAAAACGCGGGATTCAAATAAAAACAAACAAAATTTATTAATCACGAACCTATACCGAAAACTAATCGAAGAAACGATAAAAGCGATTAAAACACAGAAGCGTGACAAAGCCCCAGGTACGGACCAAATTACAAATGAATTATTAAATTCTGACACCCCGGATGTCGCCCTTATATTAACAGATTCATTTAAATTTGATTAAATTATCAAAACTGAAAGTATCCCTGTAGATTGGACTAAATCAACAATACTTCTAATGCATAAAAAAGGAAATAGGGCTGAAATAGACAATTATAGACCCATAGGCTTAATGTCAAATATCTATAAAAATTTTACTAAAATTATTCTGTCGGGTATGACTTCTACATTTAAAACTAGCCAAGAGAATAAGCCGGGTTCCGAAGTAAATTCTCTACCATAGATCAGATACATATGTTACGACAGATCATGCTAAAGTATAAGGAATACTATAATATATACTAAACAGGATTTGTTGAGTACAATAAAGCTTTTGACTCCTTAGATTACAAAATCATCTGGGACGCGTTATATTCATATGGGGTTAATGAAAAATATATAAAGACACTTAAAAACATCTATGGAATTAGCACCGCCCAAGTTAAACTGGAAATAACAGGAGAGGAATTTCCCATTCAAAGAGATGTCCGACACGGTGATCCTATTTCTCAAAAATTATTTTCAGCCGCTCTAGAATCAATATCAGGAAACTAGACTGGAACAAAAAGATTTAGAAAAAGTGATTGAATATTATTAGCGAAATGATAAGCCATTTTCGTTTTGCGAACGACTAAATATTATTTATCGAACCAGAGCATCACAGTTGGACTGCCATTACAGTCAACGAGGAAAAAGTGGATTATGTAGATGAAAACTTATGGTAGTCAAACATGGGCATCAACGGAACACTTTAGAACTGTACAATAAAATAAGCGTTTGCGAAAATGCAATGGAATGAAGCGTTTTAGCAATAAAAATAAAAGACAGGATAACTTTAGTAAATATCAAGTAAGATAGAGATTAAAATGGCAATGGGCCGTACATATGCTTAGAGAAACGAATAATAAGTGGACTAAAGCAATTTCGGAGTGATACCCGAGATGGAAAAAGTAATAAAGGTCGGAAAACAAAACGTTGGAAAGACGACTTCAAACGAGTTGCTAGCCATGAATGGATTAGAATAACACAAGATAGAAAGAGATGGAATTTTTAAGAGGAAGGCCTTTGTCGAAAGACAAGCTGTTGATTAAAAGTACACATGTAGTTAAGTTAAAATAGTTTACTTTATTTACAACATACTTTTTTGTAATTATAAATATTGTATTAAGTTAAACAACAATAAAAGCTTATTTTGTTTACTGTAGCAGAAAAACTTTTCACTTGCGAATGAGTACTAACTTATTACAATACAATAATACAAAATATATTTCATACGATGCTGTTGTAAACTCAAAGTATATCTTAGTATCATTAATTATTACTCAGGATTAATAATGAAAAAACGCAAGTTATGAATTGCAAAATAATGTTATTAACTATATTTATTGTACATAAATATATTCCGATCCTTTAATGTCCAATCATATGTTTGTTTTCGTCGCAATCAGAAAGTGGAAGTCTAATATATGTATATTCGGTTTGTCGAATTTTAATTGCGGAGTTGTTATTTTGGAGTGAATGACTGACATATTTGACATTTAAGATTAGAATTCCTGGCTCTGAGTGCTCTAAATAGTTGAGAAACTAATTTTAAGTTCGATAGCTAAATAAACATATCCCACAATCGTTAATGTATTATGAAAACAGATTGAGTGAAGATATATTTCTTTAGCATTATATGTTTAGAGCAACATGTCTGATGTTTTAACCATTTATATATTTTTAAGATAAATTTATCGTAAAACTTGAGTAAAGATGGTAGATGTTCATTGTACACGGAACAGTCTGGGTAGTTCCATCGCGATACCTATTTCTGCAGCAAATTTGTAATGTTTAAACACCTATCTTCCGGTTTGGAACGCACCTTAGCCAGCGTAATTACTGGGTAAACCAGATGTAATTTTTTGTCTTGAGGTGGTGAGGTGGTTCGTGTTATCTGGTTTTTTTTTGACAGGCGTTAACTGACCCTTAGTTATGTCCTGTTTAATTGCTTAATCTAATAAAAACGATTCTTTACTTAGTGCTTGGTTGGTATATTAATAACGTATGTTGCATTGTGCACCGGTAGTAGGTCCCCTTTTACAGGAGACCGTCTGGGGACCTGCATTTCATTTCTGCGCGAAGATTAGGGAAAACACTGCTGTGTTCGGTTTAAGGGCACCGTAGCCAGCGTATTTATGCAAAGTAGACTTTAAACCATATCTCCACGGAAGGCAGTGTTACTATACTACTGTGTACGTTCATTCATGGTCGGTGACATTTTCCATCAGGGGCCTGACGTAGTCTGCGTATGCCATAAAAAAATTGTAAAAATAACTTATTTTCGTTATCTCTTCTAGTTCTGATATAGCAACACTGAAGTATTAGAAGTAGAAGTAAGGTATTTAAAAAAGAAAAGAAATTGGAAAGCGCAGATAATTTAACTTAATGCTACGTGTTTTCTTTAAAAGGTCGAGTAATCTTGGCTTAAACGGTAACTTCTTTGGGCGACGCTGATAAGGGTCTGAAATATTGGTATTATTTACAAACAAATTAAGAACGCTATAAATGTGTTAAAACATTAAAAGTAACCTTGTTTTCTGATTGGTTAGGACAATTTAGGCTGATCTGAGTCTGATGATGAATAATCTGAAAAGTAATATGATCCATGCGTCGGGTGGGCTTGTCGGTCCACCCATCAACCTACATTACACCAGCGTGGTGGGATACGATCCAAAAATCCCCTAATGGAGAAGGCGTCCATTAGGGGAAGCCTATGCCTAGCCCCTTGGACTAACTCAGGCGTTAGGTTAGGTTAGTTAGGCGGATAATGATTATTCAGTATGTATAATATTAAAATAAACAATACATAAATTTACATATATATTATAATAGATGATGTAATTAAACATTATGCGTTTAATTCACAAGCGTTTCGTAGGTTGGCCTAGCCTGAATAAATTACGAATTAAATTAAATTAGTAAGCAGTAAAAAACGGAGGATAGCCTTACGCGTATTTATTGATTTTAGTATGCAGAGTTAGTTAGAATTTCGAGACAAAATATTTTTGGATATGTTAGTGGCTTCGTTGTACAGTTTAATATTTTAACCTTAATATTCGTGTTTCGTACGTTATGACCGCAAACGTAAAATTCATATGGTAATAACAGGACGACTTATTATTGACAGGATTAATTGAAGTGGTTTTGATGTCAAGTGCAAAAAGAAGAAGAGAAGATTATGTATCGCTTAAATCATTAAGATAATAAAAATAGACAAATTTCAATTATTAAAAATACGTAAGTATATGTAGGAGGTAATAATAAATTTAAGTTTAGAGATTGTTGTTTAGTGATTGTTAACAATATGGTAAGCTTAACATAGTTGTATAAAGGTTCACCTGTGTCGGTAGACTTTTTAATCCCATCTGTGACTTTTTATTATTATCATCACAATTACAACAAGATGACATTAGTTTTATTATTAGTAAAAATCCAGCTGCTTAAAGGATAAAAGTTAAAATATTGTTTTCTTTAGAAAAAAATGTTACAAGGTAGGGAGCTCGGGGTTCATTGACTATAGGGGTAGGTTAACTAACCATCAAAAACTCGTCTGATACAAAAATTTTAAGCTAAGTATTGAGGTACAAGAGTCCGTCCGCTACCCGCTCCCTCAGCGGGAGCGCGAAGTCGCGCAACCACGTAGTTTAGAACTGGAACTCAATATTTAAAAACAACCTACTTAAGTAAATATTTTTATCGAAAGCTTATTTGTAATAATGGGTATTTATTTATGGTTATTAATTGTTATAGCATTTATATATGAATATTTGGTTGATATAGTTTCTGTTATGAACTTAAATTGATATCATCGCAGTTTTGAGGTTAGTTTTCGTGGTTAAAAATTAAAAGGTACTTCGGGGCTAATATACTAATGTATATTAGGTCTGGTTGATCAAATGATCAACCACCAACGTACCAACGAATAAAGTCAGATATTTTTAATTTTACTAAAATGTGGTTTTAGGACCATGCAAACAGAAAAATTATTATTATTATTATTATGCATATAATTTGAATTTTATTGTGTTTAATTGAAGTTGCGGGGTCATTAAAAAATTAGTAACACTATCTATATCTATCCTTTTGGCTCGCAGATTTTGCCCTTACTCCATTGGGCAACTTACCCTGAATGAATAATCAACCTACCCCAAGCATGGGGTAGGTTGACTAGTTTTTCCTAATGTACAAAAACTTTTGTATACTCTATACCATAATGAATAAAAGGCAATTTGCAATTTTTTTTAAAGCTTAATACTATGACTATTATCCAACCACGTTTTTAAAATAATATAACCTAAATAAACAAAACTAGCAACCTTTAAACTGAAATTTGGTCAGCCAACCCCAGTCTCCCCTATCACCTATACAAGAAACAGCTGCAAGCGGTTTTCGGCCTCAAATTATTAGAGTCAATTGGAAGAACGGATTAAAATTTCTGCTTTAATTTAATTTCGAAGGTGCATTGGCTCACTTGAACTCTAATAATGAAGAATACAGAGTCTGGTCGCACAAAATTTTTATAAGCATTTGAAATACAAGAAATAACATCAGTTTTTTTTTTTATTTTAAAGACCGTTTATCACTGTGTTCTTAAAGTTTTGATACTTTTATTTAATAATCAAACAGTTATTGTGCTTAAAATTAACAAAAAATCATCAATGAAAAAATACATGTCATTGAAGTCGCTTCATTTGTCATCTTCAATACTTGAAATTTTTTCTTTGAGTTAGTCAAACTGGAAAAAGAAATCTTTTGATTAAGGTATGTTAAATATGAACTTTATCTCGATATCATTGTATTTACAGTGTTTGAATAGAATTAACGTGTAATGTTAGTGTTGCATGTCATTAATCGTACATTTGCATTTCACATATCTTGCATCTTTTTACACCACAGAAGGTATTGAAAGCAAGTGTTTTAAAGTTGAATACATTACAATGTAAATAAGGCTTTCCTTGCATGCTATTTTATGATATACTTAGTGATAAGGGAAAACTTACGTTTTACGGACAATGCTTGACGTAAACTGTACTGCCTCTATTAACAACGTCATTATTCGGGCCATATTCATTTTACAATCAACTTTACATTATAATACCTTCATATGAAAATATTTGTAAAATAGATCTAAAACTCGTGATGCCTTAGTTTAAAGCAACGAGTACATTCAATTATTGAAACATTACACATTTATAGTTTTACCGTATATTTTATCAGGTATCCTTAATATTATTATTTTTGAAAAGATCAATCTGATGTACGAGAATTTTATAAGTTCTTCAATTGATCACTTCTGGTAGCCGATTTCGTTGCCTACTTCTGTTTGAAAGGGTGTTGTATGACACGCGGTGGTACCTTTAGTTGGTTAACATTTCATAAAAAGTTTCTTACGACAGGTAAATCAAAGAAATAATATGAGAGATATAATTTTTTTATTTAATTATAATCTATGATCTTGTTAAAAACCTCACACGGAAAGACTTTAAAATGCCGGCAATATCTCAAAATGCAGTAAAAAAATGTCTATAACTGGAGTGGTGTAATGAAATTATAATTAGAAATGTTTAACTGTTTTCAAGTTTTTTTCAACATTGTGTTTTACCATTTGTAACGTAATAATGTTACTGTAGAGTAGACTATCTTGTTGCGATAACCAGTGCTTGGCGCTATTCGACGCAGGCTGAGCACCTTTTGAGTGGGTGGTAAACGATTTCTACTACATATTACGAACGCTCTTTTATTTGGTAGGAAAATCACATACCAAAACTCGTGGGGGAAAGAACGGGTTATTTAGGATTCGCACTGACTTAAACTACTGCTTTGAACTGGTGCTTACTTTAGGCTTTTTAACAAATGCTTGTAAAGACCAGCGATACCAGCGTTAGGCCCCCGCACCTTACTGCACATTCAAAGCGGGCTAGATAAGCCTGTTTTTAATGCGCCATGCCGCAAGTACTAAGCCCAACCATTACGACAAAGTGGAAATTTATTACGGAGAAAAAATTTAGACAGCAATATGTTCTTCCGAATAAATTCTGAAAAAATAAGCCATGCAAAATATACTTATCTTCTTTTTTCTTAAAAACAATCACACATGAAAAACAATCGGTTTCATATATTTGCATAAACTTGACAGTACTAGAACCCTTTATCAATTTATTGCTATTAACCCATTGCTTGTTCCTTGCTATTGCTAATGTATCTTTGAAAACTTTAACCATTTAAGCGGTACAACAATAAATTAAGGCGTTAATATGAATTTGTACCTTAGATCACAATCAATTAATACATAACTTGATGATAAAATGCATTAAAATTTTAATAACACTTTAAGGCAATATTAGGTACTATAAGGTAATTACCATTAAATTTTTGAAATAAAGAAAAATACACCCAGTTTGTTCACTTGATTCGTTTACTTTACACTTTACCGTTTAGATTAGTGAAAATTTAAATAAGTACAGTGCATTCAAAATTATAAATAGATAATTTACATTTTTTATTTTGATTTAACGTTAGACGTGATATCTGATGTCCTTAAGAAATTAAAAAATTAATTATAAAAATTAAGACAATCCACGTCACTGTACAGTGTATGATACTTTATTACATAAATATCTAATATAATAGCTAATTATATAGTCAAGCCTCTATTTACAGCAGCCGATCATTCATAGAGATTGGCCTCTGCGTAAAAAACATTGTGCTGCAACACAGGTGATTACGCCTTGTCAATATACTTACTAGTTGTTTACATTAAGCGACAATCAGCGAGATAATACTTTATCTCTGTTTCAGTAAATAAAAATTGTATATCACCATTAATCAATATACTCAGAGTTTTACTAAAGTAATTGATATATATATATAAACACTAAAGAATTTGATGCATTACACATAGTCATTTATTTTCTCAGTGACGCCAAATATAACTTGGTAAATAATGAAAGAAGTTCATATAAAGAACGAGAACAGAAAACGTCACAGAAAACTTAAAATCGTTACAAGTCAAGACGTGTATTCACATCACGTGTCCGAATGTTAATGAAAACTTTAGAAAGTGTCCACGATCCCCAACAAAAAGGCAATGAGTCAGATAAATTTAGATCTATTGAAGCCGTTTGAACATTCCATCACGCTCAACCCTTACACGAACACGATATTACATAGGGATTGAACTTTCTCTAGTTTGTTTGATCTGCCAAATTTGTGTGTATCAAAATAAAGGACAGCATGATATATTTTTCTTTGTATATTGATTTGTATTTTCTAAAAAAAGACATGAAATAAATCACCAATACAAGAATTCGTCAAAAAACTCACCTCATTCACTGCGGGAAGAGTAACAATGGTCGATTTAAAAATTGCATTGCGTTTTTCCTATTTGCACCAGCACAACTTGGTAACTGTATAGCCTACCATAAAGTTTTCATCAAGAGTGTCCAGCTTTAACTGTTCTGAATTCTGAAAATAATAAGTTGTTTAGTATTATAACAAATGTGGTACCCCATTTATTCTATTTTTCGAAACCGACTTAAAAGTGTATTGACGCTCTCGGTGTAGGTAAGTAATAGTAACTATTAATGGAATATCTTAGAGGTTACAAAATATATGATAGGGCAGCAATGGAGCTGAGTTAGGTTTATTGAATGGTACAGGATCCTGGAAGCTGCTAGCCTTATCATACACTAAAAAGTATTAGAAACTGAAAATATATATATTTATTTGTTTTATTTTATTACATTTAATGTTCTTCTTATTATGTAGTTTTTTATAAGAATTTTCTCATCTGGCTGAGACGAATATTAATATCAGTAGATAAAATATTGCGTATATAAGGATAATTAAGCAAAACATATAATAATGTTTAAGTATTATTATACATATCAAATCTTTTTAGCGTTAATTACTCTTATTTTGCTCAGAAGTCGGGTAAATATTTTTCTGTTAAAATTGTATAACTTTTTACTTATTGTTGTAATAATAAAATGTGATATTATAGACGTTTAAATTTATTATGTAAGTTCATGAATATACATTGGATATATTTATAGTTAATTATTAATTGATATAAATTTAATTACTTTGTATAAATATATTATTAAAATAATTTTATCTTATAACTTAATACATCAAAGATTTGATCTTAGTCGTTACTTTACCAAAGAAAATGTCGTACGGCATACGGCATTCATCTTAATGACTAACGGTACCTTAAAATCAACCACTAAGTAACATTCGACTAACAGCAACGCAGTACGACAAAGACAATGTTATGCCCGCAGTGGGAATCGAACCTACACCCCCCTTTTTACATGCCTACGCATACCCGTTCTCGCGGGGATAAAGATGGGTTATGTCGGACTCGCACCGACTAAAACCACCACATTGTTCCTTCTTGGCGTCTTAGAGATTGGATCACAGGAACGCTTTGCAGTCTTCTGCAACCCCACCAGCGCTAGCCGCCAGAGCAGCTCCATCTCGGCCTTACGGCCAACTGCCGACCAACTGCTAATGGGCGCGTTGGAACTAACGCGCCCTCCGTCTCGGCCCCTATACACCCCTATACTCGGCCGGCCAGGTTCCTCTTAGCTTGCCCGCGGCTGGCCCAAGCCGCAGGTACGGAGCCCCACCGCTACGACAACGCGAAAACCTGTTCGGGGTGGAACCTGTTTGGGGTGGGTGAACTTCTACCCCTGGCGCAACAGTCAGTGTCACTAATCACTGCCCTAAGGAGATGGATATGAATCAATCGTGCCACATTTTATTATTTTATCTTATCTTATCTTTCTCTCTTCTTATTAAGCCATAACAATTACTTTTCAAGTAATAAGCTTTTGTTATCTCGGCACATAAGAAATTGTCCTTTGAATGTTCCAAATTATCAACGATAAGTTAACAAGAGCACCGCATGTAGCAAACAGTACTAAAAGATGTCATTAGCAATAATTTAGCAACTTAAATGTTGTAGTTCTGCAAAGTTTACCAGCAAATTTGCTGAAAACATTTTTTAAATTTGTAGCTCTAGTATGATAAGGGAAACTAGTATATTATTTGATTATAATTTATAGATAAAAATATGTAATATTTACCACGTAATTGATTCGATTGTTTTTTAATATTTGCACTCACAGATTAAGTCGCTCTCTTGTATTTTTCAAATTCAAATATATTTATTCAGTGTAAAAGTAAATTATTATTATTATCATCAGCCTGTGATAGTCCACTGCTGGACATAGGCCTCCCCTAATGCACCCCTATCCATTGGCAGGTTTTGGACCGTATCCTCCTCGCTGGTCCAATACGGATTGGTGGGTGGACCGAATTTTTACATGCCCATCCGATGCTTGGATCATCTTACTTTTCAAACAATTGGGTGATCGGCCTAAATTGCCCTATCTAACTCGGAAACAACAATGAAACGCTCTTATCACTAGGCTACGGAGGCAGTTGTTAAAAGTATTGCACTTGTTTATTCATTGTCCTGGAGAGCGCCAGTGACATGATAGGAATAGACGAAAAGAAACTCAGCGGGCCATTTTGACCGACCTCACGAAAGAGAGTGTAGATACTCAATTTTGAGCGAATGCCAGTTTTTATATGTACCACTCCTAGTTTCTTTATATGTAGTTGTCATTTAGTTCCATTTATGTAAGAGTTAATGCATTAAAAAAGGTCTTAATTATATATACATACATAAGACGTACACAAAACGCGTCATACACAACAGTTTATTTGAATTAATAAGAAATATAAAATGAAATCCTTGAAAGATATCAGAGATATAAAATAAAGAATTCGTAAGGCGCAAGTGTCTTGCTGAGTGCACATTGTCACCCGCTCATATAACGCATTTTTTTTTAAATACTGTTTGGAGTCGGTTGTATTTTTTGGTTAAAATTTCCCTTTACTGTTTTTTAATTTTTGCGCTAAAGGGTAATAAATATTCTTACAAAGCTTTGTATCAACATTAACATAACACCAATACTTTTAAATATTACGTTACTTAATAATGTTGATGTACATGTCTCCGTTGAAAACTCTTAATACTGACATACTTGTCTCATAAAATTAAAGTCTACGAGTGTACATCGCATTACTTAATTCATTCTAGAGCACATTTAGTGACACAACATTACACGTAAATTTAATGAGCCGTGTGCAAAGTGCTGTGCAGTACACTTGGCCCATTAGATAACTGACGCCACGCTGCTTGACGCAATGCTGTAGCTCCTAAATAGCGTTAATTATCCAGTAGTCCGACCATGATATTAAACAATGCTTCCTTTTTGCATTTTATATTATAAAACGGCATCAAAATTACCTGAATTATTCTGTAAACTATATCAATGAATATTCCATAATATTATTGGTAAATGTACATAAATAAAACTATTTGCACCTGAAAAGTAACGTCGAAACAGCCTTTGTAGCTAAATGCTTTCGGGCCTTAATTTTAAATAGGGTTTTAATTTTTTCATACAGGTTGGGTGAGATTCTTTTAATACCAGCAACTTGTGCCTGTCGTAGGAAAATTAAGGGAAAGCTGACTATCCTGGTAAGTCATGTAGGCGGCAATAATTGCCGTTATTTTTCTGGTAGGCTCCTAGGTCGTGCCACCATCATGCTTTTTGCAGCCATTGTTCAGTTGCACGAGAAGGAGAAGTTATTATTAATTTCCCAATTCGATGGTGCCACACATTGGTGTGGAAGAGGTGAAGATTTGGTTTGGCATCAACGATCTCCTCACCGAAATAGATCTTACAGGAACGCATAACATAATAGCTCTTCTATTGCCTAGAACTCTGATTTGTGCAAAATTCGCAATTACTAACTCATGGCCACTTAGTGCAAGAATAAAGGAATTTTATATTTTTAAATTGAGTGCAGTAATATTCTATTGACCATTATTTGCTGAATAGGCACCAGAAAAGAAAAACGGGGCACACTAGGGGCTCGAAATAGGAACCAATGCTGTTTAATAAGCCATTTCAAAACTATTTGTAAAACCTTTTTGTAAATACATTTTTTATGAAATGTTAAAGCGCTGCTAGTGTACAATAACTGAACTAGATTGTTTTCATGGCGCTAACGTATCAACGTTGCAGACCATTTATGACTTTATAAATCTGTGTTAATTACATCTTAAATGCCACTCGCTCAGGTCTCCTGATCGCAATCAATATTGGGTATTGGTGAGGGTAGTGTATAAAATCTAAGACCATAGGCGTATCATAAAATCCATGATCAGCGAATTGGTAAAATCCTAAAAAATTGGCAATGACAACGCTATCTGCACGACGGATAACACAGTGATTGTTTGGGTATTATTTTGACTTGTTACTGTGGATAAAACTCAGTACTTAATTATGTATTATGGGAGCGTATGTTTATTTTTTTTATATATGTTACCTGGTTGCTCCGCTCCTAGTTCTCCGATTTAGATCATTCTTTTTTATATGGACCTACCATATAAAAATTAATGAGAACGTGCCATTTGGTCATAATTTATTTGATAATTTTGTGATAAGTAGTTTAATAGATTTTTAAAAAATTAAAAAAGAATTGTACACCACTCACTTGTTGTCAAATTTGAAAGTATTACTCAAAATATATATTTTTTTGCATTAATATCTCAGGTGTAAGCAGCTATTTTGCAGACCTTGACTAGACGTATTTTTAGAAGGAATCATAATTTTTAAGGATCGTTGGAATGAGCAAACACTTTAGAACATAAATAATGTAATAAATATTTTTTAACTATCTAAAAATACTTATCAAGCCATTCTCTGATTTTAAACAAATTGATTTGTTTAAGGCATTCAACAATATTTGCTGAGTGCCGGAACCAAAATAATAACGGTCTTGATGGTTTACTCTAGAACTTATGTTTTTAAATAAACAACATTGTAGTACCACTTGCCACTTTTTATGATAATGTGTCGATACCCGTAATTTGAGACAATAAATTATTAAAACATCTCTGCCAAAACCGTGAGACATATATTTAGAGAAATCATGTTGTGACAGTGATAAACAAAGCATGAACGATCCCTTAAACCTGGAACATCAGAGGTTTACATGACTGTCAATTTCATAAACAATAGCATCGTGATTTACGAGTAAATACATTAGAACTAGTTTCCATTGAATAAGGAACACTACGTTCAAAGGTAAAAAGAGCAACGTTTCAATTGTTGAGTTTAGCTTGTATAAGAAGTTCTGTTTGTCAATTATTGCAGTTCCCAACCGTACTTTTTTTTATGATAATTGCTGAGATATCTGTTTAATAAATTCATTAAAATTCAGATGATTATTTAAACATAACAATATGTTAATGGTGAAATAAATATTTAGTAGTACACTTATTAAAATTTTGCAACAGCATGTCGGTAAGACTCTCATTGCTCGCATACACTGCGTACGGTTTTGCAAAAATTTGTCAGGTATATACAATAAAACACATACGCATCCGAATTGAGTAAAGTACTACAGTTGAGCTATGTATTTTTAAAAATTCTTGAGTAGTCAAATCAATTCCATTTTGAAGTGAATATTCTACGACAAATTCCATACCAATTAGAGGCTAATGTTCTATTTTGCGTTGTATCGTTTCACTGAATCATACTAAAAGTGCGAATCAACTTTACATCATAAGTACAATTTCTGCCAGAGTTCATGCTATTACACGCCACTGCTTGGTATTTAAAATATTTTTTCATTGAAACGTTCAGGAGATATTTTTATCTAATGTTTTACATAAACAGCAATTATAAATATGTTGGATCAATTTACTACCATCTTAGTGAGTTATAAACTAAATAGCTATATAATTTTATGTAATATTTAATTAAACTATGACTTTTAAACTTGCATTGTCGTTAATATTCGTGCTGCTGACGTATAGCCCATTAGGTATTCATTTAAATTGCTTTCATGTTTAACATAATATAAAACCATAGTCTAAAATTTATGCCAATAATTCAACTGTAGGAGCTTAACTTTATATTACATATGAATTTTTTTAAGATAGTACAACAACGATAAATGATTAGTTGAAGTTGAAGACAAGTTTGACCTATAAACATTCAAAAATCTTAAAGTTAAAAGACGAAATAGATTCATTTTAAATTCTGTTATTAGAGAATACTATACATGTCAAATGTATTAGGACTACTATGGATAATGGTAAAGCTCTGAAATATAAGGGATCATTCCAAAATGATTGTGAAAATAATGTAACACTTGATTTCATGACTTTTATACTATTTTTAAAAAATGATATTGAGGTATGATGCTAAAATAGGTTAATTTATTGACATTCATTTAAGTGTTAAGTTAATGGTCACTCTGCAATTTTAGTGCCGCACTTTCAAGACGTCTTTGATGTAGAGTGTATTCAAAACCCTGACTGAATGCGTGGCGAATAATTTAAATACCTATTTACTGTTAATGCATTTGTTCATCAGGCTTTATGTAGTTTATTATCTGATATTTTAGTGTAAAGTCTTCATAACATTATTTTAAAAACTTACCTTATTGATGTCTAAATAAAATATTAAATGAGAGATACATATATTTTTTTTATTTTTATAAAACGTAATTACATTAAGACATTTCAGTAATCTAGTATTGTAGAATTATGGAATAAGCTCTCCAACTACTCAACATGTTTAAGACAAGTTTATTATTACATTTTTATACATTTATTATAATTTTCATACTAAGACTTTAATAGTTCATAAAGTTATAGCTAACTTTATGAAAATTTAAAAATATTCTAAGCCAAATTAAAACATTATAAAGCCGTATCCATTCTTTATTACATTTTAAAAGGGTATTTTAATATTTTGTTTTTAAAATAAAACTTTATAACAAATATTCATCACTATATCTCACCAAATATTTATCGTTTTTTTGCTTTGATGTTACTTTTTTTATTCTCTGGAATCTTGTAACAGGAAAAGTTTACATATCATCATCCCGTTGACCTTATTCTCAGTGCCATTTAACTAATACAACTAAAAATATCAGTCTTTGGCATTTGGGCAACTTGAAAAAATCAGCCATGGCAAGTTCCGGAGGCCCAGCACATGACCATGATTTCCCAAAAAATAAAAATAATGTTGGTTCAATTGAACGTGATATCGTAGAGATATTGGCTATTGCAAGGATGTTGGATTATTTTTGATGTAAAGAGGTCCAAGAGCTTTTGCTTTCATGGACATCAATAATTAAGCCTAAATAATTTTTTTAATAAAATTTAGGTTTAAATTAAAAAATGTATGGTTTGCGTATATATTTGTTCCCTAAATTACTTGGTTTCAATGGATGATTTTAAAGATGTTGTTATTGTTTAGAGTAAAATTACCTTTAACCATTTTGTGCCCACTTTATGGCGCCAATTGTATTTGTAAACTTTGTATTCGTTTTTTGTCTTAATTGGTTTAATTATAGATCTTTAAAGGTTTTGTTCACACAACAATTTTGTACTCTCTTTGTTGTCTGATTGATTAGAAATCGGTTCTTATCGTAGTATAATTTTTTATTTAAACTTTATTTACAACAAATTTACTTATCGCCTTGACAACTGTAGACTTGTCAACTATATTAACTATAAATATTTATTACATATAATATAAGTCGGCCTCTATAAAATGTGGAGTCTTTGCAAAATTAAAAAAACGTTTTTAACCAATCATTTTGCCAGGCAATATAGGTTTAATCGTCTGAATAATGAGGAAAACTTGGTTCCAGTTGTCAAGATCATATTTGGCTAATAAAGGGGCGTTGCCCTCCCCTGAATAAACATGAAGAACCTTTCCTTAGTCTGTTGGCTGAAAACCCAGCTTTTTGCCTCTGAAGGGTGGGGCATGGGTTGAAGAAGGTAGGCGTGTCGTCATCCCTGTCTTCCGCATCCAAGGTGGAGTCTCCGGGGAGGAGGAATGTCGGTAGTTCGAAGGCCACTTACACTACCCTACGAGAGGATAGATATAAGGAGAGACTCTGATTTATTGAAAACTAATCCATGTATACAATGCAGATTCCCTTTAGGTTTGTGGGTGGGATTGACCGCTTGCCCAAATTCATGTATTATTTATTATTCTAATAATATGAAATAGTTAAATAATTTGTGGTCAAGCCGCTACACATAAGTAAATTATAAATCATTGCTGATTTTGCTTTTAATCAGTCTTTCAGTAAAATTTTAAAACGTCTTATTTATTGTAATATAACATTTAACGGAGGAGTTTATTATTAAGCATCCTGTAAAAGTAATATTTAGAACTGACTATCAAGTTGGGTTGCTCCTAAGGTAATAGACTCAATATTTTAATTAAGAAACGTTCGTCTAAAGTTTTTAATCAAAAGGTGAGAATGCAATTTAATCGTTCCAAACTTTAACTTGGCGTAAACCATAAAAACTTTAGCAAGGGAATTCAGGTTGAAAACTCTTGAATTTTTCTTTCCTTTACAAAATTTGTATATTTATAATATAAACATAAATTACCTAAATGATAATTTAATTTTTAATAAAACCTGCCTCTTTCAACAAAGATCATATTCATTCTTATCTCTAAACTTTAACAATTGTCAAAAAATTGTGACTGTAAGTATTTAAGACTGAGTCTTTAAAGGCCTACTTTTAACACTGAACTAAAATTATGTAATATGTTAATGAAAGCATTGTATGATATGATTGAATATTTTCAATCATATCATAAAAAATACGCTTTCACAGAAAATCCACATATATAATTATCAATTAATACCTAAGTTGAAAATACATTTTAATCAATTTTGGTTAAGAATTATTTATTGTAAAATCCAGCGTGGGATGCAGGGTATCAATAGTTATAAATATATTGGACACATATTAGTAAAATGCTATTTTTGATAATATTCTGAAAGTACCCCATGCTTGCTTTACATTAAAAGCATTTTATTTGACTTTGGAATTTCGAGTTAATCTGACGTGTTAAAGGGGGTAAAAATTATGTTCAATGATTCTATTTTACACTAACATACGTGTGAAGCTAATAAAAGTATATTAAAAATGGGTTGTTCCTAATAAAACGCCTAAGAGGTTAAATAATTAAATCAATAGCTTTTTGAGCTATTTGTAAAATTTATCTATGTATGCATTAAATTTGGTACTATTGCTTTTTCGTATAATATAGGTCCGTTTTTAATAGATTAATTAAAGAAGTATTAACTCTTTACCATTTATGCTGTATTTTTAATTTAAATTGCTTATGCAATATCGGTTGAAATAAAATGGAATAGTGGTTGATGCTATGGTCAACCACCTAATAAATAAAAGAGGGAGCTCAAATCAAAGCGCTAAGAGGGGAGCAACTAGGTAGAATAAAAAGATACGCTAAGAATAAATGTCTCCTTTTATTAACAAGTTTGAAAAAAAAGTTAATCGTAAATCAACTCAAGCGAAATAATGTATATAAATTTTAAATCATTTATACAGTTTAGGACTTTAAACCAATTTGGCATCTAAATTCAACGATTCAATTCGACGACAAATGACACGAAATCCGATCGCTACGATTGAATTTTCGTCCAACACGGATCGATGTCACAATTACTCGGGCCATAAATCATTCGATTCAAATTACACGTAACTAATGGATCATATGTTTTATATGGGCATCGATTTGACCGGATTTAATGACATTGCTTACGGCGTAGTGTTATATTATCATACGCCTTTTTAATAATGATTTGCTTTTAATGGTTTAATTATAATAATACTTTTAGTTGCTTGCGCAAATACTATATATGATAAATAATACAGAATATTTTTTGGGATTTTATTTATTTTTGTTTAACTTACGTACCTACTTTCTGCACAGATTAAAAAATTGCAAAGTTAAGTTTAATGCCTTATGCATTGAGATTTTCTCGTTATGAAAATAATTTTATCTCCGACGTTTATTAAATGCAAATTCAGTTACCAAATTAAATATAAAGGAATGATATTGAAATTAAAAACACGGTTATGAAACATCAAACATCATTTATTTTAATATTCAGTTTACTGTCAGTTTAAAATTACTTCGCATTAACCAACCGTATAACCTTAATTAAATTAATTATATTATCAACAATACAATTGAAAATGTTACATTTATAATTAACAGTTCAATTTTTATTACAAAAAACCTTAAAGCTATAACTTAAGTTCAATTTTATGACTAAAGATATATAATCAAAGAATTTGCATCGTTTTCTCATAAACAGAATTTCAGACTTTTATTGATGATTTTTTTTTAAATTTATAACTATAAAAGTAACTGCTAACACTAACGACAAATTATTTTCTGCCTAATGTTTAGTCATATTATATTTTACAATATTTGATATTTGTACAATCGCTTAAAGTTCTAAAAGACATCTTAAAAAGTCTGAAATTGGGCTCAGATGTTTATTTAGAGAACGTATGCAAATTCAGTTCTTAAGTAGTAATTACGTAGAAATTTCGTTTTTTAAACTAATAAAGTACTAGGCCTTTTGAACAATCTACTTGCATTTCATACATAATTTAGTTTTTTTAAACATCTTTTTAAACGTAACTAGAATAAATTTATTATAACATACATAACTTACAAAATATTTACCGCTCTTAACTACTAACTACTAAGATCGTCGTAAAATTTTCTTTTATTTTGTTTTAATACAGGATTTAGGCTTCTCAAGTTGAAGCTAAATATTCCCTAAGTTTAACTGCAAGTGCATTTATACAAATCGAAGTGCAAAAAATTATATTTTACCCGTAATAACCAAAACACTTAATGTAGATCTTCATAACACTTAATTGTCCTGCCTTTTACGTACAATATTTTATTATTTTATACATACATAAACAATTTATTTATGTGCAGTCAAAATGAAATGTAATCGTTTTACATATAACAAGAAATAGGAACAACATTAAAGTACATAATTAAGTTTTTACATGCACAAATACAGCAGTATAATGTTCAGCCATTTTTCGCTTGCTACGTCTCGCAGTAAGGCCTGTAAAAAACAAATCACCATATAAAAATTACGTTTTAAAGTTGTTTATTATTTTAAATAAATTCTGTACGTTTTTTTCTTTGATTAAGGAAAGAATTATGTTCAAAAACAATGCTATCGGAAACGTAATAAAACCATACAAATAAGCAAAAATTTAAGTCCCTTAAGCAAGATTTTTCAGCACTGATCTCAAATTAATTTTGTTCGTTAATGCTCAAAATTGTCATCTTTATATTATGATATTTTTTAAATTCTGAAAATCACTTTAAGTCAGGAAATAAAATATGTTTGTTTCTACCTGCCTGTCATGCATTGCAACAAAAACTAAATACGATAACGCCTCCTTTTCATGTCAAGCGTGTGTTGTCAACATGTAAAGTTTCGGTCTAATATTTTACTCGGTATCGGAATGCGACGCCAGGATAGCATCCTAAACTTGCCAAAGGTATTCAAAACGTTAGCTATGTGACTTTTTGAATGTCAGATAAATTATATCAATTAAATTGTTTCTTTAAAATTTATTAGTTACTTTCATTTATTTTGACGTGACACCGTCTTATAAATTGGTTCAAGATAGAGAGGCACGCTCGAAAACTGTGACACAGAGCCGCACGCGTAACGCTTGTCATAAGCAACCATAAGAGAAAGTGAGAGGCACGCGTCTCTCTAACAGGCCAGTTACGGAAAGTTGGCCTGCTTAAGTGAAAGAGAGACAGAAAGAAAGAGAAAGAGTGGCATGCTCACCGGTTCATGCTTTGCGTCTTTTTACATTCGAGCGTTCTTGCTGTCGAGAGTAAACAATGTGTCCGTCTGTATTCATATTAACACGTGCAAGTTAATTGTCAACTGATTGTGTAGTGAAAATATGAAGTTAGATTCATAGATTACGATTACGACAATCAAAACAATAAAGCTAAATAATTCTACACTGATATTTGAACATAATAAAATATGATTGATTAATTAATTAGACTGAATTGGTTATGTTATAGTAATATAATGTTAAATAAAAAAAATCTATAATCGTTTCTAAACCAATCATAATTTATTTTACTCGAAATAATCAGCACGTCTGCTATCTAATTAAGTAAGTATAAAAAATTTAATTTTAAACAATTATTATGGTACTATTATAAATTTGTTATTTGAATATTTTGAATTGATATTATTATTTGAACCCTTTTTTCTACTAAACGAATAAATATTAACATTACAATCATTCTACCACTAAAAGACGTTGTTACGTGTAACTTTCGCCTGATTTTACAGGCAACCAATTATTTAAACTATAAGTTGTAATTACAACGATGTAATAAAATCGACTTACAATTAAGTACTCGGCTTTGACGAATTTGTTTCAGTAAATTGGGATTCTTCGTCAATCAACTGTAAATTCACATTTTCATTTTTCGTATGAAATGTCGCGATACGGTTTTATCCTCTAAAAGTATGTTTTCAATTTCGACACCATTGTCCTTTTTCCCATTACCCTCGAGCATTTTCTGTTTTATTGACGGCCCTCTGTTGAACGAGGAGGCTAATAAAGTTTCCTGTATTGTTTCATTGCCGTTGCACACTTTGTCAGATTTATGTGTAGGCATGCGACCCGAGTGATAGCTGTTTCTGACACCTCCCGTTGATTCAAAGAAGGGTAGAACTTGTTTAAATTCCTTTCGGAAATTTTCATTCAGCCACGCATAAAGAAATGGATTGTAACACGTGGACGCCATAGCCATAGAATGGGCTAAGAAAAACGAGACAAAATAATAATTCCACTCTGTCATTTGAGCGTAGAAATCGTTAAAAATATTTATGAGATTGAGAGGCAACCAGGAGATGCCAAATATTGCAACCATAGCAATGAGCATTCTATTCGTTCGTCTTTTTCTGTCTCTGTCCGCTTCCTCTCTTCTGGTATTTTTTGCACCAGGCTTAGAACGTGCTCTGTCATTTAGTCGAATACTGACACATGTATAACAAACAGCTATAACTAGAAACGGAATAAGAAACTGAAGCACCGTCGTAAATACACCAAATATTTTTCTTGACTTGTCCGATGGCCAACTTTCTTCACAATACGTTTTATTATTAGTTATCTGTATGCCCATGAAAAGGCCGTATGGGCACGTGACTACCAATGAAAACAGCCAAATGAAAACAATAATATAAATACACGTGTTGAGTTTCATCCTCGGATGAAAAGGATAGATGATTACAAAGAATCTATCTATAGCGATGGATGTCAAGGTTAACGTTGATATATAGACGCTCGTGCCTTGTGCGTATGGCATTAAGTGGCAAAGAAATCTCCCAAATACCCAACGACCAAGGAATGTGTACATAGGTGTAAGAGGTACTGCAAAAACACATAGCAATATATCGGAAAGTGCTAAATTAGTTATAAACAGGTTTGTCACCGTTTGCATGGCCCGGTTTCGGAAGACAACAAAACACACCAACACATTTCCAAAAACTCCAAGCACAAATATAACCGAATACAGTACACAAAAAGCGACTTGCACTAATTTCACATCGATAATGTCGATTGTCTTGTTAGTTTTAGGTTCATCAATGACTTCGACCGACTCCCCTGTCAGCGTTTTCAGTATTAAAACTCCGCTACCCAAGTAGGATGCGGAGGTTCCGTTGAAATTCATAGCAGAAGAGTCATAATTGTCCATGGAAAGAGATGCTGCATTATACGATTCATCTTCGGCAAAAAGCATATTAAGGGAACTGTGACTTTCTTGTGAGAACCGCTTTCGCTTTGTCTTGAATCATCTGAAAAAAAAAATACTAGATAAATGAACATAGATAACGATGGTATTTAACAAAACAGTATTTTAAAGTTTATTGTATATATGTGTGATATTTTATATCAATGGAATTTTATAATTTGATGATTTCATGAAGCAACTCATTTTAAAGCGACGAATATGTTAAATGCGCTATAAACGTAATAAAAATTATACCTCAAAAACTGTATTAACCAATACGAATAATATCAAAACTTTATTTGGCGCTTGACATAAATCAAGTTATTTAATTTAAAGTTCTTCCAATATCACTGACATTACAGCTAAGTTACTTAAAAGTTCAAGTTTGACAGCTTTCAGAGTGTTGATGAGTGGTATTCGGCTTTATGTCTAATATTAATTAGAGGCGTCTGTATTCTGTTAATTACTTACAAAAAATATTAAAGCAACTTAAATACAGTAATAATATCTTATGTAAAAATAAGTAATGTAATCAACGATTTCGTTGATCTTAGTTAAGGAAAAACGGAAATTACTTTTACGCATAAATTGATAAGTCGCTCCAACAAGGTCGAGCTACATTTTATGACAAAATATATTGAAGCAAATTCACAAACTTAAGGCAACGACAAATTCTTTTCACGTTCAACTCGCTGATGACGTCAAACGTACTTCTTATATGTTATATCTACATAATATACCAAAAATGTTTTTGAATCACCTTATCAAACTCCGATTCCTAATTTATTAGAAATTGGCAATTTGTCCATTGTACAGCCCGTTTTATTTTTAGATTTTTGGAATAGATTTTTCTAAGGTGAAATGTAGCTTATTTTACTTAGTATATCCTTCAACATGTATAAGCGAAAAAATATATTAAATCGATTCGGTAGTTTTGGAGCCGATTTAAACAAAACAAGCAGAAAAGTGTGTACTTAAGTATACGGGTTAGAAATTATAGTTCTTAGACGTAATAAAATGCCTTATTTCTATCTTCATTTCTAGAAAAAATTATTACTATAGCTGTCGGTTGACTAAAGCTGACTTCAGGGTGTCGAGTTTTCGTGCCGGTGTGCGCGCAAGTCGTAAATGCTTACTCCCATATTTCTGAAATGCGCCTAAAGAAGCATAACTCTAAAAATTACTTTTATAATACTTGGGTTGGGTAGGACGATTCGGGCCGATTACCAATACCAATTGTCTGTACCCCACCAATATTCTTTAACCCGCATTGGACCAGCGTGGTGGGATACGGTCCAAAAACCCCCTAATGAAGGAGGCGTGCATTAGGGTAGGCCTTTGTCTAGTAGTAGACTTACACATTCTGATGATGAAACCTCGTTGAGTCGCTTCTAGGTCTCCGAGTTTGTTTTTTAATAATAATTTTGTGATAAGTAGTTTAATCGATATTTAAAATATTGAAAAAAATACGGCACTGAAAATCAAAACCTCGTGCGGTTATACTACAAACGCTGCCAAAACCATAAAAGTATTTTAATGTAAACATTTCTAAAAATTGCAATCAGGCACATTCAAACATTATTTAAGATACTAAAGTTTAAGTTCACATAAAAGTTATTGCATTAAAAAAAATTCATTCCATGTACATAAAACGTGTCATAGACGACAATTTGACGAGATGAAAACCTTAAAAGTTATCAGAGATTTAAAATGCGGTGGCAGAAAACGCGACACAGTGCACGCTTTTATCTGCTTACATTGCGCATAATAGTTGTACGCTGTTAGAAGACGGTCATATTTTTTTGTTAAAATTACACTCGTTAATGATCCGTTCGATCCAGTATTGGCGTTGACCCAGGTCATTCAATCATTTATTTGACCCATCCGAACAAATATAGGTTTGAACAGGCACGATATGATAACGATAACAAAGAGTAAAACAATAACCGATAAATTTTTAATGTTATTAAAAATTTATCGGTTTTTGTTTTCAAAGATTATTGTACGTAGGAGACCATACAGGTGACGCCTACATTAAGACTGATCTTATGAGAGTCAAGTAGAGTGTGCGTAAAATAAATGGATCAGAAAAATCAGTTGTCATGCGACGTATGAACCCAAGAAGTTGTAAGGATTTGTTAGTTATGCGATCTACGTGTTTGTCAAATTTGAGATTGTTATCAAATGTCACTCCTAAATCTTTGAATTCGGTTACTGTTTCGAGAACTACATAATCGATGCAGTATAACTCAACTATTTTATTTTTTGAGTTTGGAAACGTCATGACTTTACAATTAGATATGTTGAGCATTAGATAATTTGCATGGCACCAGTTTGTCATGGCTGTGACAACTCGTCGTAATGCCTCGCAATCAGAGGGACTTCCAATTGGATGGAAGATTTTAAGATCATTTGCAAAAAGCAAAAATTGACATTCAGATAGGGAGAGTTTTATATTAGTAATAAAAATTAGAAACAATAGTGGGCCTAGATGTGAGCCTTGTGGTACTTCAGAGGTTACTAAGATGTCTCTAGATATGAATGACTTGAATTTTACATTCTGAGTTCTCTAAGACAGATAGCTCTGCAGGCCAACATAAAAGGCTACCATGGACACCAAAGGATTTTAATTTTTCAACCAAAATATTGTGATTTACGGAGTCAAATGCTTTTGAGAAATCAGTATACACAGTGTCGACTTGCAAGCCTTGACTGAGTTTTTCTAGAGTGAAATGCTTGAAACTTAGTAAATTAGATACCGTAGATCTGTGTCCTCTAAGACCGTATTGTTCATCTATCAAATTAGGGTTCACAAAATTGTAAATAGTTGGTGTCACAAGGCTTTCGAAAAACTTGGTTATTGCACTCAGAATAGTGATAGGTTTTTCACATCAGTTCGCGAGCCAGATTTATGTATAGGCGTAATGAAGCTACTTTTCCATATCTTAGGAAAGATTCCTACGCTTAGCGATTTGTTAAATAATAAGTGGAGCATAGGCGTTATATTGGAGTTGCAATTAATGAGAAAGGATGTCGGAATGCCATCAGGACCTGCTCCTCTGATTTAAAGCAGCATTTTTTTTGAAAATTTCTATTTGAGAGATAGTATATAAGTCCAAGGTTCAGACTGGAGAAGAATCGCTAATTGGAGGCAAGTCGCAGTTTAATCTATAGCATAGACTGACTCAAAGTATTCACAAATAAGTTAACAATGTCTTGACCAGAATTGTCAATTCTTCTTGACTCACATGTCTTGGCAAAATTTCCAAAATGACTTAATATTACTTTAATGTCTCTTTAGTATTGCAAATGTAGGCAAAGTAGTCATTATTAGCCATAGATTTGCATTGTTTACGAATTTTACAGAATTTAAGATAGTCAGATTTGACAAGACTAGTTTTGTATTTGATGTGCGCAAGATGCTTCAAATGAAGGAGCTTTTTTAATAAATAAATTTATACTATAAATCAGTGCAAAATCTTTGTGGGAAGTATTTAAGTACGTAAGCTATTTTACAGTAGACAGCAAGTATCTTAAGGTAGACAAGTAATTTTGTTAGTCAGTTCTTATATAATTTAAGTTTATTAAAAAGTAGTCTGCCTTTGACATAGAAGATTTACATTTGCTTCTAGATTGTCAAAAGCACCAGTTTTTTTTTTTTATGGCATACGCAGGCAGACGAGCAGTCGGGCCACTTGATGGGAAGTGATCACCGACACCCATAGACGTTGACAATACCAGTGGTATCGCCGACGCGCTGCCTACCGTGAGACATAGGGTGTTAAGTCTTGTTTACCCAGTAAATACGCTGCCCTTCAAACCGGAACGCAGCAGTGTTTTCACACTACTTCTTCGCGGCAGAAATAGGCACCGCGGTGGTACCCACCCAGACGGTCTCCTGTAAACAGGGGACCTACCACCGGTGTCAGTCAGTCAGTCAGTCAGTTCAAGTCACCCTTCTGATCTAACAAACAAAAGGAAAATGAATAAAAAATTTTACAAATAAATGTGACCGACTACAAACAGTAACCATTTTGCGCAGTATAAGACGGTGACAATGTGCCCTCTACTAAAAACTACCGAGCGATTTTCACTATTACAGTTTAAATCTCTTATATCTTTTAAGGTGTTAATTTAATCAAAATTTCACGTATATACGTTTTATACACATATAATGAAGAATTTTTAAATTTCATTAACTTTTATGTAAACTCACACGTTGTTACCTTAAATTAAATATAAGCTTTGAATATGCCCCATTGCATTTTGTCAAACCTTGTAATTTTTTTACAACATATTTTAAAATATATCTTTTAATATTTTTAGGATGCATTTAATATGTCTTAAGAAATCTGAATCAACAAGTCCATTGGCTGTATGTATTATCTTTTATAGTCACTCTCTTAATATCTCTTTGAAATGCCTTTTAGCATTTAAATTGAAATTTATTATTAATCAAATACATTATAAAAGGATGAACTTAAAGAAATACAATTTTCATAACTTAGTACAAATTTTACACAAGAAGGTCGTAGATGTATAAAACCACTTAATGCAGAAGTAAAGTTATTGCACGCGCTTGATTATTGATTTGTTTGCGCGTCAACTTCATCACTACTATCTCTTCTGTGTTTATGCGTGAATGCTAATATCAGCCGCTAAAGTTGTAAGCGCCCTAAAAATCCACAATTATTATTAGCTTTGTTTGCTTACCAAACTATCCACAAAAAATACACAAGTAAGTGTAAAATGCCTTGAAACTTTAATTTAAAATCTTATCAGAAATAAGTTATAAAAAATATTGCTGTTGAATTCCGGTCAAACCAGGAATCGTAAAATGTTCCTTTGCCCTGCGAATAAAACGGTTAAATCACCATTTTACAAGACTACCGGAACGTGCAAACGTCCCCGTCGTTAGTCGAGCAGGCGGCAATTAAATAGTAATAGCTATACGAAAACATTCGGAGCCGTAAAGAGGAAATTAATGTTGTCACAAATTAATGATACCTCCTTCCTTCACATCTTGGGAGGAATACAATTAAATTTGTAACAAACATTATTAAATAAAATTACTTTACGGATTTTATCGCGTTTATTTTACATTATAAATTCCCTGACGTTTCGAACACTTTCCAGCGGCCGTGGTACGGGTAGACTGAGATGTCATGCGTCTTCTTGCCAGTGCTGAAGGGTTTCAGATCTTAATTTTTATGAATTATTTTTAATCTGTACTCGACCTATGCAAAATGAACTGATTTTATCTGTACAGCCGGCAGTGGTATTATGCTTGGGTTTAAATTTTAATTTATTAATTATGGGATCCCAAGCAGGTGGTAGAACCGAACCATCTTCTCTATTGAAATTTGGATGTTTTTAATCTCATAGCCTCACGGATCATCCTTGGTAGGAATCGGTGTTCTTTAGCGAGGATTTGTGGTCGATCAAATCTGATGTAATGGTTTGGGTGATTTAAGGTATGGTCCACACACTGCCGACTTGTTGGTCTTCTATGTTTAATGTCAGCTATTGTCCTTCACGCGGGTTCTTATGCAGAGCAATAAGAACCCGCCCTACGGATGATCCGCTTCAGCACTGGCAAGAAGACGCATGACATCTCAGTCTACCCCGTGACCACGGCCGCTGGAAAGTGTTCGAAACGTCGGAATTTAAATGTAAAATAAACGCGATAAAATCCGTAAAGTAATTTTATTTAATAATGTATAATATTCGCAAACAATAGAAATAATTTTGTAACAAACATTTAAAAAAAATCACCCATTTAGGTGCCACTAATAGATTTACACATACAAAAACGTCTCTATTTAAATTTTTTAACAGCCTGCTAGTGCTTGCTTTATAAATTCTTCACCATGTTCACATTAAAGTTTATTTTAAAGGTAAATTAATATTTTTTTCGGATGTATCGTTACAGGGAAAAGCGCTAGAATTTGTCTATTTGACTGTATTTCTTAACGTTACAATCCATAACACTATAATAACCTTTAACATACAATCGTTCCTTTACAACTTTTTTAAAATTTATCAATGGTTAAGTTTTGAAGGTTTTCACGGGTTCAGTTGTAAAATCGAGTACATTGTCCCATTAAAGATTTTGTTATTCTTCACAGCCTAGTTGCTGGAAGACTTAGTCTATGCTTGTTCCTTGTATTTATATGATGTGCATTCATAATCGTCATCATAAGCAGCAAGTTCAGACGCCTAAATACGGTAAGGCTCCCCTATAAATGAACTGGCGTATAAACTTAGCTCATCGCTTAACTGACTTGGACAGCCTGCTTGGTATACTTCAGTTATTTGCACAGTTTAATGTTTTATGACATGCAACTGTGAGGAAACGAAAAATACCGTTAGCTGTCAATGCATATTCAAAAACTTTATGTATGTGCGGAGAACAAAATTTTTTCGGTATTGTAATGCACATCATGGGACGCTGATCTCTGTTTAGTAGCTGGTTCAAATTGGCAGCGAATAGCAAGGGATTATCCGTTTTTGCGTTTGTTGAAGAGAGTCTATGTCCAGCCGTGAAGGGGTAAAAGTTGCTAACGATGAGGATGATGATGATGATAATTATGATGAATGCACATCATTTAAATAGTTGTAAGCATAGACTAATTCTTTCGTTATTTTTATGGAACAATGTATTTGATATTACAACACAACCCGTGAAAACGTTCAAACTTAACCATTAATAAATTAAAAGAAAGTTGTAAAGGAACATTGTATGATTAAGTTTATTATTGTGTAATTAACTTTTTAAATGATAAAACATTCTGTTAATGGATTGCTCTCTCCAGGTTTTTTCGATAACATAGACATTGTATGTATACTTGAAATTGTTTGTTTATTGCATTAATATCATTGTAAAGTATTATAAAAAATGTCCCACTTAGTTTCTTTCGCCAGTTCGTCTCAGATCAGAGGCGTTCTTTTTCGAACCGGTGGTAGCGTTCTTGAAACTCAAAAAGTAAGTGTTATTCTTCTATGTTGAACGAAGATATTTAATTTTGGTCAGTGTAGGTTGTTAAGTAATACGTGTTTAATAAAATGCTTACATTTTTCTCTCTTAACGTTTAGCCAGTGTTTTTAATTTATGCGCTCAAGGTTCTGATGTTAACGAGGTTTTCTTATAAACAAGACTGCTCCCACCGGGCTATAGAAAACCGCTTAAATGGTGGATGCAATTTGTCTTCTTCAGCCACGATGTATTCGCGGAGTAAGAGAACTGTCGGGATTTTATTAACACTCTCCCTATTCACTGAGATCTAGCGTGGCTGTACCGCAGTTTGGTGAGGCTGTGGGAGGTGGGGCAGCCAGGTACGTTGTCATTAATCTCTTTTGCTTCTGTGGTCAAAATAGAGCTAGTGGCAAAACCTAGAACCGTATCTCTTAGTATCTTTCCATATATGCATAAATTGTCGTGTAAAATCAGTAATAAAATGTTATAAACATAACACTCAGAGCAAAATTGATCTTTAAAAGGGTAGGTCAATAAAGTAGAAGGGTAACATGACAAAACAAAATGTCGAGTTATGTCCTGGTGTAATATTATGTGTATCGCTTTTCAAACAGATCTTATCGGACGGGTAAAAAAAGGTTCCGTAATCAGTTTTATTGCCCAATACCACGCAAAGATAACGCTAGATAAAAAACATTGCTTTTAATGTTTCAGCTGCTACATTTCTATTTTATTCGAAACAAGATTTTTATTCTGTTTTTCATTCACATTTGTAAATAAGCTAACTTTTAATATTCGCAATAAAACTCTCCTTCCTGTAGACCGTGTGTCGTTTATTGTTTTCTAAACATCGGGAAATGTTCGGGGAGCACGAACAAAAACTTGTTTAATTGGTCGTAAATTTATTTTCGAATTGGAACAATTCAGCTATATCGATTATAAAGACCAAACTGAAACCAGTAGTTTTTCGTTCTAAGTTACACAAGTGAGACCACATTATACTTCCATAGTTAAGTTAATATAATCGTCACGCTCTAGTATTTGTAAATTTCGTTATGTTATATTTTCTTTGTACTTTCGGTTGATTGATAAGCATTGGATTTAGTATGATTTTACAATCTACTCAATCACCAAATTGAGTTTTTATATGTATACTTTTGTATTAAAAACATTATATATGGACTACAATGGAAATTGAATCTCTAAAACTTAAAGTGCTTTTAGAGGCTTCCGCAATCGTCAACACAACACGGTCTTTTACTAATATTAAAGTTTTTTAAATTAAATTTACAGAAACTTACTATAATAAGATCAATACTCGTATAAGTGTCAAACCGTTATTTCAACCTTATAGAAGTGACCTCGTCAAATAAAAGGTGAAATATTTCAGAGTAATCCGAAACTGCCGAAGCAAAAGAGCCGGGCTAATTGATCGTAAACCTATATTTGATACGGCGCAATTCCATTATGGGCGATGCCGGGGTGTCCGCCAGTGTTTCGCCGTTCCATTGTTTTAAATCGCAACATATCACAGATAGGGCAATCAAGCCGACACTACTATCAAGAGTTGATGGAGCGACATCGTAAAACATATACGTGCACGACTTTATTACTGAAATGTGGCCGAGTATTTAGCTCTGATATTTTCCCCTGTTTAGTATTTAATTAAAACTGAGTTACTTTGATTAAAATTGAATAAATTGGTGCTTATAATTACGTATATTTTGTTCTACCATATTAACGTACATTCAACAATACAATTCATCAATAATGTGTTATTAACATCGAAAATTACATTCTATTGATAATTGGCTTTGATTTAAGAAATGTTAGAATATTTTTTTATAACAGCACAAAAAATACCTTTAGAAATTAAAATCCAGTTGTAATATCAAAAATTATTTGATATTTTAAAAAAATACAATGTAAGTATTGCACGAACGGTTGACAATGTACTTTTTCCGACCAAAAGTCAAATATCACAAAAGATATTATAGTTACAAATGGTAAAGTCGTAAGTTGTACTCGACTTTCTTCAAAAGTGGATCATTGCCAAACTGAGAATCAAAAATAATAAAAAAGCCGTAGCAATAACAATAGACCAATGAACAATTTTCTGTAATATTTTTAGTAAGACTATATTCTATCAGCCCCAAATTAATAAAAATTGTACCTCTGACATTAGGGTAAAGCTGCTGACAAGCTAATTCTGAGTAAAATATGAATGCCCATATCTATAACTTTTTATCGACGGACTACGTAGGCGCGGGTGACTTGTAATAGAAAATATTGATTCAATCAAGTTGTCTCTCGGTCGGCTTTACCACAGACTTTATAAGCATAACGCAATTTGAAGGCTTTTCCATGAAGCTAATAGGGTAGACTCGTTTATTTCATCGCCTGTGAAGATTAAAGAACATAAATCAATATTCATTCATTTTTGGGCTTATCCTGTATAGAAATATGTCAAAATCTACTTATTAGGCTCTAATCATACCGAACTTTTTTTACTGATAATCAAAATGTGAAAGTGAAAACTGTGCTACAACTTCCTGAGCAGAAATAAAGTACAACAATTGATCTAATAAAAGAAAATGTGCAACTGGCAAATCTGCTACACAGCTTAACTGTTGAATGTAAATACAAACCGTCTGTCAATCGGTACAAACACAAAAAATTAAATACAATAAAGAAATGCAATTGAAATAACGTTTTTCTCAGTAGACCGATTTCGAATAATCTTTTATTTCTTCAAAGATAATAACGACTGTCACGCATAATTTATAAATAAAGTCTTCCATGATTTGAAAAAAAAAAATAATAGCTTGAAACGTAAAAATATTTAAAAGAAGGTCGCAGAAATCAGGATGTTCCATTATATTGTCAATTTGTGTCCAATATTATAAAATAGATCGAAGTATTGTTGCGTCAACAAAAATATTCTATTTATTATGTAGAAAATATAACAATTCGTTTAAAAAGCATATTAACTACGTTGAATACAGCTTGATATTTTTAAAGATTAATATTTAACGTAACTCATCTTTCAAGATAAGATACAAGAATAAACACTTTTTCTTTAAAATGCTTTAACGTTTCACTGCTTTTGTTTTAATATTATGTAGCTTGGAGGCTTCTTTATTAATTCACTATCCAACGCTGAAAGTGAATCGAAAATCAAACCAGTATTAAAATTCACTTAGAATGTATATAATAAGATCTATGAAAGTACTCTACAGCTATGAGCGTCGGAAATCAGTCGAGCGACCGCCGGCAAGATCCGGTTTCCTGTAGACGTCTAGTGTGATAGTGGCATTGGGGCGTGTTAACAGGCAATTAATTAAACGATAGTTACTCATGCCATGTATATAACAAATTAAGTGACAAATGGTTCCTCTCGATGATACCACAGAGGAATCTAGCGTTATTTAAAGTGGTAAAAGTTAAATAGAGCGAAGTAGAGTTGATAATGACTGTAAAAGTAGTTGCTGAATTTATAGAGATCTTGCATTTGTTTCTTAAACAAAATTGCTATTATCGTGCATGAAATAAGTAGTTTAACTGAATCCTCGTCTCGTTTTATAGATACTGCAGTAAATTTACTCGGAAAATAAACTGTGAAATGTTGCGAAGCTGTATATCAAATAAACTACAGTTTTGTGTGTGGTAAGCGACAGGTTCTATATAGTAGAATATCGGGCCCTATTTGTTTCCATAAGAACCGCTTATACAATAATGCAATATTCTATTGATTGCAAGTAAAATAAAACATAGAGCGTTCATCAGTATATTGTACAAGAAAATATAGAGCGGTAACCTTTTTTGCTTACGAACTGTACTACAAATGTTTCTAATAACGCGTTATTATCGAGCCTTCTTAATTGTTCGAATAACTTCTGCAGAGTTCCCATGGGCTAAAAGTTTGACGAAAGTTAATATATCCTTAGAAATGGAAGCATAAATTTGTCCAAACAACTAACAAACTTGATATGATTTATTTTAACAATTCAATAACATAAAGCAAGCAATACTACTTAATCCTTATCACCGTTAATGCTATCTTATATATAATATAAGATGGTATACAAGCTTTAACTTTAAAAGAAACATTTAATTGAACTTTTAATATTTAAATGTAATAAATGAAAGACAGTTTTTCTTTCTATTGTTGTATAAAGGTTAGTAAAAAACTACAAAACGACTAAACTGTTATTCGTGTGTACAAGTTAAAATTCATTTATGAAGTTCTGCCGGTGCTTTTATGCAATAAATATGTGACCTCAAAATTAAATACAATAAGTATACACTACCGAGTCAAAGTCAAAGAATAAGTATATAGTATCGTTTATCGAGGTAACGTTTTTGTTTATAGACGTCCAAAAATATGCGATATTTATTTTTGCCATATATTTATACACTCAAACACATCCCATAATGGCAATCGCGCTAATATCGTAGTTAATTCGTACCTTAATCGAGCATAATCCCACCGATTAGATAAACGAGACATTAACATTGCCCAGAGTCATAAAAATATATCTGAGGTCGCGATTATGCAATGCTTTGGTACAATATTTCTTTTACTGTGGCTAATTTACTGCAAGAGTATTTTAAAAATATGTCTAAAATTGAACGAATCTTTATGAAACTGTTAATTTTGACTACATTTTATATGCACACATCGAGATACATAACCAGGTAAGAAATTTTCATCAAGATCTGAATGTTATTATATAGCATCAAGAATGGCTATGGAGCTAAAAAGAATTTTAAAAAGATACCTCAAAAATGCAAAAAAACTTAAATGGATTTTTTCTACTTACTTTTTGTTAATCTATTATTAAACACCGAATAACGTTCTACTGGTACTCATACATTAAAAAATAAAGTTCAAACTAACAACTGACAGTAAAACTTGTTATCTATGGATATTTATTCTCTTCTTGATACTAACCAATACGGAGCTAATGGAACATGCTGTAGAACCATTGGAAAACAGTCAAACGACGAGCTTCATACTTTACCGCAGACATTTCCGATTTCCTTAAATCATTCCGCGATTGGGTGCTCATTGGTTTTAAACGACCGCGCTGGCTTGCTTTACGCAATATTACACCGAAGGCAATGTTTGCATTATAACATAATTTGAACCATCTTAGACTGTTTGTTGTTTGCACTGTGGAAAGCAATATTAGGCGCAATAAAGGTTTAGGTTCGTCTATATAAATATTTTAAATTATTAGTCATGTATTAAGATCACTTGCTTTGTTGAATGCAATAACATCGGGAGCTTCTAGGGATTAGATTAATTTTAATTTAGTTTTAACAAAACTTAAAAACAAGCAACGATATATGGGTTTGGTTTCAAAAACCAAAAAAATCAATATAATATGACGTAGGTAGCGTAGGGTAGATATAAAATTGTGGCGAGTAGCTTTTTGTCAGTACCTTGTACCGGATCAGTTATTATTAAAGCTTGTTTCAATAAGTACTCTATATTTTAGGAGAGAGAAGTTATTTGTATAGTTATAAGACATAGCGACCATTCTGTCCACGGATACACTACATACACTACACTTGCTCAATATATCTCTGAACAACTACGATGAAGAGGAAGACCACAAGCCACCTGGTGGATCAATACGCATAAAGAGATTCAACAAGAGGATTTGAGCGCTCAGACAAGACAAAATAGAGCGCTCTGGCGCATATGTACGAGGACACCCGACCCTAGATAAACCGGTAAGAGGAATGGCCAAAGAAAAGAAGAAAAAAAAAATACTACATACGTTAATAACTGTTAATAACATTTATAATATTAAAACCACACTTTAAATCACACGTCGCTATACGGGCTCAAATCTACCAAAAACAATTGATAGGTGATCTCACGTCATTATTAATGTATCAGAGCCAATTAAATGAGAAAATTTAGATTAACAAAGTCTATCGTCTAAATCTAATGGCTCGTTAAAATAATAAATAAAGTTTCAATCGAAAAGGAGCAATAAATCGTTATATCAAGTTCCGTTTCCTAATTTCTTTTGTTTAACAAGGCCTACGCCTTATTTAAATAATCGCTAATTGAAAGCAAACAGCTGAAAGGGTAAATAACAATGTCTTTGATCTCACAATTATAACGTGCAAGTAACAAAGGTTATATTCAGCAGTTATGTAACACCTCGACATGACTCCTTCGAAAATGAGAAAAAATTGTAAGCATCAAACGTATCAATGAAACGTACTGAGCGAAAATCGTTAAAAAGAACGGTGTTTTGTACGATATTGCATGACGTCTCTAAGCGACCTCGCTTTATCGCCCGTCGGTGTGTAAACAACCGCTCATATTTTCAGTAAAACCATTGCTAATAATACATTTGTATTAAATCTCACGGAGCCTAAACAAATAATTCGTTCTTTTCCGTATCTTTGTTTGCATGGAAAAGTAAACAAATATTTCAACTTTTGTAAGTAGTTCCGAATCGTCATTTTTTTACTATATACTTTTAATATATTTTCATGTTTACTTACGTTTACGTGTAACTTAAATAAATAAAATTTTTAGATATTGTTAGAAGTAAGGCCCTTTGCGCTATTAACTATAGTATAAGTAACTTTCGTTCTTTACCGGATGAATTCATTACGAATTTTATCCGACGAAGATATTTCTAGCATAACGTATTCCAGTTAAGCTACGGCAAACTTGTGGACCAGTCTGATAGTCAGAGACCACGTCACGAGATATACGTATTGGTTAAAATTTTCGTCTTTAAACTCAGCGGTATCGATAACGTGAGAATGTGGTTTACCTTCCTAAATGCTGCCCAGCCCATCTGAAATCTCCTATCGGCTTCTCCCTTGAAGTCGTATCTTCCCAACTGCAATATATGCCTAAGGTAGAAAAATTAATTGACAACATTGAAAACGCGTTTTTTGAACATGACTTTCGTCTTCAAGTTCATCCTAAGTCCAATACGTCGGCAGGATTCATTGAAGCTGGGAAACATCTCCTGCAAGCACTCCAACAATTTAGCCAATAGAACGATATCGTCAGCGAAACAGAGGCGTGACAGGTACTCGCCGTTAATATTTATGCCACGTCCAGGCAGGTTTTTTCTAGGAGATATACACATATTTTTATTAGTGTATTCAGTACTTATTCCGCTGCTCACCGCAAAAAAGAAGTGCTAAATGTCTGTTTTCAGCAGAAAAAAGCACCGATATGGCATGACAAGTAGATTTTTTATAGTGTAATTTTAAAAATCATAATGTGGTTATTTAAAGTCAACAGAAATTAATGTGTAACACTTTTGTGTCAGTTATATAAAATACTGTTTGTTTTATGTACGTTCAGTGTCCATTTGTAAGCACTTGTAAGTTGTAAATCAGCTTACATAGCTCATTACAGTTAACTGCCCTCTCGTGAGCTGGGTGCATTTCCTGTTTGAGTAATAAGAGAAACGTTGCCACAATAATACCTTGGTAAATTAGGTTAGTTGCCAAGTTATGTAATTTCATTTACAGCTTATTCTGAGTTATTTTGAAACATTGTCTTAATTAAAGTCAAGATGATTTAAATTTAAACTTTAATTAATTATAATACATATAGGGATATCAGGATATAGCTGTTGAATAAAAATTTGTAATTATGTTTTTTAACTAAACATTATTTATATTACAAACAATATTTTATTTACGGAGAGCGTAGCTTTAACATGTTTGTTTTTGCAGGAAAGTAATTGTTGCGTGTTGGTTTGCAGGAATCGGACCTAGTTTAATTACTAGGTTATCACTTCGTATCCCGGGCGCTTTCAAAACGAGAGGTCGTGGGTTCCAATTTTACGGAGAATCAACAGAATTTCGTTGTTGTTTATCACTTGGTTAGTGTAACGCAACCTGACCACCTGATTCAGACGCATCGAAAGGGCATTTCTAGTTAAGGTTCTGCATCTGATCTCCCTCCGGTTGTGTTTGTCTGTCTTTGAATTGTGGTTATGAAGTAAGACTGAGTGTAGGTACACGTACACTTGTTAATTTTTTTTAAGTATTAATTATTTTCGGGAAAACATAACGACGTTTGAGAACCCTAACTTTCTAAATATTTGCATAGGTTGTGTCTTACTCTACCAGTCATATTATATTGGTAACAATATTTGGCGTTACTTCTGTAACCATTAATATTAATATTAATCATGTAAACAAAAATAATTTGTTTAAAATATTAAAGAATATTTAAAGAAGACTGAAAAAACAAATTATTTTATCTTTACCAGCAATGTTTTGATTAATAAAGCCCATACTTTGAAGTATGCAATTTAATTACGTCAAACAATTATTTAAGGTCGATGCATTATTCAAAGGCAAACCGATAAAATAGTGAAGTATAAGATAAAGAAAAAGAAATCAAGACGGCGGAAAGTATTGTCTTTTAAGAGAAAGGTAAAAGAGCACTTGCTTATGAACTCAAACTTAACTATTTAGTCAGATATGTTTACAGATATTATACTACTATTTTAGATAGTCTACCCCGTGACCACGGCCGCTGGAAAGTGTTCGAAACGTCGGGAATTAAAATGTAAAATAAACGCGATAAAATCCGTAAAGTAATTTTATTTAATAATGTATAATATTGCGCAAGCAATAGAAATAATTATAGTAGTATAATATCTGTAAATAAATTATAATATATATATATATATATATATGTATATTTATTTATTTATGTATAATATATATATATTTTGAAGTACATATATAATATATATAGTACTTCAAATACATTTATATATGTTTGTGGGATATATATACATATATATATATATATATATATATAATTTATTTATTGGTATATATTTAAATTGCTTTCTCTTTTCTAACTTACAGATATTTGCACCTCCTACTTTTGTACCTCTGCATCACTCCAAGGTTGACTGGCAGAACATGCCTTTGGCATTAAGTCCGCCTATGTACACTTAGTGCAAAAGTTTAAATAAATAAAGAAGAATATTTGTTAAAAAAACTGTCTACTCTATAGTATGAATTTAATTAGTATATATATATATATATATATATATGTATATACATTAACTATGTAGCATCCTGTTCATCTGTGTTGCCAGTGGTTGTTAACAAATATTAATGTCAGTGCAAACATTTATGGTGTCTAAAATGCACAGACTAAATTATCTGCTGAAATTAAAAGTAACAAAATATAAATAAATAATATAAATAGTCGAATCGTAAAATTTTATATCAATATTTTGTAAGTTTTAAAGTACATGTTAGTACACCTTCCACTCAGAAAAAATATAAATCACTCGTTAAAAATAAAGCCCAGACGCGTGTTGATAACATTTCATGAGATCATAATGGGTATTATGGGATTATTTTTCTATCAACAGAATCGTGTACGCGCATCGCTTGGGATTTGTATAGTTTGCGTCAAATAAAACAAAGTCACTCACCCACAACCTCGAGGTTGCTTATAATATTGTAACATTTATACATTATTGTGATTGATATTCTACCACAATTATTTGCTACTTCCTACTTAGTTGTTTATTAAGGAAATTTTGCAATAATACAGCTTATATATCCAAAATAACGTATAAGCTATAAGTTTAAGGATAAAATGTAGTTTGTTCAAGATACAATAAAAGGTGTCTTGTGACTAGAAAAAAATCTGCCGTCGGTAAGTTATTCTGACACGAACTGCAGAGAGATTTGGGGTTATATATTATACTACGATTATAAATGTAAAAGTCTGTAAGTATGTTCCTCTTTTACTCAAAAACGAAAAAGTGGATTTTAAGAGAGAGATTTTAGTTTAACGAGACCTGAAATAATGATGATGTTTCATAATTTTTACATTATACGAATATTTACATATATTTACTGTATCGTAAAGAATGAGTATTAACTCCAGCTATAAAAGAGCAAAGATATTAGAGGATCAGTTATAATCCCGTTCGACGGCTTTTAAAGTAAAAAGGATGTTATAAATTTAATTCTCCTGGTCTCACTAGTATTACCTTTTCTTTAATATAACTTACACAATGACCACTTTTCTTGTAATAAATTTTCTGTTTCGTCGCTCAATAATGAATAAGCATTATAAATTTTGACTGACACTTTAATTAAAACAACGGAGTTGAACACGAGAAATCTGAATTTATACGAAACACGGCAACTCTCTTTATTGTAAATATATGAATATTAATTTTCGCTCTGCGCGTTCAAACAAACTCGTAAATTCTTTGATCCAAAAGAAATAGACAAAGCTGGCTACAATTCACAGAATATGTCTTATTTCAAACGGTACAAGTGTAGAGCCAGTTCATGCTCTGGAGACTAGCAATATGAGTATAATATTAAACACACTTGAATGAATAACACAATTGTTTAGCAACTTGTATAGTTTAGTTTGTAACAAAAAGAAAATTTACAGATACGCATAAATCCTATACGTATATCAATACAAACTTTATAATTAATAACATATGTTCTAACCTAAGTGAGAAAAGGAAACTTAACGAACATTAAAAAGGATGATTATTGAGAAAATAATTCTTGTTCCATATTATAACATTTTTGCTTTGTCATGTTGTTTTTCTGTATGAGATGTTCCGAAATAAAATATGACATTTCAGACATTCGGAGCAATAAGAATGTTTTAGATTTTTCAAAATATTTTTTTCTGTATTTCGTAGTAGACAAACTACAAACCTAAAAACGTATTTTAGTATTTGAATAAAAACATTCTAAACATAACAAACGCATCGAAAGTTAAAAACTCAGAACTTCGGTAGCAACTGTTGTAAAGTTATAATAATGAAATAACTTTTAGGATTGTTTTGCATTTATTCAATTAGCAGTATTTTTGATTTTATTTCATCTAGATATAAACTGAAATAAACACTTGGTGTTCAGTTATAAACTTAATTTAACCATTGAATAGGGACGAATCCTATTCAGTGGTGAAATTAAGTTTTAATAATAAATATACGAAATTAACGGTATCGCCGACATCATTTATAAGCGAATAACGAAAAATATTTAATAAATTAATACAACAATATTAGCTCACAATCTTGTCTTATGTAGTGACGCACTCAATGATCGTAAAACTGAAACGTAAGGCGATACGCATTTTACTTTTCTTCCGGTCATATTACAAATATATTGTGTACAAAAATGGCTCAATCTTAACTTTTATTTACAAAGTAAAATAGAAAGAAATACAAGCCTGAATGATGAATTTTATTTTGCGATTACTGTACACAGTAAACCAATTTTTAAGAATTTTTCACGTTTTTTATAAAGTACTCTATTAGCGACGTTTTTAAACCTTTAGTATGTGACAGACTATAATAGAATATATATGTATATTGATAAAAAAATTATTAAAACTAATGTAATTCTTCAACAATTCGTAATTAAGTTACGATCAGTTTGTACGATTTTATTGAAAATATACTTCTTTTGGCACGTTTAGGAAAAACGATGAGAGTAAATTTTACGATGTCCTTACACACCTTCATGAAGAATTGACACCTTGAAGTTAACTTTAGTCACATTGAGGTGATACTTAAACTTTATTTAACTAGACGATGCGTGAGAGTAAAACTTTATTAGTATTAAATACGTTTTTCTGTCGTTTTTCCTACAGATAAGAATAAGACGACTATTTTTAAAAGATTTCTATGTTTTACGCTAAAAACCACTTTACGTCATGTCATCTTTATCGGAAATTACTAATTTTGGTCCAAATATTGTCTACATAGCGTTGATTGGGTGGGGCACATTTCCGTATTAAGTATCACTATTTTAGAATTAACAAAACCGATTTAACTTATATTAGTATGTTTTCAAATGGTTATGCTACGATCCTTGTATGAACAGCTAAATATTTTGTTCGGAAATTTATTTTATAATTGGTTTAAACAATAAATCAAACACATGAGCTTAAAAATACATTAACAGTAGTCAGAAAACGTTATCATTGTAAAATACATATTTTAAGTATTTTCATTGAACAATAGAATAATAGAACAATATGTAAATAACGGCGTATTAGTGAGGCCTATGTCCAGCAGTGGACTAACATAAGCTGATTATGTGATGTAAATAACAATAATAGAAGAAATAAAATAAAATATAATCAACAGGAAAGAAAGATTCATGCTAAAATTTTAAATTACGTATTGATTAAAATTATAAGTACAAAATTAAAATTTTAACTTTCGTTGTAAATTATAATATTTTGCAATACAAACATAATGTAACTTATCACTCACTTGTAGCTTATTACGGTTAGATAAAATGATTATTGTATGGAACCAAAAAATAGTTTTAAACAAAAAAATCAAAGTAATTGTCCTACCGTGAAAACGACATAATTACTTATGTTTATTAAATTCTTACCTTATTAAAATCATGAAAATCTTGAACGGCCACCTTTTTGATGTTTTAGCTTTACTATATAATCTATATATTACTTTCTAGTAATATGTAAAAGCAATACATTGTGATATATAGCTCAAAGTTGCACGTGTGTCAAAAATATTAAAAAAGTTAATTGGTAATTGAAAAAAAGTTAATTTACGACTGTACTTAATTATTAATGATTGAAAAAAAGTTAAAGATATAAACTTGAGAAATTGGTTCCGCGAAAGCTTTAATTTATTTAAAGTGAGTAAGTTTCCGTGAATCGCGTAGCCTCAAATAGAGAGCAGTACGAGCGTGTGCGTATCTCGCCGACTACTGAAAGACTGACGCGAAGTGCGGCCTCTAGTAAGCTTCTACCATACGACATTATGAAGCACAGTAATTTAGAAATATTTGCGGTTCTTTCGTAGATATAAGGTAAACATAATTCTTGGAACTAATTTGAATTAATTAAATTGTACACGGCGCTACGCTGTAGCTACGCTACACACAATGTGAAACGTCTTCGTATTTATTCTAAAAATAATATTTAATATTAGGTTGCGCAATAGTTGTATTATCTATAATTAATTGCTTTTCTAGCCTTTAATACAAAGCTGTAGATTGAGTCGGCTATGATCGTATTACGAGAGTGTTTTCCTACGTTAAGTTAGAGGAAATTACTGGAGAGTGTGAATTAGTCTCCACTTATGTAACTTGTTAAGAAATAAGTTGCACTGAAGAAACACATTAGAAATATAGGGTATAATTAAAATAAGGTCCATCGTAGAATTTTACTCTTCTCATATATCCTCACCATAGTCACTTCCACAAGTTATCATAGGGTAAATGCAACATTACCTATATTTTTCTCAAACATTATGTATATACAATGCGTAAAAAAACATCTGCAAAAAATTTTCACCGACAGTGTTCAAGGTCGAGTATATTTTAAAGGTTTGTTGTAATTACCGAAAATTATAACTTTCGTACTTTAAATTTATCATCATATCAACCTAAAACAGTCCACTGCTGGACATAGGCCTCTACAATAGCATTTATATTTTAATTTTTTACTTTGTTTCCCGACAATCCACGCGGTATATTCTAAAGTTCAAAATGAGCAGAAAGAAAACGTGAAAACCAAAAAAATATTGTACTTTCTTTTGCGACACTAGCGCCGTAAACGTCATTAATCCTTTAATTTGTTTCAGCAGCACTACGATGCTGCGGAAGAACTTGCTCATAACGATATTTCATATTTTATATTGTGCGTTAATAAGCAACTTAATAATGATGGAAAAGCACATAAATACCTGTTTTCGAATCACACATGTAACAGGTAATGTTAGTACGATAAAACGCTCTAATTTCAAATGTCACAAGGACTTAATATAACATTCTTCATGATTCATACGTGATTATTCTATACGGCTATTTAAATATTTTTTCTTCTAACTACATGTTTACTATGCATATTAAATCCACTTTTAACGGATTTTTAGCGTTCACGATATACAAATGTATATACATGATGATCATGGTCGAGGGAAAGAGTCAGAAAGTTCGGAAATAAAATATAAAGAATAAACGCGAAAAATATACTTATGAATATCATGGAAACAATTTAACCTGAACCTAGCAATGGGTCAAGCTTGCTAAAGTAGAATTAAATAAGGAACAACCAAAAAAAGCTTCCTGTTATTATATGAGTTAGGATAATTAATGAACCTCGAGTCTAAAAATATACTCTTTGTCGTATTAATACAAATCGGACCGGTTGTACATTACAATATTTCCAATCCCTTATCAACATAATAAATATAAGTTGTGAAACGTTTAAATTAGACTGCTTGTAATACTTTAATTTTTAAAGTACCCTTTCGAAGCAAGACGTAAGCGTATTTACTTAAGTAGTTTTCCTTTTTTTTTAGTTTTGCAGAGCGTGCTGAATTAAAAAGTTGGTAAATCTCAGTTACTTTGCGGTTTACGAGTAAACTTTCTCAATCACCCGTATTACTTACTTTGTTTATACTGTGCTTATCATATTTATATACTTATCATAATACTTAGACGAATAAATTTTCGACAATGAATGTTATATTCAGTCACAATCTAGGAGTTTTTTATGATTCAAACTCTAAAGCATTTCATTTTATGAATACTCTAGTGAGTAAAGTAAAAATAATTATAGTTATTTATTTACACACATTTATTATTATAAAATATTTGTTATATCATATAAATGTTAAAAACAATTAAAATAATTATGATGACAAACAAAAAACAAGGCAAGGCAATGTTTATGGAACACACAGAAGGTTTTTGTTGTAACTGCTAGGATAATTACTACAATTAATTTTAATAATAAAAACCCTCTTTTGAGTTATCATAATTGTCGTTGTTGTTAATTTCGCTGTCGCGTTCAATAACGCTGCAATCCCTAAAGGCAACGTGACCTAAATATGTTAATTAAAATAGTTTCGGATGAAGCGAAATATTTTATTCCATGTACTATTATTTTTGTACTACCCTTATGTAAATTGACTTTAACTTAATTAACAATAAAAATTGCAATATTAATTAAAAATATACTGAGAACAAATTATAATGGAAGGGTAAATCTGATTTACTCCAGAAAAAACATCATTTATTATTGGCATATTTCTGTATGGCCACTTTGTAAGCGGAATGCAGCTGGGCTGGACAGCATATGAGATACAACTAGAGTTTTTATTTTTAATAATTCCGCAAACTTTAAATACAAAACTCTTTGACAAGAGCGTCCTACCCATCATGACATGCGGTGCCAAAACGTGGACACTCACTTCAGGGCTGAGGGCTCAACCTATTTAGGGAAAGGAAATGAAAGGGGCTATGCTCGGAATCTCTCTGAAATATCGCACACGGAACGTAGTAATCTGGCCTTATCACCCGAGGAATCGATTACCGTAACATAAGTCGAGTTTTTGAGTGGAGACCGCGAATCAACAAACGTAGCGTAGGACGCCTACTGTAATGTCGCCAAAGACCGTGTTTAGTGGCGTGCCAAACAGGCCGATGAAGATCATGGTTTTTGTATATCAACCCAAAATATACTACTCTGTAAGACATTATTTTAATGTATTTGTATTTCTTTTCTATTGTATTTTCAAAAAATGCCCCCATATAGCTTGCCACTTTGTCGAATAGTTAGCATAATAAGTAGGTAAATTAAAGGAATGCTGGCTGTGGAGGCTTCTCTGTGTTCAAAATTCCTATTGAAAATGCGCTCAGATAGGTTCGGGTATCAAAAGCAGTCGAAGGCCAGTCAACATCCCTGCCCTCTGCAGCTAAGGTAGACATATTCAGAATAAGAGTAATAGCAGTATTTCGTATGCCACTATTCCTGTCCTCCACGAGGATGAATGGATTTGGAGAGGTCGTGGAATGAAAGGATGTGAATTGTACTCAGACGGACATCGTAGCTTCAATATACATACATCTTAGAATCTCAATATACCGACTGTCATTTTGGCAACACTTAAAGGCCTACAATAGGGCCCAAATTTCAAAAGAAGGAAAGGCTTTCTCATAGATTAAATCAAAAATTCAACGACAAGAAGAAAGGCAGATTAAACGCCTCAGTCTTCTGTATAATTAAGGTCTATGGTACTAAAACTTTATCGAAATCCAGCTTGTTCGGGTAGCTGGAAGTCGTCTAGTCTGGAAGCGAGACAATTCAAGTTGACTCTCGAGAACAGAACGACTCAGAAGGAAATCGATCTAAGTTCTTCAAGAGGCTTTTATAACCTTTCTCAAAGACAGCACCAACAAGCTTTTGCTCCACGCTTCTGTATAATACTATCCTGTAGGACGAAATTAAAGAGCCACTGATAGACTACAAGTACCGGTTCTCCACCGTTTTAATTCCGAAGCTCTGCTGTAATTCCGTCGTCACCAGTTGTTTTGCCCTTCTTAAGTCAGTCAAGAGCCATTTCAATCTCTTTCAGACTGCCGTCCGATATATCTTCAGAGTTGTGTCGGATAAACTTTGATCCATCCATAGAATCTCTTAATCTTATTCAAAACTTCTGGTATTCCAGAGATGACGGCCCCACTATCGTTCTTCAACTTAGTCTGATCCTTGGCGAAGATTTTAGAACCTTGGTTTCTTCTATTGTCTCTTCGATACGAAATGTATTAAAGATACGCAGCTTACCACACACACTCTTAAAACTGTTTATTCAGCTGCCTGTAATCGAACATGTCAGTAAAAGATTGTAGCAGCAGCTTTTGTCCTGTTTTCATGAACTAATATTAAGGTTTAGGCTTGCGGAGGGTCTTATAGAAACTAGTACCCACTGTATGGACAGTTTCGACGAGCCTAGAGTTAATTTCATCCACGGCACTGCAATTGTCTAGGCATTTGGGAACGATTATTATACTCGATATTTAGATTTAATGTGCCTCTTACAAGTCGGTACTTACTGCCGATTCTAACCCTAATGATCACAAAAACTTCATAAAATATGTAGCGTTAGTTCGTCTAGACAAAGTCAATTTCGAGTCGAATTTAAATTAATAAACATAAAGTTTATTTAGGTTTAGGCACAAAAAGCAAAACAAAATTTTAAATGCACATACATAGCGAAAGCGTAAGAAATAAAATTGGCGCAGCCTCACAGTGTCAATTGTCTGAGTCGACTGACCACCGTTCTGAACCAGTGATCAATTGACACATTGTTTTGCTTGCCCTTTATACAAATCTTAAAAAACTATCACCACTTTCGATGACCTGATGAGGTACGGTATAGGTGGGGTGCATTCGTTTACGGACAACATCATTCCGCAGAAATACATGAGGTAAGGTCGCCACATCTTTATGGATGATCATTTTCTGCAATCCTTGGCAAACGACTGGTGTTGGTTGAAGTTTGTGCATACTTGAGCTACAGGCGAGTGAGAACATCAATAAATTCGATTACCGTATCTTGACCAGAGGATTCCAAGAAATAATCAGGCAAGCGTAGTAGCTCACCATATACATATATCGCAGCGGGAGCGCACAAATCATCTTTCCATGCTGTTCGTGTTTCCGAGAGAACCAGAGGCAGAATATCTACCCAAGCCTCAGTCGTGTTACACTTTATTGCAGCCATCATCTGTCTATGTAAACGTTCCATTAGAACGTTTGCTGCGGGATGATACGATGTCGTTTGGATATGTTCCGATTCAATCATTATTGCTAAACGTTGGAAAGTCTCCGAGATGAAATGGCGTCCTGTAACAGTCGGTATTCGCTTGGGGCATTCAAATCGCGATACCTATCCAGAAACAAACGCATGAGTTATGGTTTCTGCTTTAAAATCAGAAATTGGCATCACTTCAGACCATCCATTAGTAGTTCAGCATCGAACCCGCACAGTAAAAACAATATTGAAAAGCATGTGAAATTGGCAGTGGGCCGACTAAGTCAATATGAACATGCGCAGAATGCGTGGTTTCTGGATGGTTGACGCTAACACTGCTTAAGGCTCTGGAAAAGACTATTCTTCTGAGATCCAATGACGATCCTGTTTTCTGTATACTCTGGAACTCAGGATTGTTTTGTTAGCTGGCGGCTAACTCATTATAATTCAAAATTTTGCTTGAAATTTCTTTAACAGGGCGAGATAGAGCGTCAGCCACTACATTATTTTCCTCAGCTATGTGCCAGATATCGGTGGAAAATTGTCCAAGAAAATCCAAGTATCGGAACTGGCGAGGTAAACACTTATCAAGTGATTTGCTGAACACATATACAATCGGTTTGTGATCAGTATACACTACAAATGGCTTTAACTCCAACATATGACTAAAGTACTTAACGCTCCCGTAAATTGCTAGTAACTCGCGGTCGTATGGGCTATATTTACGCTGGACTAAGTTAAGTTTAAGGGGAAAAATAACCAGGGGCTGTTGCCAACTCGTTGTTGCACGACGGTGCCGAATGCCATATCCGAGGCGTCGGTGACCAAGGCGACATCGGCGTTTGGATGTAAACCATTTAGCAGTGCTTGCTTCTGGGCAGCATGCGGCAAAAAGCGTCGATAAAAGTTCAGCATGCCCAAGAAATGAAGAAGCTCTCTGATGCTTATGGGGCGAGAAAATTACATGATAGCTTACATCTTCTCTTGTAGTAGTGTCGGGCCTTTGCTAGAAATTTTATGGCCAAGAAATGTAACCTCAGGTTTGCTAAAAACACATTTTCCGGTGTTTATCAGGACAACATGCTCACGCAGACGCACGAAAACCTGTCGTAAATGCATTTTGTGCTCGCTTGCGCTGGAAGATGCCCCAAGAATGTCATCCAAATATGGGAAGCAAAAGTCTAGGTCTCTTATGATCTCGTCGATGAAGCACTGGAAGGTCTGCGCCGCGTTTTTTAGGCCAAACCCCACGAAGCCAAACTCAAAAGGCCGAAAGGAGTTGTTACGGCATTTTAGGCGACAGTACACGGGTGGTCCAGCTGTGGTGTGTATAATGAAGTGTATTGTGCTTTAACTGACGCTACATCGGTTCACAGGCCGGCCTCGTAATTTACGATAACTGCTGCAGTAAAATATGGTTAATTTGATGTACCGGTGACATATTTAATATGACACGAAGAACATGAAGCAGCATAATAAGCAGTGGTAGTAAGCGTGGTATGTCTATCATGCGTTTATTTCTAACATCTATCAAATGCCTATAAAATGGCAAAAACTTGACACTAATATAATACTTTGTTACATCATCATCATTACACCAGCCTGCATCAGTCTACTGCTGGACATAGGCTTCCCCTAATGCACGCCACCGCTTCCGATCTTCGGCTATTCTCATCCAGCCCACACCGGCCACTTGGCGAATGTCGTCTCTCCATCTTGCCGCAGGGCGTCCTACACTACGTTTGCCAAGCCTTGGTCTCCACTCATGTGTTCGTCAGTTCTGCGGCTTATATGACCGGCCCACTGCCACTTCAGCTTACTAATCTGGTGGGCTATATCGGTGACCCTGGTTTTCTGACGGATCACATCATTTCTGATGCGGTCCTTCAGAGATACTCCGAGCATAGCCCTCTCCATAGCTCGCTGAGCGGCTTTAAATTTGTGGACCAGTCAAACCGTAAGTGTCCCAGTCTCGGCACCGTAGGTCGTAACGGGTAGGCACTGATCGAAGACTTTTGATTTGACCCACTGTGGGATGGGTGACGAGTAAACTCGACGAAATTTATGAAAAGCTGCCCAGCCCAGCTGAATCCTTCTGCTGGCCTCCCCTCAAAGTTGTTACTACCTAGTTCGAGCGTTTGCGATAGGTAAACATACTCCGAATCTACTTCGAGGGTGCCTTCAATTGTGATCGGTCGCGGATTGTTGCACATGACCTTACCCAAATTCATCCGGAGACTGATTCTGCAAAATCCAGGCTTTGCACCATTTTCTGCAGGTCCTTAGCAGTCTCCTCCATGATGACAATATCGTCCGCAAATCTTAGATGTGAGATGTACTCGCCGTTCACATTTATGCCGTGTCCTTCCCAGTTGAGCGTCTTGAACATGTCCTCCAGCGCGGCGGAGAACAATTTCGGAGACATGACGTCTTCTTGCCTCACATCGCGGTGCAGGGGATAGGCTCAGTCTGCCCACTTTGGACTAAGATATTCATAGTGGCGGCGCTATACAGACTTCTCAGCATGTCGATATATCGCCAATCAATTTGGCACCGCTGTAAGGACTCGAAGAAAGACCAGGTCTCGATGGAGTCAAAAGCCTTCCCATAGTCCACAAATGCTGTATAACCTGCCTCACTGTGTGGATGTGGTCTATGGTGCTGTAACCCCTCCGATACCCGGCCTGCTCTCGAGGCTGCGTTTCGTCGAGTTTGCGTGCAAGACGATTCGAGATGACTCTCGAAAACAACTTATAGACATGACTCAGGAGCGAAATTGGCCGATAGTTCTTCAAAAGGGTTTTATCACCTTTTTTGAAGAACAATTCAACCAAACCTCTATGCCATGCCTTAGGAGTTCTCCCAGAGAGAAGGGAGAGTTAAATAGACGTAGGAGTCTCTTCAGCACCGGTTTACCGGCAGCCTTCATAAGCTCCGTCGTGAGTCAGTCCACTCCTGAGGCTTTTCCATTTTTAAGTTGCTCAAGAGCCCCCTCGATTACGTCTAGGCCGATTTCTGGAAGATCCTCGGACACATGGCGGGTAAGAGGGGCTCGAGAATCCTTCTCATCCGGCTGTGGGTGAGCCGTGTATGACGCGTATAACTTGCTGTAAAAACTTTCAGCCTCCGAGAGAACCTTTGGTCTTGAAGCGATGACTTCTCCGTTCTCTTTGGTCAACTTCGTTAGATGGCTTCTTCAAAGCTCTTGTACGTCGACTTTGGACCCCGGTTTTGCTCAAAAGCTCTCTGTATTGAGAGCGTATTGGAGGGACGGAGGTTGCGCCTTACCAGCTTGGAGATGGTCTTGTTAAGAACCCGCTTTTCTTACGAAGTGATGGTTGGATCATTTCGTCGCTTATCCGTAGCTTCTTTCGTGTTTCTCCCGAAAGTTTAGCCTTTGCCTTTGCCCGCACGTCGCAGACCGCAGAGTTTTGCACCTTGTCGTCCCGAATAATTTCTACCACTCGACCGAGTTCCTCGACAACGTCCACGTCGATTGTTTTTTTCAGGGCAGCAAATCGATTTTCCAAATTGATCTGAAATGTGCCAGGATCAATGTTAGGAGCTGATTAGGCATTAGCGTAGACTTCATCAATCGGGTCCGTTCCAGCTTCAATTATATATTCAGAGTGCCTCTTAGAGGTCGGTGATCATTTCCGGTCTTAAACCTTGTGATCACTGCGACATCCCTAAATATGCACTTTTTGTCCAACTTAAGGAAGTCTATTCCATGTTTGGTCGTAGTATCAGGGCTCTGCCACGTCCATTTCCTTTGGGGCTGTTTCTTAAAGAATGAGTTTACTAAGAACAGGCCCCCCTGCTCGAGGAAATTGACGAGCATTTGCCTCCTATGATTTCTGCTCCCGTAGACATATGATCCTAGCACCGATTCGCTGCATGCCTGTACTTCTATTTTGGCGTTGAAATCTCTCATGACAACGCTGAAGTGAGCCTTGGTGGTATGTGAGGCTCTGGAGATTTCCTCGTTCATGTTTTCGACATCATCGTCGGGTATGGCGACTTTGGTGCGTACATTTAGATAACTTTTAGGCTTTATCTATTGGTCAGCTTTATCACAAGGTACGCAATCCTCGCCAACACATTGGAAACTTCAATAACATTGTCAATGAGGAATTTATTGATAAGAAACCCGACTCCGCCCTCTGATGGACTTTCACCTTGCCTGAAGTACAGAAGATGGCCCGATTCTAGGGTTAAAGTATCCTCGCCCTCTCTACGGACTTCACTCAATCCCAAAACGTGCCATCTTATGCACCTCAGCTCCTCTTCCAGTTAGGCCGAATATGAATTTAGTCATAGCGTGCGTATGTTGTACGTCAGCATTGCATGGTCAGTTGGTTTTGCAGCCTACGTACTCCAGGGGATTCTTAGCACCCCCACCCTGCCGTTACCGTGGCCGCCGCCTTAGCCAGAAATAGCAAGGCTACCGGGAACTGGGGCCCAAGGCGTTTTTCGTCTTATCATTAGGGGGTCTTGGACCGTATTCCACCACGCTGGTCCAATGCGGGTTGGTGGGTGGTTCGCCAGAGCCTTGTGCGTTGTTCGGCAGGGTACACCACGTGCAGTTGAGGTTGGCTTGGCTCCGAAGATGCTGTATAGAGCCTCTTACACCCCAACACATCAGCCACTCTTATTACATCAGCCACTACAAAACACCAGTTAAATGCGCGACGCAAACAAAATTAATGATAACACGTATAGAACCATAAGTAGCAATTAGATTGCCGTTAGCAGCAGAAAGTTCATATTTGTCCTTATTTCGCCGCTGATGATGACAAGTTTTAAAGGGTAAATACAAAGGTCAGAACCACTTCGAGTATCCAATAAAAACTTAACTCGTGACTTTTGGTCCACAACGAAGAGGCAGTTTGGAGAATCTTGGCAGTTGCTCGCCGCCATCAGCGACCGCCGTTGGTTTTTCCGTCAATCCAAGTACATAGGTCGTGACACTTGCTCGCACGTATTCCAAATCGGTCATGATACCAGCACCGACCACTGTTCCGGGAGCTATTGAACGGTCAAAACGCGTCTTGAAGCGGAAGCTAGATCTTGGCTGAACATGAAAATTCCCGGTCGACAAGGCTGCTATTTGCTGAGCAACGTCATCTATCCGTCAATTTACCCTCTCCTCTAGAGCACTTGGTGTAAACGATGTGCATGGAACGGGAACAGGCGGGTCAGCAGCTTGTGTTTCAGCGACATGGGTAGTGTAAAACACTATGTCGCTTATTTTGACGGCCAACGTCCGAGCTTTTCCAAGCTAGCGTCCGAAATTGTAGCAATAATAGTTTGCACATGCGATAGCAAATGTTTAGCCCATATACTGCGCAAAAATTCATCTGATATTTCACTTCCAGCCAGATTTCGAAGGTATCTCAAGAATTGTGATTGCTTCCGAGTCACTAATTCCACTTGCGACACTAATTCTTTGACGCGCTTATTTTTAGATACCGATAACCGCAATACGAGTTCTCTTTTAAGCGTCTCACGCTTTTCTGCCGATGGCGGCTTTACAATAATGTTAAGGACATCATATCACGGCTGCATATCTGTGTCCTAGGTTACTGACGACATGTTAAAATTTTATCGCGTCAGAAACAATATTCGCCAACACAAATTGTCACTCTAACTGGGCAAATCATAACGCCGGTTCTTGTCCCCAAAATGGTGGAACTTTAACACCCACTGCATTAATAGTCGAAGCTGCAATAGTCGCACTACCTGTATCCTGCATTATAGTTAAATGGGCACACAATAGCTGTCTAAGTGCACTCTTTTCAAACGTCAGTGTCATCAGTTGTGGTTAACGGTTGTAAATTATAAACCACATATAAATCCACATAAAGTTTATTTTGATTTAGACCCAAAAAGCATGACAATATTTTAAATGCACATACTTAACGAAAGCGTAAGCAACCAAATGTGTAAAGGAATTTTCGCAGCCTTACAGTGTCATTTTCCAGACTCGACTGAACGGCGTTCCGAAACGATGCGACCAGAACGCGCCTGAATGCGCCCGAGCACGTCACTACTACGCGGCAATGTCTAGCAACGCGCGCCGGCGCGATACAACAAACATTTTATAACTTACAAGTTCCATTTTGTGGAGCTGTTTTGTCATGAAACAGTTCATCAAAAATAGTATAAAACTAGATAAAAGCACCAATTAAGAGTCCTCAATTAAGAGACTCTCTATTGGTACTAATACCTAGAAAATCTAAGGTGGGTGATGCCGCCCACCTTTTGTTTGCCGAGACCATAGACATTATGGTGGAGTCGATGGAGGGCCTAAACGCTATGATCTAAGTGTCTTCCAATACATGGGCCTAAGGGTGAACATAGGTGAAAGTCGTGTCTATGTTCACCTTATGACAACGTGGGCGGTATGCCCTGCTCGTAGTTTTCGACGAATATATTTACATAGGACAAGTAAATATATTCGTCATCCATCGGACGATATTAGACATCCGGTTAGGTAAATCCAACTTCGACGCAAACGTCCATCAACCAATCTAAGTAGGATGAGCAACGTTCTGGAAAACACGACATATCCTCTCGTCTAATATCCCTCAATGCCGGAAGACTAAAATCCTTGACCAATATATGTTGCCGGTGATGACATACGGCGCTAAGATATGGTCCTTCGCGATTGCTCGGTCAAGGATACCCAAGTCAAGTTATTGACGATAACGCAGAATTAGTAGGTGAAGGCAAGCTGGGCCGACAATCTCGCAGACCGATAACCGTTAGGGAAGAAAGGTTTTAGAGGGGCAGCTTTGTACTGGCCATCGAGGGGTCGGACGAGATGGAATGACGAACTGTGCAAATGTCGGTGGCTGCTGGTGGCACAAGATCGTGCCTCTTAGCGACTTATGGCAGTGGGCTCTAATAAGCTAAAACGACGACGACGAAGTCATATTACAATTCATAGGAGTAAGAGACGGCAAACATTCGAGTGTGATGGCATAGAAAGAGCTAAAGCGATAAGGTGGCGTCATCGATCAAGAGACAAATTTGAAATCTTATATCGATGCGTTTTATTCAGTCTATTTTGCCCTTTGTTTACATTTTATAATTTACTACATTGATAGCTGGGGTAGTGAAAGAGCGCAGAGATCAGTTTAAAATTTTACTTAAATATGTTGCAATTATTCGAGCTTATAATGAAAACAGGGTACTGATTTTTCTTCAATTATACGTCCTTCGTATCCTTCAACTGGTTATGAAGTGCTCTTTTAACCAGGAATCCACACTTTATTTTTCTTTAGCTCTTAAAAATATTTTTTTGTGTATATTAAGGTTGTAGTTTTTATTATATGCAAAACTGCACTAACAAAAGTAGCACTAGGAAAACCTCTCAGGTGCTCTACTAGCACTGTTAACAAAGAGGTTAACATCTTAAGCATGAGAAACTTGTTCCTTAAAGTGGTTTTATGAGTAAACATATCGTTGTATCTCCTTGTTTACTGCAACTCATCGTTTATAAAGCTATTTTTTAATGTCCCCAACTTACTTCGGATACAGCCCTTTCACTATACAAAAATAAACATCTTAAAACCAAAACTTCCGGAAAAAGTAAAGAAGTGGCGCAAGAAACTCCAGCAACGCTCCTGCCTTAAATGGTGTTAAGCTATGTCATATAGCAACGGGTGTGTAATTTTGACCTCAACGGTAGGGTCGATGTCATGTGTATGTGTGTTGTCCTACACTACTTTGTGTAAACATAAATGTGTTTTCTGCTTAATATTCACAAAAAGATTCATGAGTTCGACTTATTAATAGCGTAATACTCATTTATAGCAAGTACAAATCGCATTAAACTGCAACAATAAGCACGGTACAGATTTAACTAACACATGCATAATAAATTAAAGCAATATTAAATGTTACATACATTTGTAACTAATAGTAGAGGTGTTAAGACAAATATTTTTAAGCTGTAAAGCAAAAATTTAATAATTTAAATTGTTTTTTAGGTTTGTTTATTTTTTTTTTCTTGATGTTATTTCCTTTTTACGCTATTTTTTGTAGATATATATTGCATGAAATAATTCCAAAATATGAGATTGGGGTCTAAATTAGCGGATAAAGTTTATATGCAATTACGTGAAATATAAAAGGTCTACGGGTGGTCCTACTATTTTTCGCGCCTCATAACATTAATCCCAAGCCGTAAAGTGACCCTTGTTATTAATGGTGGGCCACGAAAAAGAAAAATAATATAGCATGATAAAGATGACAATTAAACTGGTATTTACCGAATAGTTTTTATGCAATTTATATGCTCGTAATCAATACGAAATAATACACGGAAATGTTTACTACGTTACTGCTTTTGTTTAATAAGTTACTGCAAATACATTAAGTAAATGTAATTAAAAAAGTATTTTAAAATTGTAAGCCGTTTACTGCTATATTCATTTTCACGATGCCACAGGGCCACTTCTTAGATAGGACATAGAGGAGCCATTGAGGGTAGGGACCTTCGTTATGATGGGGCGACATTTGGGGCCGAGAAAAAGATTGCGTTAATATTTTGCTTCCTTTAATAGGTACAGGGTAGCCTTAGATAGAGTCGCAAAAGAATGCGAAAATGTTTCTCTAACTACCCTTTTTAGGCATCAAGAAGTAGCTTTATGTTAGATTTAGCCGAAGAACCATATAGTTTTCGAGCGGTCAGGTTTGGCATTTCCTAAAAGTAAATACTAGGATTACTAAAACTAAGTCATCAGGCTAGAAGACGTCTCTCTATGAAAAAATAAAATCAGTCATCTAACGTCAAACAGATTAACAAACTCATAATCAGTTTGAGCTCAAATTTTCCTTCCGGGAGGCAGAGTATATTATACCACAGCTAATAAATTTACAAAAATCTGTTCTCCAACTATTAAAAAAAGAAAATTTTATAATGTGCATCCCAGTAGGAAAATTTGAATCCAAACTGATTGTGAGGTAAAATTTTATGTACTGTATATACGATGTGAAAGTTAAAAAAATAAACTGTTTCTCATCTTGTAAAATCTGTTAAGTGAATAAAAAAAAATAGATCAGTTTTTATTTCTTTAACCTTTTCTGTATTCTTTTTTTTTGCATAGTTTTCCGATGTTTGTCTTGCGCCCATCTGGCAATTAAAATTGACCATGAGTATAATATTTTTGGGGGAATTGTGGATAGTTGACTATAAATCTCCATAAAACGTTTTTTTTAAATAATACCTACGTCGTCACTCTGTATCGATTCTGTGAATGACCAATACTCATATTTTCCAAGAGGCAGCCCCTTCCCCAAATTTATATCCACTCTGATATTATCTAATTCCTATTATATCCTATTTGATTTGTAAAATTGCTTGCTGTAAATTAAGGCGTTGTACATTGGTTTTTAACGATCAAACATTAAAAGTAGATTTTTCAACTTAAGTTTTTTGAACTTAAGTTGTGGGAGCGTATGCTTTGATATTTCTATGCACGTCGTGTCCACTATTTTCTTAAATGGTAGGATTTATCATTCCCAGTATATATATATATATATATATATATTTATATAGAATTACCTACACATTTAAACATTGTTAAAAATTGCAATGAGGCATTTGCAAAACTCATTTACGTTAAAGTCAAAGTCAAGTTAAATATCTTTATTCAAAATTGAAACATTTCACTTTCTTATTGATTGTTAAATAATCTATCATCGGCTTGGAAGTGAAAGCCTCTGACCTGAGAAGAATCAGCGTAAGAATCTCAGCGGGACTTTTGTTAGTCACTACTGGACATAAGCTTATGTCCAGCAGTAACTAACACAGGCTGATGATGATGATGATAATGATAATACGCACTGTTTGATTTTAAAGTCGAATGTGGTTATTCATTTACATTTTACTGGTTACATGGAAGTATCAGCATTCATTTTTTTTATCTTTGTCTCAAAACTGCCGCTGGCTTCCATTTAGGTCCACAAAAAAACATTTGCTTAAATGCACCAGTTACGCTTTTGAATCGCTTGATAGTGCACTGCAAGCGCGTATATGGGTCGACCATTTATAGGCTGTAGGTTTTTATTGCGTAAGCACACTTTATAGTGCCTTTTTACACTAGCATAACAGTAAAAATAAGTTGAAATTGGTGTCATCACAGTTTCATACTGTTTTTAATCGCTAGACAAATGCATATTTCAAATAATTAAAGCAATGAAGTGCAATCTCAAACTGTATTTGTGTTAATCAAAACAGTTTTGCTCACAGCTTCTACGGAATAATAAATATTTATCAGTATCAAAATAATAAGTCATTGTATTGACTGATTAAGTTTTAATGTTTCACGTTAAATCGACTAAAATACACTAATAATAATACTAATATAGTTTAATTATTTTTGTTTTTCCGCCAGAGGTCCAACACCATGCAATAAACGTCTGCCAGACATTTGTTAATAACTGTTTAAGCTTATTTAACATTTTTATATATATACACATATACATATATACATATATATAATATATATATATATATATATATATAGTAAAGGGTTTAGTTAAAGGGGAAACAAGGTTTAAGTGTGGCAGCTTCATACTGGCCTCTACATAAAACCACACAAAAGATGAAGTGACGACCTGTGCAGTTGTGCAGGAGGTCGGTGTATGTTGGTGGCATAGGATCGTGCCTCTTTGCGATTTATGGGAGAGGCATACGCTCAGCCGAGGGCTTTGCAAGGCTTAAACGACAACGTCACACCACGCACACCGTCATGAAAAACCGACACCCTGAAGTTATTTACAGTCAACAGAGATCTGTACTCACGATATTTATATAAACGTAGAAAATATTTTATCTTGTTAAAAAAAGTATAACTACTGACGCGTGTACTAAGTAAACACACATTTTTTTATAAATTAATAAAAAAACTATTAATTTACAAGAGTATCTTCCAAAAATAAACAGATTTTACACTGATTTATTTATGCGACTTGGTGCCAACTGCACACCGTGTAATGGAAAGTCATTTCCTTCTAAAATTGATAGGTTATTAGTATTGAAATAGGGGACGTGTTAAGAGCACTTCGAAGACTGTGGTTATGAAGAAGAGAATACGTGTCATGGGCAGGCAATGTGGTTTGCCTGAGTGCATTAATTTTAAAGACCTAATAGTTTTTCAAATTGATTTGGAAAGTTAAAAATGTGAAAAATAGTTTGCTACGTGACAATATTATTTTATTTCAGTTACCATTAACATATTGATAGAAATTAAATTTTTGGCATACAAAAATATATCAAGTTAATGGTGTTGATGTCTTGACAGAAATTAAATCTAATTAATTTGTTTTCTGTAGTATTTTTGTAAATTACCCATAGCCTATTTTACAAATAAACCGCGAGGTTAAAGCAGAAATTATCATTATTGTATCTTTTTCTTTTTTTTTAACTTTATTTTATAAAAGCTGTAAGATGATGGTGGAAAATAAACAGTTATTATTATTATTAAATATACTGTGTCCCTAGTCCACCGACGACACAGACAAAAAATATTATGATGTGTAGTAGACAGCAGCCGACTGATCGGCCGCCATAGTTGAAATCAACATAGAGGAAATTGTTATTAACAATTTAATAAAAAACTCTGATAAATTTATACTCTATTAGATGATGATCGATGTCGTAAATAAATATATTTTTTGCGCCTGCTAAACCCAAAATATAAATTAAAATATAGTACTACAACATTGTACACCTTAAAAAGTCAACAGAAAATTCCATTACGGTTTATATATATTACTTAAGCATAACACAATAACCATTTTTATCCTTTATATTTTAGGCCAAAACGTCATATTTACGAAGTTATTTTGTGCAATTCAGCATTAATCCTAATCATGTAATTAAGTAGCTTTATTACATCATCTATTTGATTCAGACTAATATGGTCTTTACAACTTATAATTTAAATGAATATTTCCAAAGATATTATAGATATCAGCATTGCATTCGTGCGAAGCTGGGGCGGGTCGCTAGTAGCAGTATACCTACATATATGCAATGTTGTCATTATATGGTTATCATAATTTAAAAAACTACAAATTGTTAGTCCATTGCGGAACATAGGCCTCCCATAATGCACACCTTCTCCATTTAGGGGGTTTTCGGACCGTATCCCACCACTCTGGCCCAATGGTTGGTGGGTGGACCGACTTATTACATGTCCATGCGACAGATGGATCACCTTACTTTTAAGACAGTTGGGTGATCGGCCCAACTTGCCCTAACCCACTAGGAAACAACAATGAAAATTTGTTAAGTCCCCGCAGGATTCGAACCCACGACCTCCGGTTTCTAAAGCACACGCCGTTACCACTAGGTAGGTAACATACATTATATTGGTAATTTTGTGTGGCGTAAGTAAGAAATATAATCATCATTATACATATATATTTCTCAGTCATGCAAGCTGTTTCTAATCAAATCCCGGCGTAAATGAAGTATAAGAAAGAAATAATTGAAAATTATAAAAAAATCCGGAAAACGGCTATCTCACTCGTAATAGCCCTCCACCTACACTCGTGAAACACCCCTCGTCACGTTTTCTACAGCGTGACTGGAGATTTGTTAAGGCGGGCAAATAAAACAATACCGTTTAAACGTTATCCCTATTTATGTCGGAATTCCTAACCGTTTGTGAGGCACTTGCTTACGGCATTTCGTGGAATACGATACATTGTAAGTAATGCTTCCATTTGTTTGTTTTAATTATGAATTTCTCCCCTGCGTAATTTCTAATCACATAACTCGTATATTTTCTAAGTAGGGAGGGCTTTGTGTAATCTTTATTTAGAACCATATTTATGCAAGTAAGTTTTAACACTTTTTCTTTCTCAAAAAGTTCTAAAAAACACCAGTTTGTGCATTGACGCTTAAGCTAAATGTTAGTTTTAAATCTTACGAAGCTGTTGGACAATTCCACGTCGGTGGTGTGAACCGCTATAACCCAACGGAGACGAGGGGCTGTGGAACATTAAGCGTGCATAGACTTCACCAGTTTATTTGATGCTTAGCTCCGAGGGTCCCTGCAATGGGGAACTCGGCTCAGGCTGTCCCTTATTTTTCCCATCTGCGAGCTGAATCGTGGGTGACAGACTCAATCAGCCGCTCATCTTGGTTCTTGTCTAACTCGTTTGCAACTTTTATCGAGGGTGCCCAGGTAGGCCGAACGTTGGCTCGATTAGTTGCTTTAGGACATATGATGAATTACCGTCCTATCTGACTGGTGAAAATCGGCATGATACGTGCCGTTACCTACTGAACGAAAAGAATTGTTGCTCTCAAGAGCAAGGCAAATATGTGTTTTGTTTCAGTGTTTTCACACGTGCTTGCACGATGGTTGTTTGGGGCGAGGTTTAGTAAGAGTATTGACGTTGCGCATGTAATATGACATTGAATATCCTAGAATGTGATAGTCGTATTGAAAAAATACTTTTACTATACACCCAAACGTTCCATATTTAATAAAACAACTTCTCCCAAAACAATTTTCTTCTGAACATTTGCTCAAGCCCTAATAAATTTTAAAATAAAATACGTTTTGGTATTATTTATGTTATTTAACTTAAATTTTAAATTAGTGTTATGCTGTTCTAAAAGGAGTAATATACCTTTTTACAGATATTGAATATTATTTAGTATAAGCATTTAATCTTCAATTCTCTCTCTTTCAATATTCTCTCTCTTCTCTCTCTCTCTCTCTCTCTCCCTCACTCTCTACTGACGTCCTTTGTCACAAAGCGATGTCCGTTACATAAATTTGAAGTAGTACAATTTATTGCATTGAGCCGCTCTTAGATTTTTTCGTTTAACCCCGGACAAATGTAGTGCCTCTTGTTTGTCCTACTCAACACTACGGCACTTCGTACCATTTTATGGCTAGTCGAAATATCGAATTGACGCTTTTTAAATATGGTTCGGTGGGAAAATTCAGATCCAAGTGCAGGTTAAGGATACGCATGTACCATGGCGCACCCAAGGCCCTGAGCATCTGTTCATCTGTTCTGCATGACTTGGAACGTAAGGATATTTTAGGGCTTTGCATGTGCAAAGACGGGACTAACGTAGGTCGTTCTTACACAGTGATAATTTGGCTTTGGGATTGATAAAAGTCAACAAATTGTAGGTCCCTTTTACGGGGGGCCTTCAGGGGTGGGACCACCGCGGTGTCTATTTCTGTCGCAGAGTGGTAGTATGAAAACACAACTGTATTCCGGTTGGGGAACACAATGCTCATTATGTCTTTTCGTTTCTGTAAAGTGGTCATGTTAAAATACTTAAGACTTCTTTCGTAACTCCATTACACACACACGTTACACAAATTACATTACAGTAGTATGATGCATTCCTACAATGTAACTTAACCTAGCTACCATTTTAATTTCTACTTTTTCTAAACGTTGCACGTTGTTTTGATACAAAGGATACCACACCACAGAACAATAGTCTATATTGCTGCATCTTCGTATTACGGTAGATGAAGGACATGATTTTCATGCATTTTTCAGGGTGGGTAAAACGCATTTCTGAATTAAGATGCATACCTAAATCTTTCTACTTTCTTTAATCTATGGTTCGATATATAATATTCAGTAGGGTATTGTTTTCGTTATGTTATTGTTTTATGTGAAAAATTTATTTATATTCAAATTAATTTTATTCATTTCACACCACTTCGACTGATTATTTAAATCATTTTGAAGCACTATCTGGTTTCCTGTGCAATTAACAGTGCTAAAATATTTAAGCCATCCGCATACCGGTAACTACTGTTTTCTATAATCATTTTAATATCATCTACGAAAATGCAAAATATTATAGGACCCACGATAGAAACCTTGGGGAACACTGGAAGTAGACTGATAGATATCAAACGCAAAGCCATTAACTACCACCCTCATTGTACGGTTACTTAAATATGATGTTATCCACATCAGCAAGTTACCGTGTATTAAAAATTAACTTTCAAGGTTTGTTACTAAAATATTATGATATATATATAGCATCAAGATCATGCCCTTTGCTCATTTTAGACAAGATATTATCTGAAAAACTTATTAATTTTTTTACAGTACATCGTTTTGTAATAAATAGATGTTGTTGTGTACTTATGAGATGTTGTATGTGCCATTTTAAATATTTGCTTATTAATCTTACAAAATTGTTTGCTAGAGCTGACAGTATACTAATCGGACGATAGTTACCAAGATCACTAGTATTCCCGAATTTGTGGATTGGTGTGACAATAGCCTCTTTCCACAATCTGGAAAAAATTCGTCCAGAAATTGACTGATTGTAAATTATGCAAAGTAGCGTTGACAAGACTTAAGCACACTGCTTTAAGAATATGGGGTATATTCCATCATACCCAGCTCTTTTTGTTGCATCTAAATTATAAAGATGTTTTTCTATATCCCTCTTTGTCATTATTGCGGTATTTAAACTATAAGAATTTTAATGATTTTTATTATTTTTTGAAACAATTGTACACTAAAGGGTAAATTGTAGACTGATTGGAAATGCTCTTATACATATTGGTCTAAATACAAAATAACCAGAAATCGATGCAATCAGATGATACGCAACGCAAAACGCCGACATATTCTTGATAATATTTCATCTTCAAATCCTGCCAATATCTGGAAGTTTCTTGCAACCCTGGGTATTGGCAAGTCGCGAATTACAAACCTTCCCAATTCAATCACTTTAGACGATCTAAATCATCATTTTCTCAAAGTTTCCGCAATAGATCATCCAACTGTAAGTAAAACTATCTCTTATTTAAATGGTTTGTTGCGCTCCTGTTCCAATACTTTTTCTTTTTCTCCAGTTTCTTCTGAAGAAGTCAAAAAAACCATCCTGGCAATCAAGTCTACTGCACTTGGACCGGACCAAATTGGTCGAAAAAATGATTGTTCCTATACTTGATTATCTCCTTCCTGCAATCACACACATCATTAATTTTTCCCTGTGGTCAAGATCCTTTCCTTCCTCATGGCGTAAAGCATTTGTCCGGCCTATTCCAAAATGTTCTAACCCATCACTTCTCGCACATTATCGACCTATCTCCATTTTGCCATTTCTTTCTAAAGTTCTTGAGTCTTGTGTTTTCAAACAATTTTCTTATTTTGTTTTTCGAAACAACTTAATTAGCCCACTACAATCGGGCTTCAGACCTGGCCATAGCACAACTACTGCCCTTTTAAAAGTGACTGACGATATTAGAAAAGGTATGGAGAATACTAAACTTACCTTACTAGTTTTAATAGATTTCTCAAATGCCTTTAATACCGTCAGTCACGAGATCCTCCTTGCTATCCTGTCCTATTTTATGGTTTCTGATGAAGCGCTGGAATGGTTCTCTTCTTATCTTCGGGGGCGTCAGCAGTCTGTAGTTGTTGATGGCTCGACATCGAGCTGGTTGCATGTAAAAAATGGCGTCCCTCAAGGCGGTATTCTCTCTCCTCTCTTATTTTCTGTCTTTATTAACCTTATTACCAATGATATTCAGAGTGCGTATCATCTGTACGCTGATGATCTGCAGCTATACGCTCAAGCGGATGCTGGTAGCTTACCAGATGCCTTTTTTAAAATAAACCAGGATTTGGCTGCCATTAAAAGCTGGTCTGATCGGTTTGGATTGGCTGTTAATCCATCTAAATGTCAGGCTATCGTGCTAGGCAGCTCAAGAATGTTAGCAAATATAAATTATGCCAATTTACCTGAGGTTATTTTTGACAGTCATCCAATACCGATCAGTCAAAGCGTTAAAAATCTGGGTTTGAACATTGATAACACCCTAAACTGGAAGACACAAATTGCTTGCGTTAGTCAGAAGGTTACTGGTGTCATGCGGCATCTGTATAAATTGAAAAACTTTCTACCTTCACCAATGAAGGCAATGCTTGTGCAGACTTTGGTTTTTCCTCTGATCGACTATGGTGACGTTTGTTATCTTGACCTGAATGCAGATCAACTCAATAAGCTTGACAGACTTCTAAATAACTGCATTCGGTTCGTTTTCAATCTCCGTAAATTCGATCACGTGTCGGCCTATCGTGCTGAATTGCAGTGGCTACCCATACGTCAAAGACGCTCCTTAAGGACGCTCACAACTCTCTATTCTTTTTTAGATTCACCTGTTACTCCAACCTACTTATCCTCGAAATTTCAATATCTATGTGAAGTCAGCAACAAAAACCTTCGCTCAAAAAATAATCGTTTGCTTCAATGTCCTATTCACCGTTCTGACTTTACCCACTCGTCATTCCACATACAGGCAGTTCACTTATGGAATGAGTTGCCTTCGGAAATCAGGATGGCTAAAAATCGCAACGACTTTAAGCGTAAAATTCGTGAACATCTGTCTAGTCTCTATAACAATAAGAGCTAAACTCATCATTTGGAATTTGTATTTATTTATATTTAGTATATGTATGTATATGTACGTATATATATATATATTTATATATGTATGTATATAGTATTGTAGTATGCTTGATGTACATCGTAGTATACGTATGTGTATTATTATTATAATAGACTGTTGTAAATACATTTGAAACTTATTCTAGAATATTAACCACCTTTTTTTTTAATTTAGCACCTACTCAACTTTCTCTACACCTTCCAATGGTTGACTGGTAGAGAATGCCTTTGCATTAAGTCCGCCATTGTACTGTTATTGTACATAAAGTGTTAATAAATAAAATAAATAAATAATAAGTGTTTTTTCCGTCATGTGCAGTTTGTCACCTAACTCCCATCTCTTTTGGTAGAGAACATACATAACTCTTGCGATATTTTTCTTTTCTTTTAACAAAAGATTAGCTGCTGGGTATTCCATACTGGATATTTACTGATAAATTTCCTTTTTTTGGGACATACTCTTAAATACTCTGGTAAATTATATCATAAAATTACTCGACTGCATTATTAACAGAATGACATTGATTTTATTCAAGCTTCCAGTTTACTTTAATATAACTTTTGTTTATACTTTCATAATCAGCTTTATGTTATTTATAAACATATATTTCATTATGATTCTGATTACCATATTTTAAAAGTTAGGTCAATTTCCACTGGTTGATGATACTTATCTATCTTTGAGAGGATATCTGTGGCTTTAGTAACGAAATTGGACATTGATCATTTGATGACACTAGATCTGGGATATTATGATGTTCATTTTTGCTTGGTTGTGTTGCGTTAGATCGTGGCATCAGGCAAGGTCCATAAATATTTGGTTAACTTTAGAAATAGAACTTTGTGATTTTGCCACAGCAACTTGACATCAATCTTTTGACCCAAATTGAATTTACCTACCAATAAAACTTCTGAGTTTTCAATATATCTGCTCAAGTTACCGTAAAAACGTACTAGATTGTCGATCTCGCCTAAATATGTAATACCTACTATCGAATAATTCTGAGCTAGCTACAGAGCTGTTGAGCCAGGTTTCTGTAAAATTATGACATGATAATTTCTAAACAACACATTTTTATATATATTTAGAGCTTACTACGAACACCTTTAACATTTTAATGATAGATATTTAATTCTTTATTTTTGAGAGTTTAAAGATATAATAACTTATGAAATTAAACAATAAAATAAAGTTAAACTAGATTTTCTTATGTTTCCATGTGTGTTATTTATTGCGATGTTTGATTTTTGCGAATGAAAATTCTACTATTACACCCAAACAAATTTGTGCTGTTTCGCTTTTGCTTTTATTCTTGTACCTGCGTGAAGTGCTTTATTCGAAGGAGTGAGATGTTGTTCGCTTATATACACAGGTGACAGGCATCTCCATATCAAAGTATTTTGGAATTGAGTTTATTGCTTGGAATAGCTTTCTTGTATTTTAGTATTGCGGCAAGAAAGTTATCTCTTTTATTTTGCTTGTAAGTTTGCATACAACAGTCCTAAGAAGTTTTAACGTTGCGTTAACTTTTGAACTCGGTTACAAGATAAGTCTTCATTTTCCGATATGAGGAACGAAATCACTTTCCCAATATTAATAATAGTATTACCAGTGAATGTTCTGGAAGGCAATGAACTTGCAGTCTGCTCCATTCTTCATTTTACTTGACAATACAGTATAATACAAAAAAAATTGTTTTCATCCTAGAAAAATTGATTTTTCACTAATGGCATCATATTGCGATGTAATAGATTTAATTGGTCTCCAAATGCATTAATTTCTCGTTTTAAATTAGGTAATTTTTCATACAGTGTTGCTCGTCTAACTGTTCTTAACTCACAACGAATAATATCTACAAGTTCAGACGGGACATACAACCTTTGTGTGTGGAGCTAAGTATCGTTTCTTGTTGTCAGCGTACTGTCATATTTTTGAGTCGTCTAAGTCGTCTTAGTCGTCTGCAGTACTCACAGGCTTGATAACAGTAACATCGGTCTTTCCTTCTTTGCGAATGATTGCTAATATTTTTATTGAGCAATCAGGACCCTTCAATTTTATTGTTTCTTATAGTTATTTGTTTAAATTAACGTAGAGATAATGAAACTTTTGCCACAGGAGGCCTCTGTACAACAAATTCACTCGAAGATTTAATTGACTTCCTACATCCACTGCAAGGTGCTGAATTTAATTTTTAAATTATCACAATTTAAAAACTTTTATAAAATTTTCGGGTTTGAACTCGGTTTCTAGATCTTTTCTGTTACTCTTGTAAAATAAAAAAACCGATGCACTAGTTTAACTTAGCCACCAAGCCGTTATGTTTAATTCGAAAACTTTGTAGTGTAGCAATGAGAAATAAATGCAATACGGACAATTGCACGTTGACCTTTCTTTAGATTTAACTTTACGACGTCGAATGATGGAAGAGTTTACGCAAATAAACACAACATGCTACAATCACTTCACTTCTAATATATACAATTTTGTTATATTTGATATTTGCACAAACTTCTCAATAGTTATTACACATATATTTTAATTTGACAAACTGAGTTTATACCACAACATTTAATTATAAGTGGACAAAAGTTTACGAGACTATACGATTCTGTTCAGGTGTTACGGTACTGATGATTTAGTCTGAATAACCTATTGGTTCATTCAATTGGGCAATCGAGGAGACGGATCGTGAAAGGAAGCATCGGCATTCATCACGTGAACAGAATGGCCGCGCTTTTAAAGTATTGATTTCAATTCTCTAATTCCTAAACCAATCCCTAAAATTTTGGCCTGCGGATTGGAGTTGTTGACTAATCAGGACAGGACATCTACTGGATGTGAAGATACAAGTACCGCCAGCGAATAAGGCTGTGCTTTTATCTCGGTTTTGAGGAATATCATTGAGAAACAATGTAAAGAGGATTGGACCTAATACGGGACCTTAGTGTACGTCGGCATGTACCGGACGAGATTGTGATTTGGTTTTCTTAAGATGGTATGGGAACGTTCAATTCCAGAGGAAGTCTCGTATGGTGAGTACGAGGCGATTTGGCATGCTGAGTTTATATTATTTTTATATAAGCCCTTCATGTCACACTTTATCGAACGCCTTCGCCACGTCATGGATAAGCGCTAATGTGTGTTGGTTCCGTACCATACCGGATCGGATGTGTTCCGTGATGCGCTAGATCTGCTTGGCTCGAAAGCCAAATGCACAGGAACAAAAAGCCCTCTCGAGTCCATAAAATCGTGTAAACGGGATTTGAGGCTAATAGGGCGATAAGTCGTTGGTTGGACAGGTGGTTTGTTTTTGTGGGTTTTTGGTACCCTATAACTTCAGCTTCACCCGAATAGGGACGTATTTAGCGGTTTAAGAGCTAATTAAACTATCATTTAGCCATTAAATATCCCATCCAGAAAGATCAATAACAATTACATTAGTTAATTATTAAATAATTCAAACATTAAAACGTTACACCTACGGCTTCAGGTTCATAACAAAAGAGCCAATACCGCTAGGCAATGGAGGCGGCAGTATCTATTAAATTTTATGAAAGTTAAGCTTTCATCAATTTAATAAAAGATGAAGTTATTTCATCGCGACGCCGACTTTAAAATTATGTATTATTCTGCCACACTAATTTCAATAAAATTTTTATATTTTATTAAAATTGGGTTTGTTAAAAAGAAAAGTCGCTACGAGTAAATAACATTATTCATAAAAAATTATAAAGATAAACCTTCAATAATAAAATTCGCAAAAGCGCCATCTCTTTGACACTTTGTATAATATGGGAATATGATTGAAAGAGAAATTCTGTTGAAACGGTGCTTCGTAAAAATTACATTAATATTCTTGTGAGGTCGCTACATGTCGCTGTAAAAAATAATATATAATAATGAGAAAATTTTAAAATATATGATAGGAGCAATTTAATGCAGACACGTAGCTAATATGTTTCTTGCATATTATGGGAAAAAAATATCAATATTTAATAATATGTCTCTCCGTTTAAGTTATTGGCACGTAGACATCAAATGGCATTAACATGTATACACAAATGAAAATTACTTCACAGGATGAAATTTTATATTAATTATCTTTTAATTTAACCATGCTTCTGGATGTTGTAAGCCAAACACATAATCAAGTAGATATTGATGAAAAAACTTTAACGCAACAATACTTACTTACATTAGATTTAATTTTCTTATTAAATAAAATGAATTTATGGATTTTATCGCGTTTATTTTCCATTTTTTTTAATTCCCGACGTTTTGAACACTTTCCAGCGGCCGTGGTCCCGGGGGTAGTCTACCCCGTGACCACGGGGTAATTAAAAAAAAAATGTAAAATAAACGCGATAAAATGCATAAAGTCATTTTATTTAATAATCTAAAATATTTGCGTAAACAATAGAAATAATTATTAAATTTTCTATTTGTGCCTATTTCATTACATCAGAATGTAGCTGTCAAATACCAAGCATTACAACATAATATTCAATCCACCCGAGGGCATGATTATGGAACGGGGCAATCCATCAGGCTGAATGCCGCATTAGAGCATAGCCGGGTTGATTGACCGAAGTAAAGTGCTTATCTGTCTCCATTTTCACCAATGTAAGTCGTATAATCTGCGCACTGAGTTCTATTGGCGTGAATCTGACACCGAATATTAGAGTAATATATGATCCGATACCACGGTCGAAATGAAGGTATTTGCTAGTGAATTAAATATAACGTCTTACCATTTGTCATTACTAAGTTTTTTTCCTTGAAATGTTATCACTGTCTTATGAATAAGGCATTTGATGTAATGCGTGAGTCATAATGACTACTCAGATACGTACATTTATCCACATCTGTGAACTAGCCGGCATTGGCACACATCACAGAAACATTTTTTTTAGTTTGATGGGTAAAATATAACAGTACGCGTCTATTCATCAAAATGTCCATGAATTTCTATTTGAGCCTCAATATTGATAAGGTGAGGTTTTGTAACGCAAAAAGCAATATGAAGTTTTCTGATATCTAATATTATGAGTCTTCGAGCTGTTCTGATAACACACACATGTGGTACATGTAATATGTTATGATTAAAAGCATCAGGCAATATCTGAGTGGATCATCTTTTATACTGTTGCTTTTTAACATCGCACAATTACACTTACTTTGAAGTTTATTTTAGTAATAACACGAAGTTTAGGTATTAAATTTCTTAATGTTATTGAATCAAATTTATAAATGAAACTGCGTATACGTAACTAAACTTTAATACATCATATCTATATACCTGATGAGTAATAGTTAAAGGTTGTATAACCGAACTCTAATAAAAAATTTGATAGTGCAAAAATGACGACCACTGCTGTTGGAGAAATTCCACGTGATGGTTTAATGTATTTGCGATCCACCAATAGCATTGCGTCTGTCTCTGGCAACGTTAGTGTTCGTCATTAGAAAGTCTGGTCGATATAATTATAAAATTTTGTTTAAAGAAAGAAGCTAGTATATAACATTATATAACTTTCATTGAAAGTACTTATTCGTTCATTCATTTGAACCTAAATTCGTGATAACAGCGCAGCGTTATAGCACTTTTTACGCTTCGCATAATTCCCCAATAACATTTTTAATGACTAAAGTACAGCAGGCGTCATACTTCCGCGGAAATGTTATTTTTATCGCGCATTTTACAAACATTTGAAGCAACATCAAGGTCGAAACAAATCAATGTTACGCTGTACGTACATTAAAACAGCCTGTCATTTTTGTAGACATATTTGTTGTCATGTCATTAAATGCATTTAGATCAATATGCACTGTTTATTTGTTTTACTTGCAAATAACGGGTATTCATGTCATGTAACATTCCAATCATGCTTGTCGTAATATCAGTTGGCAGAAATATAAAATGTACTCTTTTTATAGTCATGAAAAACAAATTAAAGGCATACCTGATGATTTTAAATCTATCACATAATTATAAAAAAAACAGCAAATAACTTTTGCTGCAGACACATGACTGTATTGTGAAATCTGTAAAGAATGATATTAGAATGATTCACATTCAGGTTGTTTTAAAATAACATTTTCTTTATTCGAAAATATTTTCTGCAAAAAGACATTCCTAAGAGTCTTCATAAAGTTGCAAAGAGTAAAGATCATTAGTAAACTGCGTGCTAATAAAAAAACTTACAGCGTCATCAAATACATGTTATATTACAAATATAAATATTTTTATGGTTTTAAAGAATTCAGTCATCATCAGCCACATAGGCCTCCCTTAATTCACCCCTATGCATGAGGGGGTTTTGGACCGTATCCCACCACGCTGGTCCAATGCGGGTTTGTGAGTGGACCGACGTTTTACATGCCCATCCGACGTATGGATCATCTTACATATAACAACAACGAAAATTTGTTGAGTCTCCTAACAGTCGATTTATGGATAACGCCTAAACTATGACTTCAATAAATACGCATGGAATTCGTATGATTGCTACATATTTACGTTCTGTCATAGATATTTATAAATTTTATGTAATTTGAAAATTGTTCTCTCGAGTGGTCTTCCGTTGTGGTCAACGCCAGTTCATTTATGCTTTTAATATGCGTTTAATTTAAGATGGATTGATTTAAAACAGAATTCACAATCTAAACGAAGCTTATTTACATTATTAATAAAAAAGTTTTTACGTCCTCCTTTTTCATTTAGGATTGAAATATTAGGTAGTAAAATATTATCTGAAATCCCATATTGTACAATACTTTTTACAAACTCTAAACCTTTTTTCAAAGTTATTACCGAGGATGGCTATTATTTTTTTTTGACTTAACTGAATCATAGTATAAACGGGACGCAACCAGCATTTGTTATCCTAAATCTTAAGGGTAAACTGCATCAAGATTAGTTCTTTATAAATTTGATGGCATTGACGTCATACCACTACCCAAGATACCCTTAACAACCGGGAGCGACTGCTGAGTAACGCCTATGCGACGCATTAATCATCTTGAGGCAAATGAGTGATCAACCGCTGTTTTCAATACCAACCATAAATAACAAAATTTGTTTTACTTGCTAATTATAACAAAAATACTCCGAATTGTAATACCAGGGCCAATACCACTGGGTCACAAAAGCGTTTGGCAAAATATAATTTGAAATATATGTCGGAAGTCTTTTATAATGTAATATTTTATATACGCATAAATGTAAAGTTTGAAAACCTGACAGATCGCCTTAAAACGTCAACCGTATTAGAATCAGACTGTTGTTCCATTACATATGTCTTATAATTATATGTGTGTATAATTTTTAATTGGCTAGTTATTCCTATTCGGTAAATGCCAAATAAGTAAACAGTGTTACGGATTTTATCGCGTTCTATTACTTTCCAATTATTTGAATATGCCGGGTATAATTAAGAATAAATGTAAAGTAAATTAAACGCAATAAAATTTATTAGACTGCATAATTTTTCATGTAAAGTATACGCGTAAGGAACAAAAATTTTTCAGTGTCCAGTAAACGTAAGGATGTAGATTATAAAAATTAATCTTAAAACGTTTTAAACTAATTAATCTCTAATTATTTCTTTTATTTACACGATTATTATACATATCAAATCCACTAATTTACGGGTTTTCCGCGTTACTTAAATATATTTATTCCCGACGTTTCAGATTCTTTCCAGCATCCATGATCACGGGCAGACTAAGTTGGTATATGTCTGTACCTCAATGTTTTCGAATAACCGTCAGAGTTATTATTAGAACATCGATTTATACCAAGGATGATTCGGAAGCAATCGAAATTAAAAATATCCAAATTTTAATAGAGAGGATGGTTGGTCATTGCCACCTTCCTGGGATCCAATCATTTCAAAATTAAACACAGAGTATAAAAACTTTTGTGAAACCAACATTAAAATTAAGAAAACGAACGATATGTCAATTTTAAATAATAACTCTGACGGTTATTCGAAACATTGAAATACAGACATATACCAACTTAGTCTGCCCGTGATCATGGATGCTGGAAAGAATCCGAAACGTCGGAATAAATATATTTTAAGTAACCGAAAAATCCGTAAATTAGTGGATTTGATATGTATAATTAATCCCAGTTGATGTTATAATTATAAGTCGATTAAAACAATATACTTATTTTATTTCTTAGACATAACTAGAGCAGTTTATAAATATATACAAGTTAAATATGTAATTACGTTTTGATGAGTTGTCTTGTTTTTTCATTCTGGTGTTTTCAGAGAATGATCATTAAAACTGTAGGAAGATGTTTTTCTGTAATATTTTGTAACTTTGAAAATGCTTCTTTATTAATTGAAGGTGAATCTTTTTGGTGACGACATTTGCAAAGTGGCCGTGTGGGCTGGATGAGAATAGCCGAAGATCAGGAAGCGGTGGCGTGCATTAGGAAGGCCTATGTCCAGCAGGTGGACTAACACAGGCTGATGATGATGGTGATGATGATGATGATGATGATGATGAGTCTTTTTTATATCTAATTACTTTTACTTTATGCTATATTATAATTAACTTTTCCCTTTGCTTCACGCTATGTAACGTGTGGCAGCATTATAAAAGGTTTATTAAAACTTAGGTCCCCTTTTTCAGTACTGTGCCAATTCCTACCCCAACGCAGTATTATAAAACTATACTGCGTTCTTGTTATATGCGTATTGTAGCCGGCATAAAATAAGGACATAACAACCCAAATCCTGGGGCAGCGGGCGAGCTTCTTTAGCAGCATTTTTGTGAATTAAGTAACTACTAAAACAGATAAATAAATAAATAAAAATACTATGAAAAAGTACATTTGAAAGTGAAAAATACAAATGACCGAATGCAATAGTTAACAGTTTTTTTTTTTCAAAAATCGGTCATGTGCCACCTAAATGAAAAAAGTATAAAATGAAGATACAGGACATACAGGTACGGACAAGAGAAGCGATTTCATTAGGTTTACCATAAAAATTTATCAAGAAACGGAACCATAAAAGCAACAAAAAAATTAACTCTAAATTAATTTCGGTGAAATGTTTTATTTTGTCAAATTATAAGAGAAAATGTTCGATCCAAGTAAATATATTAAGAAAATTCCTTGCCGGACTAATATTATTAGCAACTCGGTTGGGGTAGCAGTTATCGATCCTTACTGTTACACTAAGGGATGTGGGTTCGATTTCTATCCCGGGAAAATGTTTCGTGATGAATATAGTACTTTTCTTGTGTCTGGGTATTTTAATCTATATAACATGTATTATAGAACAGAAATTAGGTCGATGCATTTATCAGTCACCTAGTACAAGCTTTTTTTAGTATGGGACTAGGTGAAGTTGCGTTATTTATCTAGAAATATTAATCTATTATTTAATACCTAAATTTGTCTTACAATATTTGGTGGTTTAATTAACTGAGTATAACTCTATATACTCAGTTGCTGTTAGAACTAACAAATATATAAAATATTCTTCGTGATCCTGTAACTTCATCAACTTATCATTAACAATATAAATATTTAATGCCGTTTCTTAGTGTTTACGTACAACATATAAGGCTTGTGCGAAACATATCATACAAGTGTTAATCATATTGTTGCGAAGAACAAATATACAGTTTATGCATGACTTGAAGTCTTCTTAAATTTAAATAGTGTCCGGGCTATGTTATAGCTCATACATTTTTTAAGATTTTGTCATGAAGATGCCAAAATGTGATTTTAGTTCAATAAGAATTTTTCTTTGTGTAAAAATAAAGACTATATAAAACATAAATGGAACAGAACTGTAACGGACTGTCAGGTTCAGCACGATATTATAAGTGTGTACCGTAGTGATCTTACCATTTATCTCGAACCTTGTATTTCTATTTCTGTCGGCTTTTAAATATCTGGATCCAGGGGGGATCTCTTTGAAGGTGATAAGTTCTATTATTGATGTTATCTCACCGTCCCTGAAAGCTATTTTTAATGATTTTATCACACGTGGTAAATTTCCGGACCTTATGGAGACAGAAGATTACAGACCCCAACAACTTTAGACCTATTCCTATACTTCCGGCGCTTAGTAAGATATTTAAGAACTCAGAGCTCTCTGATCTATATTAATGACCTACCACACCAGGCTTAGAACATATTAAACATGTAAATGATATCCACTTGAACGATACTGGTTTAGTGCAAAAACATAAATGTTAAACAAAAATAAAATTAAATGTATAAGGCTTATTACTCCTTAGGCTGGGTTCGATGTGGTTGTAGATGGAGAAGCGTTGGGCCACATAGATTTGACTGTATTTCTTAGCATCGCAATAGACTAAGTAAGTTATTAGATAATGTCATGACATTCATGATTCAAGAGCATTTGAGCAGTCTTGACTGGCCGAAATCTGAAAGATATTACTGAAATCAATGTAATGACGGTTTTTTCTCAATACATATTATAAAATCTATATGATGAATAAAATAAAAATATGTATGTACTATATTTTTTTCATTGTGGTACGCCTTATATAAATACTAGGAATAAGCATAATTTTGTTCTTACAAAAACAAGACTCCAAAGCACGGCAAAATCTTTCATGGGCTATTTAAAGCGTGTTGAAACACGATGTTCCATGTATAAAATTCATTGAAAAAAGAAAAAGACAATTCACGCTGGGTTTCTAACGCCAGTTCTTTTTAGATCCTTTAGAGGCTTCCATTTCCGGTAGTATTTAATTCGACAATCAATAAAAAAGTGTACTTTTTTATTAAATGAGACAATTTTGGTAACTGATGCCTTATTGCAATGGCTGGCTTATGCTATATGACATGGAAATTTATTATTATTCTTATTAAAACTCTTCAATTCCGATTCTGATTTAATATGACTAGTGTTAAAGGCTAGAATGGTTGTTGTATCACAATTAAGCCGTTACTAGGGTTTCCGTGGAGAAATAGCGCCTCTGGAATGTTCGCAAAGTTACATACTGACGGTTACTAGTTGCTTATGAGAAAACAGTTTGCCTCGGAACGGTGGAGGTATATTTACACGGGAGCTCTCGTCCTACGTATTATTACAGATGGGGCTATGCTCTTTTATGTAGATGGATTCTCTGCGGATGTATAGTATTTTTTTAATGGTAAAAAAGTGCATGAAACAAATCATATTTTTTTGATAGATGTAAAGGCATTCTCATAAAATCAATTTCTGAATCTTATGATAAAAGGCAGTATGGTATAAGTATAATATAAACTTTTTGATCCTACTTATATTGCAAAGGTTGGACTAACGTTTATAAATACTGCATGCCTTTTACTTTTTCACTATAAACAGTAACCACCTTACACGTGCATTATTAAAAGACTGGCTTCGTCCTGCGGTTTTGTCAACAATCATTACACATTATATATTTATATAGTACATAGGTTTTTGCAGTTCGTGCCGAAATAGCAATACGCCGATTCTCAATATTTTTCTGCGCACATGACACTTTTTGTTTTATGTTGAATTAACTAAATTGTATCCTTATATATACTTATATAGCTTTTGTTTTTATAACATTAGCAGGATGGTTATTAAAATATGAGGTAATCAAAAACATCACCGAGAATAGTAAGAATCAGCGTTTTATTTGACATAAAATTTATTAATTTAATTAAAAGAATATTGTTAGTAACAAAGAAAAAAGCTTATTAATTGGCGAAATATATATGCCTTTAGGACAATTGTGCACCTTGTCTTTTTTATATTTAAGTCGATCTTATATTTTTTAACATTCAACATGTTTATATTAAATTAAATATAGTTTAAAGTTTCTTAACAGTTTTATTTTATTTATTGTTTATAAGAATTGTTAGATGATGAAAGAACTATTAAAAAACTGTAAAATATAGTAAGTAAAAGTTTCAGATCGTCGTCGGTTCTGCTGATTAAAGCACACTGGTGTCCATAGGCCTTCCCTCTAAATCACCAAGAGGCACGATCCTTAGCCACCTGCATCCACTGACTTCCTGCACATTAATCAGTACGAGATAATCACTCACCTTTCTTCCCCAACGTTATTGCAAGGCTGGCTGGCCTTTTGCTACTTCAGCTTGCTAATCTTGTGAGTTATGCCGGTTACTACGGTTTTTCTGCATATCTCTGCAGAAAAACAGTAGTAATCGGTATTAAGCATTTTAGCACGCAAAGAAATATTGACCATGCCTCGTTCCGTAGCTCGCTATATGGAGCTTCCTCATAAATTCAGCAGTGAAGGGCCATGTCTCAATTCCGCAGGCAAATCTAGTTAAATTTTTTCCTAATAAAGTCAGTCTCGGTATCATCAGCCATCTTTCATTAAAATCCAAAGTCGGACGAGCCATTCCAGAGATTAATCAGACATACAAAAATTGAAAAAATATGTTGTTTCGTAACAATTTAAAAACATAGATATATAACATGGTTATTTTAATGTTAAAAACTGACACTCTATAGATAATCTAAATAAATATAATAAAATTAGATTTGACAACAATTTCACGATATAAAGAGTATTTCAAATTATAACTGATATCCTTTTAAGCCCCAAACTTAGATTATTACATTTTAAACGAGCCCCATTAGGTCATAAATATAACTGTTATCTATTGCCAATAGGCACAGCTTTTGTTCCTATCTAAGTTCTATCATTTATTTTGCGCAGAGCATTTCAATAATTTGTTCCTTGACATTCTATTTAGGATTTTATTATAATCGAATCGGAACGTAAATTGAATTTGCTTGTTCTTTATTACAATAAAATTAAAATCGAGCTTACATTCCACTCTGCATATGAATTTGGATGTGCAAATTTCATTTGTACCGTGCGTCTGTAAATCAATTTGCTTTGTGAAGACAAACTGAATATGTTTATCAATGTAATCATGTATTTCATTCGTCTCGTTTTTATTGTTTGCCATTTAAAACTTTGTTTGACTGCTTATGTGTTGCTATCCTGTTAATAAAATGCAATGGTTTCTCATGCGTAAATCGGCAAGAAGTAAGTATTGAAATGTTTAATTTTAAACGCTTATATTTTTATATAAATATTTTTTATTCTTATAACAATAGTATTTAGTACTTAGTCTTAAAATCTTAACCTTTTACCGAAATGTACTCATGTTTAAATTTTTAATTGCCATTTTATGAATTACTTTAATAAAACTAAAAGGAAATCCAATTTATAAAAACTTTCCTTACCCTTGTTCATTAAATGAATACCTCGTTACGAACGATGTCAATCTGGAAAAATCAAATGTAGCTTGTTTTCGGACACCACAGTGGTGCTTGTTTTCGTCGCATCGTGGTGTGAAAAAATTATCGTGTTTCGGTTATATGGTAAGACACCGTAGCCAGCGTTACTAGTTAACGAGACCTAGCATCCTGTCATGTCTCACGGTAACGAGTCTTTTGGTCACAGCCCTGGGTATAACGCCCGAAGTCAAAGAGCGTTGATGACGACTTTCTGTCGGGTGACCCAAATGCTCGTCTGCCTTCTAATGCAAATAAAAAAAAAATTGGAGTAATGAATGAAATGATTTTTATTGTTGACTTGGTAGACGTTGCCTTGTACGACAATCAACTTCAGCAGATCCTAGTTCGTGGGGACGAAACCTTCCTTCAGATTCTTTAATATGTAGCACCTTATAGAGATCAACTCTAGATTCCAGTCAGAATACCAAGAATATAAGATTAACGTAGCGTTGTAGATGATTACCATAGCCCTATCGACACATTAAGACATACCAGTAGACTGTGTTCTTATCTCAATATAAAACGTTTAGCTAACAAAATTTGGCGCTCCTAGTTCAATAAGCGCTGTTAGCGCAATACGTAAGGTCCTCACTTGTTAAAGCTGGTCTCTTATATCTAGGAAAATTACTGGTTCTCCAAATCTGCGAAACTGCCCTTGTGGCTAATAATATACAGCCGAAAACTCTTAACAAATCCGCTAGCTTTTAAAGACTTTTTACGATATTGCTACTTAGCAAAAATGTTTACATCATCGAAATTTGGAAGAACCTTTAAAATATGAATGTTAATTATATGTACGAAATGCAAATACTTCACTCTTTATGCTAATGTGATTATCGCTAATTTATTGTATAGAATCATTTTTTCCTTTCGCAGTCTATTTTTTGCCAGGACGCGAAGTTTATTAAGCGTGTAATACAACATTCGAAAGCAACTGCCTTTCTCATTATTCACATTATTTACATAAATTGTCGTTGTTTGTATTGTGTTCATTTCGGTGTTACTGTTAGTCGTAATTTTAAATCAACTTCGGTACTCGTATTATTTCGTGTTTAGTAAATAATATTTTTTTAGATATTTTGTAGAAAAGGTCCAATTGTAAAAGAACGTTTAAATGTAAACTAGTAAAATAAAATAAAAACCTGTTAAAAAAATAAGCCAAAAAAACCCTACTAACATAAAACTGACTTGAATCTCTTTCAATATTTTAAAATGCTACTTTCAGTAAAATCATTTATTTTTTCAACAAAAATAATCGGTGTTACCCAAACACTCAATATATGATTACATTTTTACTGCGTTTTTACACATACGTTATTTTTATCGCACTCATGTACTAGGCATACGTCAGGAGAAAACGTATGAAGGTCTAATCAAATTGCCAAATAGTAGTATTTCAACTCGTATTTACCACTCGCCGTGTAAACATAACGGAGAACGAAACAGCTCGCGTCACAGGCTTAAAATACACAATGGCTTAATATCTCTCTAATTGATGCTGTTGAAGTGGAGTAAACTGTAACAAGAAATCATATTTCTGTTGTACATCTTTGTGTGCATTCACAATTTTTTTATTAGTTTTCATTGAACCGTTGTTTTTCCTGTAACGAATATGTTGATAACTGAATATTGGAATATACCTAAGTGCTCACGTAGAAAAAATCACACGATAATACTAGCGTTATATTCCATGATTAGTAAATCCGGTATGACATACTAGTCGTAGTGATACACAGATAATAGATAAGAACTGTCAACAGGCCGCGAGATAAGTTTAGTAGGTCGTAAACGATTCAGATCCCTTAATTTGTCGTGATTAAGGATATGACTTGATATTTATATCTAACACGTTTTTATGGCTAGTCTCGTACGCGTTATCCTTGGTATGATGGCATAATTATGATATAAAGTTGATATTACTGATTTCACCGTGAGTTTAGGTCTTATAAAATGATTATATATTCATTTTATAAGACTCTACATTCACTGTGAAATTGATATAATATATCCACTTCTATTTCCGGGTGTGTTAGTATGTTAACAGTACAAGTAAATAGTTTTTAGAATAGCTAAATATTATTAACTTACATTACAATACAGCTAAATATTGTAATGTAAGTTAATCATAACTATAAAAATGTTTATAAAGTAATATCTTTATCAATTTGACAGTCAATTACTAGTATAGGAGTATAATATATCAATGCCGCTTACAGTGGTAAAATCTAGATATCTTTCTCGGATGAAAGTACATATAAACAAGCAAAAACTGACCCAGCTAATAAAACACTTAAAACAAAGTAGTCAAAGAATACTCCGATACATGAAATTTAGACGAAAATTCGATAATACTATCATCATCACTAAGCCCCCAAAACTTTACGGGTTGCCGAAAATACAAACTTAATGCTCCACTATACCCAATCGGTAGCCAAATTGACTCACCTACTTACAAACTGGCTAACTATCTAGTTAAATTCCTTTCTTCACTTAGAGGCCAAACTAAGGCGTATGTTATGGATTCGTACCATTTTGTTAGCGAACTTAAACACCTACAGCTCAACAGCAATGAAATTATGGTTAGTTTCGATGTCCAGTCCTTGTTCACTACCATACCTGTTGAGGACTGCAACTCAATTATATCTAGAAAGCTTAAAGGAAATAACATGCCAATAGACTATGCATTTTTATTAAACCATTGTCTAACAATTGGCTACAAACTGTAGAAAGGTGATATCCTCATATAAGTGGATGGTGTAGCAATGGGCTGCCCAATATCTCCCATTGTTGCTGACATTTTTTAGGAAGACTTCAAGGAGAAGGTTTTAAAATCAGCTCCCATTCACCCAAAGTTTTATAAAATATATGTAGATGACACTTACCATGTTACCAGTAGAGAAAATAAATACGTTTCTTGACCATATCAACTCTATTGATTCCAAAATTAATTTCACTATTGATTTAGAAACATGCAATTCTTTGGCCTTTCTAAATGAAGTTGTTAAAATAAATCCTGATAATGCCTCGAGCCATACTGTATACAGGAAGCAAACCCTTACAAATAAATATCTCAACAAGCTTTTAACACCATCCTTCACAGTTACCTGTTTCAGAGGACACGAGGGATCTGTGACAAGCAACATCTGGCTGCTGTGCTTTAGAATGTCAAGCAAGTTCTGCGGGACACTAAGCTCTAAATCCCACGCGTCTTAGGGACCGAGTGAAGCCAGCCACAGTCAAGCGAGTGCCTGCTGTTCTCTCGCGCTTAAGAGGAGTCACTGACAAGATCTTTAAGAAGGCATCTATAAAAACATCTTTTAAGCGACCTAAGAAGATAAGCCAGTTTCTACCGCCTGTCAAGTTTAATATTATTCAGCAAGATCCAGGAGTGTACAAGCTTAAATGTGAATGTGGTCTCTGTCACATTGGCCAAACTAAGCAATTCGTTAGAACAAGGATAAAAGAACACATAGCTCATATGATGCACTGCCGGTTAAAGAAGTCTGCAGTATGCGACCATGTACTGGATCCTACCCAACCAACCAATCGTTGCCAAAGAACACCGATTCCTACCCAAATTAAAAAACGTCCTAATTTCAATAGAGAAGATGATTGGGTGTTACCACCTGCTTGGGATCCAATTATTCACAAAGTAAGACCCAAGCATAAAATTATTGCTAAACCTCAAGATACCATAAACTTGGTATGCATAAAATGCACTAATAAATAACATACAGAAATGACAGTGGCCGGGTATAAACCTTTGACACATGAACAACACCTCAGTCTGCCCGTGATCACGGGTCATGTAAAGTGTCTAAAACGTCGGAAAACATCAATTATCCCTACGTTTAAGATAGAAAAGTAGGGAAAATTGTAAACCAGATCAAACAATAAAATCCGTAAAGTCTTTTACTAAATCTTGTGCAGTATCCGCGTTAACCCAAGAAAGTAGTAAAGGTGGTGGTTTAATTTAAAATCATCACGGCCTTGCAAAACCACACAAAAGTAACAACAATAAAATCTAGTAGCATGTACATGTGTGTTACACATATAATACGTTAGTAAAGCAGAGACTAAAGACAAGTAAGAATTTTAAAAGTAACCTTCTATCTGATATGGAGTAACGTAAACAGTTTCAATAGACATTTTAAATACTTTTTTTCTACGCTCGCGTTTCTTGAATGCTAGGTGCATTCCACGACGCATAATAATATTATCAAGAAATGTTTTCTAACGGCAATACGACCGTTGACAAAAATATTTGAAAATGGATATGCGGTGCAGTAGCTCATATTCTTATAATAAATCAGTATAAGAATATACCCTATTAAGAACAGATTATGCTGCCAGCACTGCAGCATAAAGCCATACGTTTTCTCGCTTTTTTATTAATTTCATTATATAGATAATACATGTTCAATATCTAATAAAACGATGAAGGATTTGATCGCGTTCCAATATTTTTTTTATTTCTGACGATTCAGACCTTTTACACAATATCTCTATTACCACTGGAGGTTTATTTTAAAATTATTTCTCGTGCACTGGTTAATGCTTAACTACTTGGTATACTATAGTTATCAACCACGCCTCCATTCGCCATCATAAACGGATTTTATTAAGTCATAATGGGCATGAGATTGATCATTTAATTATTTTATATACAAATATTTTTTATTATTGTTATTAAATGGCAATCAATAAAAATCAATTTACTATATTGTTATTACAAAATCAAAAGGTACTTGTATAGTACAGATCCAATTGTAGGTTACAGTTTAAAGAAATTAAAATAAATTAAGATGATATTCAATGCAGGTTATTTGACGGAATAGACCGCAAATAATTTGCGCAAAATGTTGTTATAGATATATTCCAATCGTATGAAAGACCTTAAAAATTGTGCGAAACCATTTTCTCTCAAAAGTAAATCATATTTCCGTTAGATAAGTGATGCATATCGATGTGAGATATGCATCAGTTATATCACTGCTTACATTGCGGATTTAATGTCTACATCATGAATATACATTCTGATATTTTACATAATATTTATTGGTTACATTATACGGTGATAAACACTTTAACGAATAAATTCGAAAGTCATTAGCGTTTACCAAACATCTCTCTTTTTTCTGTATTTCTTACATCCATAAATTCAATGTCAAAAGTCCGAAGCCCGCCCCCTCAAAATGTGAATAGCGTTAGTTATCTTTGGCCATTCCGACATCCCAAATTGTATCTACTTTTCGCTAAAGATAGGATTTTATGTAATCTTGTTTTCTTACTCTACAGCATATCGTGTTTTTTTTTTCGTTGAGGTAAAATTTTATTATAAGTAATGAATTCTAACTGCCTCTATCTCTTTTAATAATGCAATAATCTACACAATTTGAATTATATTTATGCCAGCATATTTCAGAGATATGTTTGTTATGTCACGTAGAAACAGGCATTACACTTGTAATGAAGCTACACAATCTGAAAAAATGTAGATTGTTTTAAATTTTCAGGTTGACCAACATAATGTCCTATGTAAAGTTTTAAAACAAAGTGTATAATATATATACCTATCAGAATTGATCTTTACTCTATTATTTTTATGATTCATGATTTTGGAATTTACAATTCTAAGCCGGGGATATCGTCCCTTTTCCTTAACTTAATCCAAGGGCCTCCAGAAGGCTAAAACGTGGCTTGGGCTATTCTTGGTTTTATATATATATATATATATATATATATATATTTTATATTTGGTGGGTTCCGGTTTGGAAATCGGAAAAAAAGGATAGAGTGGGAACCTCACACTGGCTCTCACACTGATATTGTATAGGTCTAACCACCTACACAAGTGCAAAGGGAGTGAGGCTTATAATCAATAGTGGATTTTGACAACTTAATATGAGGCAACTGTAACGAGGACGCCTAAGGCTGGACTAATATGTGTTTAAAAGACTAAATTTAATTTATTTTTATAAAGTTTGATAAACTGCACAAAACTACTGTAAATTACATATCCGCTATATTTATAATCTTTAATTACATTTTTTATTCTGTTCATCAAAACATAATTGTACATTGCTTGCATAAAAAAAGAGTAACTTGAAATGGTGTGCAGAAAAAAATTATTCAATTTTTTTTCTTTTCGTTATTACTGCATAAATACCTTATTTTTTATTAAAATTTAATTGCATATTAATTTAAGTGTAACAAAATGTTCGTCTCGTTACATTTATTTCTATTATTTTGCCGAAAAAAATAAAATTATTATGTTTTACTCGCAAATGCATATAGCATTATTAAATTAATTTATCTATAGAGATAATGGATATATAATATGATGGATGGATATATATATATATAAAAAATGTATGTACTCTTCTTTGTTTAGTTTTCTTTAGTTTTTTGACCGACTTCCAAAAGAAGAAGGTACTCTACTCAATTGGTACCTCGTTGCTCCGATTTTGTATATTCTTTTTTAAATGACAGATATTAACTTCCTATTGGTCCCATTTTTAAATATATTGTGATAAGTATTTTAATAGATGTTTAAGAAATAAAAAATATAGGCACAACCTCGTGCGATTAAATTATAAACGCTGACAAAATCGTAAAAGATTTACATAAAGTATGTTTTACATAATTGTTTACAATAACGTCCGTTTAGCCATATAGCTTGTATTATTCTAAACCTATTTTTCCAATTATTTAAAATAATTTAAATTCAATAACATGAACGTATTTTCCAAAAATGCCGGTAATAAATACGTTATATATTATCCGTATTTTGAAAAAAAGACTCGAAATTGAACGATACCCATTTATTATTATCTCTGATATCATTTTGCACAAACATTAATTTTCTCGCTTACTTTGAACTAAATAACCATGGCTTAAGTAATGGTTAATTACAAATTTAAATAACAAAGAATTTTAATAATCGTAAGGGAAAACATGAAAGTGTAACATTACACATTAAGCGTCAAAACAATATCGACACATAAAAACAAACATCTCAAAACGTCATCCTCCGCTTCAGACAATGAAAATACAGATCCGAATAAAATAGTTTTAATTCAATTACAAAAAAAGGGAGAACCGTTTACTATTTAAGAGTTTTATCAATTATATATTTTTTAAAATTTATGTCGTACGGCAAAAAAAAAATTACAAACGTTTTCTATCTATATGTGATATATGTATATACATTATTTATGCGAATAATTTTTTTATTCTTATCTGGAATTTATATTATTTAAATAATATTGGTTTTTATTTCTTGCGTATACCTGCTATATTGACATAAGATAGTCTTACTTGTACGATCGCCGTTTGATATAACACAATCAAAATACGAGAATTTGAGCCTTCATTTGAGATTTTTTTTTCAATGTCCCCTCTTAGCTGCTATCAATTCAATGTGACGGAATACCGGAGCAGGCTTGGAACAAGCCAGTCGGTTTCGGAACTTTGCTGCGAGCACACGGCGTACCAAAAACGGCTCCGCTCTTATGTTAGTATGCGTCCACTTATGGCGAAGTTTTAACGAAAAACCTCCGAACTCTAACTTTATACGAATACACAAATTTAGTGCCATGAAATAGTAAAGGCATGGTCGCATTAACATTTTTTTTTTATATTTGTAGTACATTTTAATTTTGCTGGTGTTCTTTATTTAACTTCGACAAAGTATTGTGAAAGAAGATATAAATTATTGGTAAGTTAAAAATACACATTTTTAAATCTTGAATATATCTAATCTTTTAAACTTTTTAATTAAGTATTATATTTCTAAAAATTCACAAATAAAACTAGTGTCTAAAATGTAATTTGACGGTTTAAGCGATTATATAAAATGTATTTTGCCTATTTTTTTTTCTTACTGCTGTTGCAAAATAAATTTATGAAAGCGGAAAGAGAAAATATCATCCAGTATGTTTTATAAATATTTTATGATCCGCAGAATTTAAAAGCAAAATAAATAAACAAACTTATTATAGTTGTAATAAAACTAAATAACAGTGAGGGTTATAATAATTTCTTTCTTTATTTATTTATATTTAAATTATTAAATGTGTTATGCCTATATCAGCGCTAATCACGGCTGCAATAGGTTAATCTAATGCCGTCGCATTCTTGGCGACGGTAATGCCGTCACCAAGCTTTGTAGACTTTATGAAAAAACTAATAGTACATGTTTCATAGGTAATATAAATCATTATTTTTTAGTAATAATTAGTTAAATATCGTAATGTGTATTTTTAAATAATCCATTGTTTTTTTATGAAAACAGTGTTATTTTATACATCTTAATTTAGATATGTTAAAAATGTATTATAATTAATAATTGAAATAACTATGATATAATCATGAATTTTAAAGGTAGGTGTGTTAAGTCTAAAATCATTGCAAATTTTTAATTCTTTACATATGCGGTCTATAATACCTTAAAAATAAAAAATAAAAACATTACGCCTTACCTAAATTTTATTAAAGCTGCTAATAACATTTGTTCTACGTCAATGCTGTCATAACGAATTGCAGAACAATTTCGACATTTGCACACATTTTATTTATTATCTCACCGGCTAGAATGGCAGATAAAATGTTTTTTGTGGTTTTACCGATAATAAAAGAGACAGATACCGGCCCTGCTATGATTGACGTATTCGGTGTATAGAATTGTTTTAGAATATTTGATTTGGCAGTGATATTTAAATGATGTGAGATAATTTTAACATCGCTGGTAATAGCCTAAAATTTAAATAACAAAATCCCATGAGCTAATAACCTTTACTCTCGATAGGGATTTTGTATGAAAGAAATACACTCGAATTGGCATCACAAGTCCTTAAATTGAAAAAGAGTTAATACCTTTTAGTCTTTGATTTAATACAAATTAGCTAGTATGACAAAAGATAGGCCGCATGTAAAGAAAAAAAAAAATCATTGCAGTTTTTGTTATATTTTACAAAGAAGCAGACCGTTTGAATAGAAATCAAATACATGATGTAGTTAATTTGCAATACTTAATCCAGAGACGCTACCTATCTTTGACTAATTACTTAGCTTTGATTACTTCTTATACATTTGGCATCAATTGCAAATTATTAAAAGTAGCCAAGATTAAGTGTTAAAAATATTAAACTAAAAATTTTAAAAAGAATTTTTATTTTATTTATTGACGTAAATAAGAAATACTGAATGCTGAAGTGTGGTTGCAATAATCCATTTGGCTATTTACATAATAACCAAAAAATGCGACAATTGATTACAATTGTCGCGGAAGCTTCTAATGAGGATGTGAAATAATTACTGCTAAATATAAAATTTTCCCGTTTCCGTTAAAAACATCTGTTTAAAATTAACTTGTTAGTAGTTAATTACTTCGTTATTTTTAGTACTAATTGACTGATATGTTGGACGCGCACGTAAAAGGTCTATCCTGGTTGACACGGCCATCATTGGCGATAGGCGACGATTGTCGTTATAGGATGTTAGTGCTTTCATATGTACTAACGATAAATTCGTCCATCGATTACAGTTCATCCTTTGGGTTATGGAGATCGGGTTCTAGTCGCTACATCAAACTTTTTTTCCGGTAAATCTGGAAACATAATAACTTGGGAAAACGGCTAAGAAAATTAAAGAAAGTGGTCTACAAAAACTTTTTTGATAATTCAAAGGTATTAGCTATTAATTTGAAATCCTCCGGTTCGGACAAGATAGGCACAGATATAAGTAAAATACTTTTAATACGATTAAAAAAACGGAGATCCTTGGACTATTTAATAGTTTAATCGTTTATATACAGGTCAACAAAAAAATTTTTGGGCTTCTGTTTTCTTATTAAGTAAAATGACTTTACGGATTTTATCGCGTTTATTTTACATTTTTAAATTCCCGACGTTTCGAACACTTTACAGCGGCCGTGGTCACGGGGTAGACTGCGGCCGCTGTAAAGTAAGTCGTTTTATTTAATTATGTATAGTATTCGCATAAACAAAAGGTATAATTATGTTTTCTTGCCTTAAATTATGAATCTAGGCACAGAAAAACACTTGAATATTCATATTTAGTACATAAAGTTTGCTTTGATTTGATTTATGACGATAAGTATGAGTATGATCTATCAATCTTGAATTATGTTATATCTTATACAAATCTGCAAATCTTTGCAATGTGTTAAAATTAGTTATTTTATTATTTAATATTAAAAACACACTCCGTCACGACCAAAGCTGAAAAATACCACAAAAAATATTTTTTGTTTACTAATTATTGACTGATAAACGTTATCTATTATTTAACGAAATAAATTTTATTTTTATCTAGAAGTTATATTATCTATTTAACAATGGTTATTTTTTTTTTTTTTATGAAATTTTTAAATTCGTACAAAATGGCGTCCCAATCCGGTTTCAAACAATTTTTTAAACATTTTGATTAAATTAGGATAATTAAGTTTACAAATGGATCCAACCCGCTTTGTACCAGCGTGGTGGGGTACGGTCCAAAACCCCCTAACGGATAGGGTGTATTAGGGGATGCCAATGTCCAGCAGAGGACTAACACAGGCTGATGATGATGAAGAATACTTACTAAGATCATTCTAAGATGTTAAAATTATAACTTCAACTTACTAAATGTGGTACTCTAGAAAAAGGGTTATTTACGTCACAGTAACAATATTTAGTGACATATACCAATTAAATTAAAACATATTATCATTAATTAGTGCGTAAGTAAAAATATCGTTGCTAACAGTTATAACAAATTGCAGGCTGCTGCTGAATATACTTTCGAACGTAATTGTTACTCTTCGTCCGAAATTATTGACTTACTTTTCAACTACCCAATGTACACACGTGCCCTTACTTCAGCAAACACTTACGGAGCCTGAAGGTGTGTAATACACTAATGGGACCGCACCTGTGAATAAAACTTAAGCAGGCCGTTAAATGATTTCGCTTTTATGGGCGTGTTTCGCAAATTTATTGGTAAGACAGTATTGTTAATAAGCTACTGGCGCGGTATAATCTACTATTTCAGTACAAAGTAACATATTTTTTTTGGATTTTTATTTAAAGCAAGCATTTAAATATGATAAAAGAGATAATAATATAATTTTTCTTTCGTGAAATTGTTCAAAGTGTAAAATACAACACTTGTTTTTTTTTAATTATGAAATAAATCACTGTTCCGCAAATACTAATATAGAAATCGGTTTAAAATAATTAGTGGTAGTTCATACATGTACAAATAAGTACAAGAGATAAAATATATACGAAGAATTAAGATTTTTACATAAATTTTAAAATATTTTTAAAATAAGCAGCTTGTTAACTTCATTGTCATCCTCAGTGACGTAAGCCCATCCGTCGGTCAGCGTAAATAATTTTACTTATAACTTCAAAGATATTCATTATGATTATATGCTGTAAAATACAATTTTAATATAAACTTTATGAACAATCGCGTTATAACAAATTATATTATGATTTTACTTAAATTATTTAACAAGCTTCGTAAGCAACAAATTATAATTTTCTGTAACACATTTTTGTTTTAGTTTGGTCCACTTTAGTGAATTATTCTTTGAAGATAAACATTTATTAGTGGCATTTTTATAAAACAATGTCTCACAAAACCAATTTAACGGTTCGATAGTAGAGTCGAAAGATATATTTCATTAATAATACATGGTTTTGATCCATCTTTAACGATTAGGCCTTTATTGAAAAATAAGTGCTTATCCTTACATACTTTACAATCAGACTTAATATAACTTATGAAAAAATATAAGGATTTACATTTGATTTTAATGTCGGACAAATATTATCTTGAATATTGTCTTTCGATTAAGATTAATTTATGTTTCTAACAAGCCATATGCTTTAATAGTGCCCTTTTTTGTCTTTTCTTGTAGATATGAACAATAAAAACCAATATCGTAATGGTAATTATGAAAATATTCAATTTAAATGTATTTGCAAAGTGTTCATTTACATTAGTACATTGATTCGTCATGTGTTATAAAAAATATGTGATGTCTAATTATCAACCTTTTTTTTTACAAATACACATATGTTAAAAACTTTAAAAGTAAATATAGGAAGGTAAAGAAGACAAACAAATTAAAATTCAGTATAAAATGATTTTAACCTAAAAGGTAACAAATTGTAACCATAAACTATTTTTTCATTGAATTGTATAATTAATTTTAGTACATAAAGGGCAAAAATTTAGAGACAAAAGTAATAAGTCAAAAAAAATTGTTAAGACCGAATAATAGCTGGGGTAGTTTCTGTAAGAAAAATTATTAAAGCATTATTCTTACATTTTATGACAAATGCGCCGTCAAAATGTTATGGCTACATTTATTTTTATCAAAGTTTGGCGAAAATTTCTTATAAGATTAATAAGAAATTTTCGCCAGGCTATTAATCTTTTAACAAAACCAGTAGTTAAATGTTTTCTTGAAATTAAAATATTTTTTTAATGTTTAAATTTTTGAATGGTTATATTAATTTATTTAGGGAAATTAGTTCGTTGTTTCTATATTTTAACACGAAACGCAATTTAACTAAAACTCGTGTTGAAGTTTATGTAAGTCGCTTTCTTTTTAAATTCATAATCATACTCATTATCACTCTCACTTATTGTATTATAGTTAAATTATGTGCTTGGTTGTTATTTAAGACTGAGAAATCAATGAAATAAAAAAACGAAACCTCGTTATGAATAATTAGAATGTACCACGCCCATTCTCCCCTCAGCTTAACTCATGGGGTACTTTCCCGGAAAATTACTAAGGGATTACGCGAAATATTATCACGAAGCACAAGTTATGAAATATGCAACTCTCATTATCAAACTTTGTAAATGAAGGAATTTAATATAAAATAAGACACGTAACGTGGTAGCAACAGTGTTACTCGGCCTTTAAAATTAACTTTAAAATTAATTACGAAGTTTAAGGATTAGATAGATTAAATTTTCAATAATTAGTTGCTAAGTACTAACGTTTTATACTTGCTCAATTCTTAAACTAATACAATGTAATTTAAACAGTAAGTTAGCATTAACATTGGTTTATTTTAAATATTTTATTGACAAAATTGCTAATAAAACTGTCAAGCTTTACCGTTAGGAATAGATCCTAAATAGCAATAAAGGAAGTGTTTGTTTGACAAGGTCAACAGTTAATTATTATAACGTTCTAATTTCCAAAAAATTTATTATCTGAAATGTCATAATCAGTTTGTTTAGTTAAAATTTAATTTCGACAGACTCTTGAACAATGTAGATCATAAAATATTCTGTTATAAGACTTTTTCTACTTACTCTTTAGTAAATTTTACTGAAGATTAAGATACTCGATTTAACGATGGCAATCAATGCAAATCACAAAATCGAAGCTTTATCAGTATTACAATTTTAGAAAGGCCAACAATATAAATGCAAACGAGATCATCTTAAGGCAATTTAGGATCTGAATTATATTTGAAAAAATTCTTTGTAGACTTACTAAGATTTGACATTCCAAACATGGATTATTGACTTGATATCTAAAAGATGTTTATTTCAAAGATAGATAACGTGACGTTGTAAGTTCATATAAGTAATACTTTGCATAAAATATAAATTAGCAATCAGAGGTTTTGTATCTGAAATTAATTGCAAAAAGTAATTCCACAACTATATGCTAATATGATGTCTAAATTGAATAAGTATTCAATAAAATAGATTTATGTATAAACTTGTGAAATATTAAAATATATTGCATATTTCTTTCATCTTAATATAGTTGTAAAATAGATTTATATGTATGTAATATTAAAAAAACACTGTTCACATGATGTTCAATGTTTACATAGTATTAAAACAAATAAGCACGTTCATATATGCTGTATATAACAATATAACCTCGTTAATTATTCAGTGTTATTATTAACACTTCCTTAGTTTCAATACCTTATCATCAAAAACAAATATAAGATAAAACAATCATTATATTCCTACGAAAAACTAAATCTAGCTATTGAGAACTTACTTATTGGTGGTTTTTAATAAATGTCATATCAGTCTAGTCCACTGCTGACCTTCTCCATGAGCCGCCAAAAGGTATTGCATAGAAGGAAGTCGGTAGATGCAGTCATCTACCGACTTCCTCCAAATAATAAATTTGTGAGAAGGTATTGTTACTATTAGATTATAACCGTTTTCAGTTACCTGTAAAATTTATTATTTTTAACTAATAGTCTTTCAAAGAATCTCTATCGGATGTTCCAAAAATACCTACATATTCCGCCGACATAAAAAATATATTTATTTTAACGTAAACGATGTCTGTTTTTTATTGCTCGTATAAAACATTCTTTACGACTACACTAAGAGTAATATCCGTCGCTTTATAGTTTGTTTACAAATTTTTATAACGTTTTCACGAACAAAACTACTACGAAATCTTCTATTGTTACAGCTTCTATTAATTTGGCTTTTTATTTGAAGTATTTTGAAATGAAAACCGAGTAACTATTTTTTTAGAGAAATAAAAAAAAATACTCTTCTATAATGATTCAATCAGTCCCATTACTCTACCAAACTAAGCAATAACAACAGAAAGTAATGAAATCCCTTAGAATACAACCCAACCATAAAATGCTTAACCAATTGGTCCGAGTAACTATAATTCAAATTTAAACAATATAAATGTATGTTCATATATTATCACAAACCCTTTTCTGTCTAAAACGTAAATATATTTATGTGAAAGAACGAAATGCTACTCAAATAAACTTAATCCAAAGTGAGAAATATTAAAAAAGCGAATGAAAATAGTTGATGTATACGCGGTTTTGTTAAATAAAATCCCGGATTAGTTTCTATAGAATGTTGTCTGTTCAGGCTCGTAGAATCTCTGTGGTATACTCGTACAATCGCGGCTTGGAGTTTATTATTGCAAAAATATTTTCCATCTCTATATTTAGTGTACTGTTTAGAAAAAAATACTTGGTATCTGTTTATTTTATGATACTAATGATTGTAACTTAATTTTGCTAAAATACTTAAATAGAAATAATGGAAATCGTTTAAAATTTATGTACTTCATATACTTTTAATGGATAAAGTTGAACATTTGTTAATTAGAAACTCTGATTATACAACCAGATGCGCCTTTCCTTTTTATTTATTAGAATCCAATCTCGCTGCATTCCCTAGCTGACAAATTTACATCGATAATCTTAAATCAGCTTATCGAGCCCTGGTAACTGCCGAAGGGCAATATCGTTTTACCAATTAATGAAATCGTTTACGGACAAATAAAACAAAGTAATGAAGCGAACCTAATCTGGAACAATCTCGACTAGTAAAGACGTGACGTCTTAATTGATTTCTTACTTCGTTACACGATTACTTATTGCAAAAGTAATGAAGCGTCTGTAAAACCAAGTCGTTTGTAACTAAAGTGAAATTAGTGTTATTTAAACTGTATTCCCATTGACATCTTTTAAAACTAGTAGTTGTTTTTGTCTTTGAGCTGGAACACTAGTATTAAACTAGATTTTCCTGCAAAATAGGTACCTTAACCGTACTGCCGTAAATAGGTTACTGTAAAATCATTACATACATCTTGCTTACGTGTCGCGCTCAATCTTTAATACATATTTCTAACTGTCAATTTTATTTTATATTGTTGAGCTTTTTTTATCGAAAATACCTTGGCATACCCGGGAGAAAGACGATTTATTTCGGAGTCACGCGTACTTAATACCACGTTTTTTTCCTGACGCCTTAAGGGTATGGTTACTGAGATATTTTTGCACCTTGTTGTAACTCTATTAGCACTGGCTGCTGGGGCAGAGGTTTCTAAGCTATGGCCAACTCTACTTTAGGGTGCGTCGGAATTTTTTCGTGCACTTTGTTGCGGTACTTGTAACTGGAAACAGATCCCTGAATATATTGCCCTAGATGTTTTTTCCTCCTCCTTCTAGGCCCCTTCACATCGCATCTGCGTTGCAAATCTGCCAAGTCATGGAGTTTAGAGAGAGTGGCCTACGAAATACCGACTCTACTCTACCTTTACCACTACATCTTGGTTACTTTCCCGCTGCCAGACAAACGACCATTTCCAAATTTTTAGAAAATGACATACTCAACAGTTCTTTTTTTGTATCTTACGCTTAATGCAACCTTTATTGTTATATGATTTTTCATCGCATTTTAAATCTTAAAATGTGTTCTTTTATATTGATAGGCCAATAATAAATTTTTTTTTTAATTAAACTAATAACTACCTACCTTTATTTGATCTATGTTTAAAATTGACCTTATTCTATTAATTTAATATCATCTGAGAATAACCTCTTTTAGTCTAAGTGCTAACTAATAATAAAGTTTTTTGGTTTTTGATGACGTATTAGCAAGCATATAATTGCTTATATCAGCAAAAAGAAAAAAGCAATAAAACTAATGAACTGTTACAAATACCAACGATAGTAATCGCCTCAGACGATTTAGTCACGCGTAATACTCTTATATATACTGCGCATATTGTGGAACCCTTTGTTGGTCTGTTCATATTTTCCTTTCTTAAGAAAAGGTTTTTAGGTTTTTTTTTTTAATTTAGATTTCCTATTTATGTGACCTTTATAATATATGTTAATTAATATTAATATGTGTCGCCCTTTTTAATGCGAGGTTTATACGCTTAGCACTGTATATATATGAAATTCTTGGCCAATAATTTTATTTATGTACCTACCTATAAATACCGCTTTCGGTCAATACGCATTATTTATTATATCTATGCACGTGTAATTGATGATGTTTTAATATATTAAGATGTATTTTTATATTGATATCTTATAGAAAAGTAGCTAATTGGGGAGAAATCCTCTATATTAATATATAAATATTTTCTGTCTGTCAAAAATATTTATCTGTCTTTAGATTACAATAATTATCTTTCGTTGTACTAAATTCAATCAAGCTATGGGGAAAAAAATAGTAGTACAGTCATCTGATGAGAAATAATCTTGAAATATAATTTTTTTGCAATACCTCAAAAGTATTTGTCACAGAGAAAAGCATTTTAAAAACAAAAAAATAGCTAGTAAAATTTAGCATAAAAAAGTATGCTTGTGATTTTTCTGTAGGTGGAGCCATTCTTAACAAAAACACGATTGAATGTCCTGCTGAAAGTATGATTTTCGTTCTTCGTACATTCAGAATTTTTATCAAAGTGCAATTCGAAATGAATCTTCAAAATTTTATATTTCTAGAAATACGTGACTTATCACAAAAAATCAAAAACCACTTTGAAAGTAATACCAAGTTCACTTCTCCGGATTTTATGAGTTTATTGGCTATGATACCTCTACTTTGCACACTAGAAGGAATAATTTGTCTTAACTGTTTATGAAGATAAATCATCACGTACTGTACTATAAAAAATAAACGCAAAAAGTCCGTAAAAAGTGGGTTTAATGTGTACATGTGGTTATGTGTAGTTTAATTTTAAAAAATCGTTCTCTTTCATTATCATATGTAATAAAATATAATAAAATTATTTCTTATGTAACATTATTTGACTGGCATGGATTATCCACACTATTGTACCATGTTCTTAAACGCTTTCAGTTCACTGGTCTAGTATAAGTTTTCTTTTCTCTGTGTGTAATTGCCGATTGTTCGCTTCAGAAAATTCTATCAGAAATGTTCAGATTTAATTTCAAGAAAGTGTTCATCCCAAAAATATAGGTACATTTCTTTTTTTTTAACGTATTTATAGTATTTAATATTATTTTAACGCATCTTTGGGGGGTTAATAATAAAATCAAGTAATCTCTTTTATATAAATTATTTTATGAACTACTTAAATATTTTCTAAATGTAAGTGGCTTAAGCATTAATAAAAACCCCAATCCCGAAAGCCAACTCCTTAAATTATTATGCCAACTTTTGTTACAGAAACTGAAATGTTTAAAAATAAATTAATCTCTTTGTTGACAACCGGGACAGACTTTTACCTGCCCATCCAACACATGGATCATTTTACTTTTCTGAATATTGGGTGATCGGCCGATATCAAATAACACCGATAACGCAAAGTTCTTTTCTTACGGCGTTAAAAACCACGAGCCACCAGTTTGTAAGACAGGGGCTAAAACGCTAAGCCACAGGGGCGGTTGGTTAAATAATATTATTAATTATTACTATATTTGAAATATCCGTCGATGAACCATATTTTTCCGCAAATGGATCATTGAATAAAACCTTTGCTAAGAACTTTAGCCTCTTATTGAACAAAATCTCAATGCACAAAGTATTCCTAGCCATTTTACTGATTTAAGTGGTGGGTTTTCGGACTCAAACATGCATGCCGTCTTTATTTCGGAGAGCTGGCTCAAACCACATCTGCCCTTCACTTTATACTCTCCTCCCGGTTTTATGCTTATACAGAATGACCATATAGATAAAGAGGGAGGGGGCGCAGCAATATACCTGAGATCCAACCTTCCCTATAAAATCTTAGCTTCGTCTCCCAAGCTTACTAAGCTTTGGCTGAGTGCCTCTGTCTTGAAGGTACACTTATAGGCACAAAACTATTTTTAGCTGTTGTTTTCTGACCTCCAAATGCAGAATATTTCACTGGCTTTCAGTTGGTCTAAGAATCTTTGTGTTCATAGTATACACACTTTGTTATCATGGGAGATTTTAACACCAATCTCGTCCTACCTAAATCGCCATGAACCCTTAAATTGATTCATACTGTCTAGTCAAATTCTTTACATGTGGTGCCCCTTCAAGCTACACGTTATAACCTCTCCGGTAAAGACACTTGGCTCGACTTGTCATCCAATCCTTCCTTGGTATTCTCTCATGGCTAACATTCGCCCCCTGTTTTTTCGCTTCATGACATAATTTTCCTTTTTTATTTCCTTTAACTTCCTAAACCTAAACCTATGGTACTGCACTTGCGTTCTTGCGCCATAACAAATGTCGATAAACTACACATTGACGCACAGAATGTCGAATGGGGATTTGTAATCGAGAAGGACAATATTGACAAGGAGGTCAGAACTTTCAACACTTTAATTAACAACCTCTTTGATGCCCATGTTCCCATCAGACGTGTAAAATTAAGTCGTCTACCATCACCCTGGTTGACCGAAAGTATCCGCTTGGCCATGAGAGAGATATTAAAATTTTAATTAAATAGGTCTGATGAAAATTGGTCCGTATACAAATTGGCACGGAATCGGTGTAATCAGTTGACACGTAATGCTAAACGCCGTTACTTCCTAGAAAATGTAACAAAATCTTCTGCCGATATCTGAAAGTTTCTTGGAACTTTGGGTATCGTTTAGTTTGGATGATTTAAATCACCATTTCTTCACCACTACTTCTTTAGACCATCTTACAATACTTACAATACTATTTCTTTTTTTAATGGTTTCACGCAACATTGTATTCAATCGCTTAAATATTCTCCTTTAATTTCGATGATATAAAATTTCTATTAAAATTTTATTAAATCAGTTGTAGTTGACAAAATTGGCCGACGAACGATCATTTTCATCCTAGATTTTCTTCTCCTTACGCTTACCGTAGGTACATTTCCTAACTCCTGGCGTACAGCGCTTATTCGTTAACTAACTTCTTAACTTCTTCCTAAAGTGCCCCTATCCTAATGAGTAAAGAGTAATCTTCTTTCTCATTGACAAGGAAGGGCAAAATGGAGATGGGTCATCTTTATTTTGCTTTTCCTTTCTAAAGTGCTTGAGTCTTGTGTTCATAAACAACTTTCAAACTTCATATTCAGCAATAAACTGATTAGTCCATTACAATCGGGGTTTAGGCCGTGACATGTACAACTACCGCCCTGCTTAAACTGACTGGCGATATAAAGGCGGCCATGGATAACACCATGGTCATAGTTCTGGTGCTCATTGATTTAACGAATGTCTTTAATACCGTCAGCCATGACATTCTCCTTGCAGTCCTCTCCCATGTAATTAGGCATGTATTACCGACAAGCATTTTCCCCCAGGAAATTTTTGCTATAATAGTATTATTTTATGTTTCATATGTAAATAAACTTTAATGTCTTTATACAGCGTACATGTTTTATCAGCATTGAGGTTTATTACCGGTGAAGAAACTCCTAATCTTGTGGTAGCATAATTGAATTATAACAGTTATTATATTTTTTGGTATATCTTATCTTTGGAATATCGTTTAAGTACATTTGTTTCATTTTTATATATGTCATCTATATAAAAATTATTAAATTAAAAATTTATTAATAATATTTCTAAATGTATAGCTCATCAACATCTAGTCCCAAACTAAGCAAGGCTTGTACTATGAAAATTAGAATGTCCCGTCGTCCCACAGTTCCTCATTACACTCCTCTTCCCCACGACTTCACCTTTGATGCAGAGGACAGGGATAGCAGCTCACCTGCCTTATTACGTGTTTATTATCCAGTAGTTACGCTGGTAACGATACTCTTCAAACTGGAGATAGACGAGGTAAGACACTTCAGTGGTTTGTGGCAGAAATGGGCACCGTAGTGGTACTAACCCAGATGGTCCCTTGTAAAAAGAAGACTTAGCTTCGAGGAGAGATAAGACGATTTAATCGCGAAAACAATTTTATTTAAATGTCAGTGCTGGAAGTTTATTTCGAGACATAATGGCTATTCGTACCAAAAATTTTGGTTCTTCGCTAAAATATCTGACGTATGATGAATTTAATAATGGTACTATTTTGGCCGCTTGTATGTTATCTTATCAATAAAAACGTTTTTAGCGTATAGAGCTCTTAATACATTTAAACCCTTGAGTACTTGCCAACATATTCGTTTAAAGCTCTTTGCATATAATGGCATATAATGCATTTTATTACTGTGTATCTTACTTATACCAACCGATCTAGTATTATTTTCTTAAAAAGGTCCAATATATAAATATTAAAATGTACAATATATAAATATTTAATGGTACTTAAACACGTATGTTAATATTAAAACGTTTTCTTTTTTTCGTGTTTTCTTAATTATTTTATTCGTTTAGCTAAAATGCGTTTTGTATTGTTACAGGTTGTTGACAAGGGCCAGTTTCTACACCTCTAAACCACAAATAAAAACTCACTTAATGCATTATGAGATCCAGTAAAACAAGCCAAACAATTGAAAGAAGCATTTGTTACCATTCAAAAAAGAGGCATCAAACTGTAAACAGTTTGTTAATAATGCCTAGTTAATTAATAAAATAAATTATGCCGACCGAATTATGGATGACTAATGGAACAGCGTATAATGATAACTTAACTGAATTCAGTCAAAATGATAACGTCACGGAAATCACGGACCCGATAGAAGACAAATCTATTCAGGCAGTTTTTTGTGTTGCTTATACAATTATATTCGTTGTAGGCATCTTTGGCAATGCATTGGTTTGCTATGCTGTTATCAGAAATCGTGCTATGCAAACTGTTACAAATCTATTCATCACGAATCTAGCACTGTCCGATATATTGCTATGTGTATTTGCAGTACCATTTACACCACTGTACACTTTCCTAGGCAGATGGGTTTTTGGCAGCCTGCTATGCCATATTATGCCTTACGCTCAAGGATGCAGCGTTTACATTTCAACGCTCACACTCACGTCGATAGCAATCGATAGATTTTTCGTAATCATTTATCCTTTTAAACCCCGAATGAAGATAAAAACGTGTATTGGTCTGATAATTTTTATTTGGATATTTGCACTATCTGTTACCTTTCCCTATGGGTATTATATGGGACTGCAGAATATTTATTGCGCAGAAGAGTGGCCATCGGACCAAATAAGGAAAGCTTTCGGAGCGGTGACGACCATCATGCAATTTGTGATACCTTTTATTGTTATGGCTTTTTGTTACACATGTGTGAGCGTTAAACTAAATGATCGCCTCAAGTCCAGACCTGGGAGTAAAAATAGTAAAAAAGAGGACGCCGAGCGCGAAAGAAAGAGAAGAACAAACAGAATGCTTATCGCTATGGTCGCTATATTTGGCCTGTCTTGGCTACCGTTAAATCTTATTAATATAAGTAGTGACTTTTATTCATTAGCAGAAAGTTGGAGGTATTACATGGTATTGTTTTTCATCGCGCACTTCGTAGCAATGTCTTCCACTTGTTATAATCCTTTTCTGTACGCATGGCTGAACGAAAATTTCAGAAAAGAATTTAAACAGATACTACCATGCCTTGGTGCGTTCGTTATAAAAAAATCAAAACGAAAATTTAATCAGTCTGAACGAACAGGCATGTACCGTTCAGAGAAAACGTGCAATGGAAATGAAACCGTGCAAGAATCCCTTCTTACGTCGACTGTGAACAGAGTGTCATCCAACAGATATAAGATTGATTTTAACGACAAGTTGAAAGTGTACGACAAAGACATTGAAAATATTAGTCCAGATGACAAAGCCGAGGACAACACAAGTCCAAACGAAGACTGCATAAAAATGTACATGTTTGTTGATAAGTCTGTAGTTGCATCGGATAAAGATCCAATAGTGTCGGCGTTGTAGCCCTAATGGTGAGCTTCAGACATACTATTTATCTTAAAATATTTCGTTTTAACTCATAAAAATTTATAAATTTGTAATACTTAGATATTTTTAAATTTATTTTTTTATCTAACATATAAAATTCTCATGTTATACTTTTCCCATACTCCTCCGAGAGGGCTGAACCGATTCTTATAATTTTTTTTATGTATACTCAATAAGTCTGAGAATCACCTACTATCTATTTTTCGAACCCCTAAGTGATAAGCGGTGTCCACCCTAATTTTTTTTGTTCGTTTACTGGACATATTTTTTATTTTTAAATATTAAAAAAAAATCATTTTTTAAAACCAACCCTTGGTATTTAATAGTCATTTTTATAATTTTTGTGTCCCACTCGGTAATATCAATAATTATTCTTTGGTAAGTTATCCCCTCCATATATTCTATCTTCATCTTATTAACCCGTATTTATCTGTGCACTACATTTTTGTATACAAATGACAAAGGGTCTTACAAAACAGGTGAAATGTAAATTCAAAACTCTTGTAAAATACCCAAGAAGTCTTTTATATACAGCTTATCGTACGCAGACTAAAATTTGGCTTAATAAATGTCCTCAAAATAATTTTACTTACAGCGGTCAATTTGTGCAAGAGGTGCGTCAAATATATCACTTCTTTTTCTTTTTCTTTTATAGTTCTTTGTTAGGGAAAACTGATGCAAAATACACGCATGGATAAATTTTACTATACATGCAATCCCATAGAGCACGGAAACAGCAATGAAAAGAATTGAGTCCTCGCATAATGTGATTCTCGACTTCCAGTTTATAAGACTCAAGTCCATATCTCTGTGCTACGGAATAATGGTACCACAGTAAATTCAATACTTTTTTCTGTTTTGTTGCAGCGTTCCCGCTCAAAGACCCCTACCTCAGCTGTATATAAGTGAAGATCACAATGAAGTTATTTTTTTAATTGAGGACAATTGAAAAAGTAGCTACTAAATATGAATATGTTGGCAATCAACACATTAATATGTTTATTGACTTTTACTGAATACAACTGAATATAAAAAGAAGCCTATTAAATAATATTGTGTCAAATTAATAGATTTGTTATATGTATATTAAGGATTATGTAACTTATGTATCAAAATTGTGTAGTGAAATTGTATAAAAACTTGTATAACTTATTTAATGTATAAAATAAGTATATTAATCGATATGAAAAAAAGGATTTACGTCAATATTAAGTTCTCGCGAACTTTGAGCCCATTGACGTACTTACTTTTTAAAATGCTACTCTTGATACTTATGATAATATGTTATGCGTAGACTAAAATATTTTTTTAATTGTTTAAATAGTCATAGAATAAAAAATGTATAAATATATGCCTTTGTTATTAAGAAGTCAATGAAACTGAATGAGTGCAATTCGCTAAAGTTAATAAAAAGATGTCCAAAGATAATTTTGTAGTCTTCTTTACCTTTTAATACTTTTTACACTTAAATTTTCAGTAAATAAAAAAAAACCTCAGCTGATATTATTTTAAAGTGTTTGATACAAAATAGTAAATTCAATATGAAGCTAATAATATATAGCCAATTTTTTGATTACAAATCGTTTTCATAGCTTAATATACTATAAATTAAATTAGAGTGTCTATTTGTATCATTAAACCTTTTTTCAATGAATACATTGTGATATATAACTAAGACGTATAACGTAAAACAAAATATATAAGACGTAAAAAATGTTTTTTTAATTTTTGTTTATCTATCTGTCTGTTTGTTCTAGCTTATCTCTGGAATGGCTGGTTCGATTTTTACGGGACTTTAACAGATAGCTTGTATAACTGGTAACTCAGGATAATTTTTTCTTAAAAAAAAATGTACAGAATTCTTTTCTTACATCACGTAGAAGAAGTTGCCCGCAACAGCAGTAGTAAATAAAAACGGAAAAATAGGTTAATTTTACAAAAACTGACAACACCATTGTCAAAAACGCTACCACTGGTTTGGAAAAGGACACCTTTGACCTGACAAGAACAAGCGAAATAAATTAAATAGGTAGGGCTTTATTTTGTGATTCTAATACAATAAAGTTAAAACAACTAACAATTACTTTCAAGTGCAAAATATCTTGTAGAAATACCTAGAACCGGCATTCAATTACCAGAGTGTGTTATCATTCAAAAAGTAATTTACATTATAATAATATTCAACACGTAAACGTTCCTTGACAACTTTTTAAATTTATTAATGGTTGAATTTTTAACGTTTTCTGAGATTTTGTTATAAAAGTAAATATTGTCCCAAAAGATTAAGTTATTTTGCAGTCTTAATATAAAAATTGTCTATATTTGTTCCAAATGTTTTTATGATAAGCATTAAATAACTTATGTTTTTGATCACACACTTGAAATTTGAAAAAATGTATTGAAAATTAACGGTGACTATTTTAATTTGATAAAACTATTCTAAGTGATTCTTTACCGTTTCTTTACTGCCTTCGTGCTTACAGATTGTGTCGATCTTTAATATCAAACGAGGTCTGGTTTATAATTATAATGTTAATTGTTAGTTTTCTGAGTTATTAGGTTAAAATGTTAAATTGTCCAATGTTTTATGGATGGCATAAATATTATTGATCAGAGCGAAATGAAATGTTTCAAAATAACGGGTTATTTTAATGATAAAACTTATTCTAACATTTTTCGTTTTACTGATCGAAAGCAAATTTCAGTTCTAACAAAATATCTATTCAAATTTACAATATAAGAATTTGTTTGATTGTTAGTCAATGCAAAATAAATGACCACATCGATGCAATTGTAGAGCGATAAAGGACTTTTCAATGGGTTTTGACTATCACTTACTACATTGTGTTGTAATCAGTTCGATCTAAAGTCAACAATAACTATCACAATTGTTATAAATATAAGCTTTGTTTTATAATGCAAATCATAATTCACTTCATCTCAACATTGAAACTTGATTATACAGGACTATTCATGTGGATAAGCTTATTGCATTTGTAATGTTTCTTCGCTTCAGTCTCAATTCTACGCTTTTTTATAAGTAAATAATAGCTTCTAATAAACATGCATATACATTTCATTCACATGAAACTATGTCTAGACTACATTTTATAAAGTTAATGATTGTTATTATATTACATCTTTATTTATGAAAAACTTATCTAAAAAAATTAGTATAAAAGTAATAAGACTTTTATTCAATAATTGTAGTAATCACTAATTTATAAAAAAATAATTTTGTAAAAACAAAATAGCTAATTACGTATTTACATTGTTGCTTGACATAGTTAATTTGTTTCTTTTGTTTACGCGAATACAAGGAATTGTATAGGAAGACTTTGAATCGATCGATCCTTTTTATAGAAATATATCCATATAAAAGCTTTACGTTTTCTTCCGCAGTTTTATTAAAATTATCTCTGATCTAAACATAGTACCTCCTAGATGCAATTATAAAAGCTTACCCCATGGGTGGACCTGATACCGCGGTTAATCTCATCACTCATGAAGCGCTCAAAATTGATTTAACCTATATCCACGTATAAAATTACTGGTGTTTATTAGTTAATTTTTAAAACCTTATGACGAAATAAACATGCAGAAAAAAGTCAACAATTTTATTTCAAATTTATTAAACTTAGCAGGTTTTTTTTTGTCAGCTTTTAAAATTATTAACAAACAATATATAGGTTCTGTTTCAAATTACAGATGTGGTATTGTAATTTGAAACAGGACCTGCAGAACAGAGTGAGACCAGGCTGTGTTTTCATTTATGTTCATTTATACCTTTAACAAATAAACGTTCCTTAACAACTGTATAACATTTAATAAAAGTTAAATTTGACTTAAATACGAAATTTTACTGGGATTCGTTGTAAAAATTATGCACTTATGCTTAAAAGAATTATTTATTCTTCGCATTCTAGATAATGGCAGAATTAAATTATGTTTTTTCTTTGTATCAACGTATTGATATGAGATGCATGTGCTTCACAATATGTTCGAAATCATTTATACTTTTCAGCACAGTTACAATAATAGTTTTACTGATATATAGTATAAGAACTAACGATTTATTTATTACATTAAATTTGAATGAATTCGAAGAACATTTTTTATAATTATTTCTTAGTTTGCGAATAATCTTATTAAATAAAATGACTTTACGGATTTTATCGCGTTTATTTTACATTTTTAAATTCCCGACGTTTCGAACACGGGGTATGTCTACCCCGTGACCACGGCCGCTGGAAAGTCATTTTAGATATTTTTTTTTAATTCCTTTTTTATGCATAGATACGCGTTTTTTATCATTTAATTAACTAATTTTCTTAAGTAGCAGAGCTGTCCAAACAGTACTGCAAGCCGGCTTACCGCCTCAAACTGTATAACACGCAGGTGCGGCCTCACATGGAGAACTGTTGCCACCTTTGGGCCGTGGCTCCGGGCTATCAGCTATCTCCATTTGATTGAATCCAGCGTAGGGCATCTCGGATTGTCGACGATCCTGAACTTGCCGATCGGCTTGATCCTTTGGCTGTTCGATGGGGCGTGTTCCGAGGAGTTGTTCAACTCAATAGAAGCCGCTGATTTTCGCAACGGATCGTCTCACCGGAACTATCACCCGCACTATCTGGATGGTTGGCGTTCCACCACAAAGCGTTTTAAAATAGTTTTCTGCCACGCACAGTAAATCTCATGAATTCGTTGCCAGCAGCGGTCTTCCACAACAAGTGCAACATTGGGTTATTCAAAAAAAGAGCATATTCTTACCCGAAGGGTAGGCAACGCACTGGCGTCGCTGGTGACCATGGGCGGCGGTGAATCACTTACCATCAGGTCTTGCTCGTTTGCCCATTAGATGTTATAAAAAAAATGTTTACTACAATTAAAGCTATAATTACAAGGAATATTTAATTTAACGCATAAAATGTTGATTTCCTACAACAAATCTTGATAGTTAAGTATCTAAGTATGAATATAATTATAAAAACTTATGCTTTTTTTAAAAAAAGATGAAATATTTATGACAAAAGAATTTAAAAAAATCTTTTTTGTATCAAAAATTGTTTCATGCAGATATTAAAAAATTTCAATCAGTAATATAGAACCAAGAAAATTAACACCATTTCACTTCATTTATAAATCTACCGTTTATTCTTATGGATAAATGGTGCGAAGGTCTAATATACATATTGCACTGTTCATTAGAATAGTCTTACTTGGCAAAAAGACAAAAATATTTCTATCTAAAAAATAAAAATAATCCACTGCTTTTTTAAATATTTTGTGTTCAATTTTACCGTCATTCTTAGAAAGAGGAACAAAGCAATTGTATAGTCTATGTAGCAGACCTTTGCTATACAAATCCTTTAAAGCGACAACCAGTTTATACGCCCACATGAAGGCCTCTGTATTGGATTACCAGACATTATCGTTTCGATCAATAGTCGACAAAGTTAGTGTTCGAATTGTTAGTGCTTGATACATTATTATTTTACAAGTATGACTATCATCAAACAGGTATTATAAATTATACTATCTCTCGAAAGGTCTTTACGAACATAATCTGTTAAAATTTCACATATATAATGTATGTCATAACATTTACCAATGATGATGATGATGATGATGAAAATACATATATGTATATTATATCTCTAATTATCACTTGATGGATCTGGTTAAAATCCTTGTCACTCTATACCATAGTAACTAGTAGAATTTAAAAAAAATCAGCACTATGCTATTATAATACAACATTCAATAGCTTTGAGCTGAAATTTGTTACCCAATATAAATATTGATCGGATAAATCGTAGCGAAGTAGATTTATACCCAGTGAACCATACTAAAGGGTTATTTTTAAAATATATCGTCTATTTTAACCGTACCGTCGCGCGGACGTCATTTTCTATTTAGATCTAGTCATATATTGAGGCCGCGTAGACGCAACCAACTAGTTTTTAACATTAAAACATAAATATTATATTAAACTAGCATGAGAATATATTGAAGGCGTGTCGAAATAATTAAATTGAACAATGATATTTAAAAATGCTTATGCTGTTGAGGGTTGAATTTAATAAATTGCGTGCAGTTTGATTCCTAGTTTAATAATTTAAGATTGTAGGTTAATTTTTTATTGTCTGGGGTTCCTATTTCGCGCCGCAAATCGGTAGTACGAAAACCGTACTGTCTTTCGGTGTGAAGGACGCCGTAGCCAGTGTAATTACTGGTAAACATGACGTCTCATGACTCAGGATGGTAAGCGTTCTTAGGGGCAGGGGGAATTATTTATCATCAGGTGAACGTCCTGCTTCTCTCATCGTTTTAACCAATGAAAAAAAGTTTAAGAAAATAAAGTTTAAATAAAAGAACAAATTTTATTCTACACTTTTAAGTTCTTTAGTTTTTTCAATATTTTTTAATGCAAAATAATTTATATTATAAAAAAACTGATATTGTATTGACATAAGAAACATTGCTTGTCATATTAAGGTTCTTAGATGCCGTTGAAATATTTCATACAGTAGTCTAGAGCGGGCTTCACGCGCCAAAGCTAATAATAAAACTCAACAATAAAGGTATGAACACTATATAAATACCACTCTCAGGCCTCAAACGGTTTTCACATTTTATAACTTGTCTTAACAAATAACTTCAAGGTGTAGTTCATTAGTTTAAGAACATATTTTAAATATCTTTAGCGTAAAATTCAATGTCATCTCTTTTCTACTTGACACAATGAACTATCGTTAAAATTTACCATTGCAATTTCAACTAAAAAATCGCTGTATGTTTTGCTTCTAGTTTTCTTATATGCCTTTAATTTATATATTTTGGCTTAGGCATATATCTTTAATTTGCATAACTAACGATCCACGAACTCGTACCCTTGGTTCTTGCAGCAAAAGAAGAGTGTTTTGAAGAATTGAAATCATCTATTTTTTATGGCATACGTATGCAGACGAGCAGTCGGGCCACCTGATGGGAAGTGATCACCGACGCCCATAGATGTAGCAATACTAGTGGTATCGCCAACGCGCTGCCTACCGTGAGACATAGGTGTTAAGTGTCGTTTACCCAGTAAATACACTGGCTACATTTTTGAGTAAACTTAATTTTTTCGTTTTATTACACATTACTTACTAGTTTATTGTCATTGTTTTACGATTGGTTTTTCAGATTATTGTTTTGATGTGTATTATATTTATGTATATATATATGAGGACATCATTGGCAGTAAAAATGCAAGGTAAAATAGAGCCTCAGCACAAGTGCAACCAGTCAATTTGCAATACGCCTGCTAAGCATGGTAATTATGAGCGACTCTTTTAATGGACACAAACAAAACCAAACGGTTCCTAGTTCCTGGCAGTCTCACTATTTTGGCCACGGTAGCCGTCGATAGTGCGAGGGTTCTTAGCACGGTAGCGGCCGTGGTATAAATCGGTTACGGATATACGGATCGCTGCCTTCATAAACTTAATCTGGCTACAACTTGGCTTGACTTAGACTTGGCAAAGCTCTGGCTAAGCTGGAAGTAGAACTAGGTATAATCCGATAGCACGTTTTAGTGTTATGTGAAGTTTGAACACCAGTAGAGAGTTCCATAAGCCTGTCATTGGGTCAACAACATAATCGCTGCCTCGAGAATGTCAAGTAGAGTAGCACAACTTGTACTTAAACTCACCAAGAGATATACCCTCACCAAGTGATACAAGTATTTGTACCCACATCGGCGCAGCCTAACGAGGACGTGGAGGCCATGTATGTAATGGTCTCCCGAGCCTTGCTTACCAGCCATAAGGCCCACTACTCTGTTATCTTGAGGAATTTCAAAGCCTTACTGGAAGTGAACATGGCAGAATCTTGATACTGTGACTAGGAACTAGATAGATACTGTCATGAAGGACCGGAAGCACGTATTTAGGGATGTCTCTGTAATCATAAAGTTCCAACCGAAATTAATCCGATTTGTGAGAAGCTCCCTAAATAAGGATATCTAGCGAGTGTGAGAACGCTTGATGAGGTCGACTCTTCGACCTGACTTCCTACAAATCGTGATAAGTGGAAAAATTCCATGTGGAATTAAACCCGATTCGATGCCCTTAAAATATTGAAAACCAGTTGACAAGGCTTGCCGTAGTGAAAAACATCGGGACTTAGGTTTGAGGCTTTGCAGGAGTAAGCATACAGGCAGGAAATCTAGTATCTCCGTTGAGACGCTAGGTATTATGGAGGAACGTCGGCATGATTGATAAACATTCCACTTTATACACATTTAACCACTTTGCCTATGCTGCTCAAATGTAGAATAGGGTATGAAAGCTATAAGCTATTCTCGGGCAGAATATTGCAGTGGTTATGGCATTATAGTTGCTATCAGCAAAAGCAAATTGTAGAAAAGAGACACGGTGTACTCATTTCTCTTCAGCCTTTGCGCCTTGCTTTTGTAAATAATGAGAAAGGTTTTTATTTTGTAAAAAACATGAGGTATTCTCATGAGGAAGCTCTTCGGCGATATTAGGTCGATCCAGTCCAATCGAAACGTCCAGGCGCTGTATAGTCTGCTAAGGTATAGCACCACTTTCATATCCGTCTTGATTCAAGGGGGGCTAAACGATACTAATCCAATTGCAAGATAAAGTGCGACAGACAAATGTTATTTCCTCGAAACTGTTCACAAGGTCGTATTCAAGGCTGGGCTGCATGTGGTATAAATATTAACGGTGAGTACCTTTCTCACCGATCATCTTTGCCAGTGATATCGTTATTTTGGTCGAGACGTTGGAGTGTTGCTAAGCCTAAATAAATCTTTGCCTTGGCCTTGTAATTAATTTGGACAAGACAAAAGTCATGCTCAAAGAACATGTTCTCTCAAGGCCGATCACAACACACAACACAACACAGGCACAACTCTCGAAGTTATCAATGAATATGAATACCCAGGACATATCTTTCGGTTTGGAAAACACAGCTTCGAAAAGGAAACCGATATGAGGGTCCAGTTGGGCTACGTAGCATTAAGGAAACTGAACCACATTGTCATTTAACTGTCGATACCTCAATTTTTGGAGATGAAAGTATTTATTAAATGCATTCTCACCGTGATGACCTAAGAGGCCGAAACGTAGCCTTTGACTGTTGGATTGGTTTACAAGCTTGCCGTTGCTCAACGTGCTATGGAACGCGCTATACTTGGAGTTTCTTAGTCGGACTAATTTCGCAATGAATTAAACTGACAAAGAAACAAAATTCACCGTCATAGTGCATTAGGGTTAGCTTGTTGAAATAGCAGTGGGCCGATCATGTGGTCAGAAGAACCGATGGTCGATGGGCCAATAAGGTTCTGCAGGCCGCGTTCGGATAGACGAATCGTTTGTAGACCCCTGACTGGATGCGACGCCGATCTTCGTGCAGTGGCCGGTTCTAGTCGAAAACGAGGAGTAAGGGATCGGTCGACTTAGCGTTATCAACTAAAAATAACAAAATATCTTCTCTCTTCGAAGAGAAAGGTTTTATACACTACCCGCTTGTGTATACGACTTTTTTTTTATGGCTTACGCAGGCAGACGAGCAGTCGGGCCACCTGATGAAAAGTGGTCTCCGACGCCCATAGACATCGGCAATATTGGTATCACCAACGCATTGCCTACCGTGAGATATAGGATGTTAAGTATCGTTTTCCCAGTATATACGCTGGCTGGAACGCAGTAGTGTTTTCACACTTCTGCTTTATGGTAGGAATAGGCATCGCGGTGGTACCCACACAGACGGTCCCCTGTAAAAATGGTGACTTACCACCGGTAGGACCGACCAACCGACTGTCGCGCCTCTCAATTAACGGTTTTATTCCACGGATTTTTTCTTACGGTTTTACTATCACATTTTTTTCAGTCTGGTCGCACAGCAGAATCCCTATCTTCTTCAAGCCTGTCGTAAGGAACTTCGTTCCAAAAAGCATAATCTCTGAATTAAGTACCTTCTAATATCAAAAATATGGTCGACATCAAAAGCTAGTAGGGTATTTACAGTTCAGTTTAGAAAACGGATCTATTTATATTAAATGCTGGCCGCTGACATCTACAGCGTGGCCTGCTCTGTAATTCCAATTTGTTACAAATTTAAAGAATCTTAATTAATAGCAGTTTTAATCTTTTTAAAATTGAGCGGACATAATGCATTTTTTCATAGTAATTATTTATTTATATCCTCTTTATTTAGTTAGTTCTAAAGTAATACAGAATTAATACAATATATAAAATGACAATATAAGTCGTAAAAAATAACAGCACGTAAAAATAGTGAAAATAAAGAGGAAAAAGCATTATATAACAATAATATCATTTCCATAACAAACAAAAAACCGTTCAGTTCTTTTAACAGAGTTAAGAAGCAAGCAAAAGTTAGCACTCAACAGAATAAACATTTCGTCACTGTCTATAAGCTTGTCTTCCATTTTTATTGGTCGTTATACGTTAAAAGCTAGTGGCGCCGTACACTTAAATTAAAACGTTAAGCCCGTATTATATTTGTTTACGCTAAATAATTTAAACAGGTATTGTTATATTATAAAACAGAAGTTGCTGTCCTTACACATATATATTTATTGTTTTAATGAAAAGTAATGGTTAGTTCCTTCCTGTCCTTTAATACATATTGTATAAAATAGCTTACACAAAATAATATTTCTATTATAAAATATTTCTATTATAAACAGAGAAGATAAAAAAATTGTGAACATTACATATTGAGGCGATAAAAATCCTCTTTCACTCTAACTCCTGCGTAGATTGAAATGTAAACTATATAAAATAACAATATTAGCAACTAGAACTATCATTCTATACGAAATAAATATAAAATTTTAGCCTTTAACAAGGTTTAACAGTTACCTAGATTAAAAAAACACTCAAATTATATAACTTCTTGATTGGAAACGAGGTAAGGCTTCAAAATTGCATTTATGATTATATAACTTTATTAGGAACCGCACATTCGCCACACTTTTAAGAAAACTATTGATAAAATTTTAACAAAAAAATGTGATTGACTTCTAACATCGTATCAATATTTAACGCAATATAAGTAGGTAATAACGTGCTCTCCGTACGAAATTGCGTCGCGTTTTCTGCCATTCCATTTTAAATCTCTATTAATTTTTAAGGTATTCATTTCATCAAAATGTCGTCAATGACAAGTTTTATGTACATAAAATGAAGAATGTTTTTATGCAATAAATTCGCATTGCAATTTAAAAAAATGTTTAAACTAAAATGCTTATTGTCCGTTATTATTAGAATCTATGTATATGCTATTACGGTCTGTATTGTAGGCCAATTTAAATAGTATAATTATGTAAAACATACTTTATTTCTTTTTTCACTATTTTATCTGTAATTGAATCGCACGAGGTTGTGATTTTTAGTGCCGCAATATTATTTTAAAAAGGAAAGAAAGAAAAGTTATACCTTTTGCGACTAAAATGTTAATTTTGTTTAGATATTGTACGGTATTCAATATAATTATTTTCATAATACCATAGCATATAAACAACTCGCAAAACATTTTATAATAAAATATTTAGACGTATTTTTCAACCATCGAAATCAGTTCCAAAAAGCATTTATAATATTTCGAGCTACTTTTGTTGCACAAAGAAATTGAAAGCTATAATTCTAAATCAAACATACAGCCCATTTACAAAATCAGCTACATTTTTTTATTTAAAATTTGCTACTTTAATTTTTTTTTGTAATACTGGTACGACTGTTATATTGCGTTTATTGAAAGTCGTTTGCAGACTCTTTCTTAAATAAATTCTAATTTTGCAATTTTGTTTAGTAAAGTTGTAATTGTGTGTACTGCCTAATCTCCGAAATGGCTGCTCTGATTATGACGCGACTTTCACTAGAAGATAGCTGATGCAGCTAGAGGTCGCGTAGGCTACTATTTTTTTAGAAAAAAGACGGACAAAGTTGCGGGAAAAAGCTAGTACTTTCTAAAATAAAAGAGATGAAAGATATAAAAGCTTTGTTCTAAAAACGCAAAATAAAGTTTATTGAAACATTCATTATTCTATCTTTTCCCTTGCTTACCTTCTTCTTAGTCTGTATAAGTAAGTGTTTATTCAATTATAAGATTTATCTTCAATCACACTGAATGAAATAGCAAAGATTTGTGGGTAAATATCTCATTAGCACCTTTTGTTGAAGCTGATTAAATAAAAAATTGCGTCACATTAATTCACTTCACTTGTGAACTCAGATTTGTTTTCATGTTGATACATCAAATTTAGGCAGAAAAAATCTTGTTCCTTTAGCGCTCAACCGAATTCTTTATTATAATTACTTGCGTAAATTGCATATTTAATTTTAACGCGGCAAAAAGTTATGTTATGTATAGTATTATATTTAAACTTATTTTGAAATCCTTTCGTACTTTTACTTCCATCCATTTTGCTTAAGTAAAAGTCATTATGTGGTCGGCTTCTAATATAGCTAGATTCACCCATAACTATAAAGTTAAGTGAATCTCATGGCTTCAAACAAAAAGAAATATCAAGGAGGACCTGCACAAATTTTGTTATTTTCGTTAAATCTTATGTTCGAAGCCTGTTTAAGTATTTAACTTATATTAAGTTTTTGTTTAAATATCTAGTAAATTAATAATAAAGGATTATTTTGAAGAAAATTAACCTAGTTGAGGGTGTGTAGGGTGCACTGTTCGTACAAAGGGCTTTGAAATGAGACATTATCGCGCACTTTCGCTAATATAGCTAGATTCACCTGATACAATTTCCACGCTGAAGGACAACATCTGTCCTAATACCGCGAGAACGTAAAGAGCATTCGATGAATGGATTAGTTGTCTGTCAATGTTAAGGCATTGTCGTCCTATTACTAGTGCCAAAGTTGATCTTGACATCGGTTACGACGTCAATGTCAGAATCATCTTTAGCGTCGGTTGGTTATACAAATAAACGGACTGGATCCAATTATTTGCATATCTATCTGTCGCATGGATTATTTTATAGTTCAGACAAGTAATTAATGATCCGAAAATTAAATCTTTTTAAGATTATTTTATTAAGTGTTTTTTTCTGTAATTCTAAGTAGGCAAAGGTGTAAATATTATAAAAAAATAAAATATCTACACTAACCTAAGTTATTACAATACACGCCTGTCGAATTTTCATAGCAATTTTCTGTCAGTAAATACATGTTTACCAAATAAGAAAAAGTGGATTTATTTACAAAAAGTATCATAATCAAAGTAAGAAAATAATGTCACAATATGAAACCATTATTTTATATAAACCACTCAATAATATTCTTGATAGCAAGAAATTCAACTTGACTTATTGGAGTGAGTCAAGTCTTGTTAATTCTACGTATTGTTAAAATTATTTTCCAATGTCTTGACTTTTTATTATAAAAAAAGACAAAAGTGCCTGAAGCAATTAAAATGATAAAATATGTAGTACATCGGGGTCAATTTGTAACTAAGTCTTAATGTCATTCCCTCAGGTTCTTAAAAGCTTTGCCAAATAAAAAGGCACTTGCGAACTTTTATGACCAGTCATCTCATTTATCTTTAGAAGTACTTGAAATCACAGAGTTGCGACATTTAACAATATGAGAAATGGTGTCAATTACTTTATTAAATTTTTATAGTTTGCCACCGAACTGGCCCGATCCAATAGCAATAGTAACGATCTTTGTTACTGTTTTTTTCGTATGATTTAACCTTGGTGGAGTAAACTGCTACAACCTAACGGAGTCGAGGGGCTGTGCAACTTTAAGCGTGTACAGGCTTCACCTCCAAGGGCACCTCGGCTCGGGCTGCTACTTCGTTATCTCGTTAGAAAGCTGGATCGAGGGTGCCCAGGTGGGCCGTCTTAATCATGATCCGTTGCTTTAGGACATGATTAAGGTGACTGTATAACCGCCCTATCCGATTTGTAATCACCTATATTGCTGACTTTAGTGGCCACCACACCGAATAAAGAACGTCGTGCATCGCTATTCCAAGTTATCAATCTTTATATTTATTTGCACTTAAACAGGGGTCTTAACGAATTTTCGTCGATTTTTTCTAGTTGTTTAGGGCAATGCAGGCAAATTACCTGATTGTCTGTAAGTTAAAATGATCCGTTGCGTTGCGTTGCTGCTGATGTCTCTCCGGTCGTGACAGTTAACTGTCCCATCGGACAATGAGAGTAAAGAAGAGGGAGTGTACCTGTCTTTGCACTTACATTTGCGCACTATAATATCTCCTGCGCAATGATCCGATAGCTAATGTACATTGGCCGCCGTCGGCATCGACTAGGAGGACATTATTATCACTATTAGTATACTTTCAAATTGTCATTGTTGAAATTTAAATAAGCAGTCATGTCACGTTATACAAATAGTCAACACAAATGTTAAAACATTTATCAAAAAAGATCACAATAGACGATATTCTTTACTCGTCTTTCAAAGTTAGGAAGTTGGATTTCAATTCCATTTCGTTTTATTTGTTTTGTCATACTTTTCAATCAAACTAGCACAATCTTCGCGCGCACTAGGGCAACTAAACTTTATCGCTTCAACTATTTGCAATTGTGTCAGAAAACGACAGTTATTGATAGTGTACTATAGGTAATATAATTTATTACAGTACAAAAACTTTTTATGGTTTTTATTGATAAATAATGTAATTTTTCTAATTTCATATAATTTTATGTATCGATAATACGTAAAAAATTTAAAACACAACTTACAATATTTTTGGCATGATGACAGAGGTCTATTAGCACTGTATATGTGTGTATTGTAAAATGAGACAATTATTATTGAATGACTTCCCAAAAGAAAATGAAACTCGAATAATAAATCAAAGTTTATCGTTATAATTTTATATACACGATGTTTCACTTTTAATGCTTCAATTTTGATATTTATTTTTAGTTAGAAAATATAAGTAGCTATAAAGTGATCTCGTTTTTTAAAATAATGCGTTTAGTACTTTTACATATACTTGAGAAATATTAACGCTTTTATTCAATATTATAAATTAAAAATTACATCTAAATAAGATTAAAATTAATGTAGTCAGTCATCAAGCTCCTTGAATTTACACCTTAAGAATATACACAAAAACGTTGTGCACCTAATGTTAGGTTTTGATATCATCCACCATAACCGCAATAATCATTCATCCGTAAGAATAACGATAAGTCAAAAACGAACATACGATCTGAACGATGGACGAATAAGTTTTCAGTAAATTTGAAGGCATTTATATTTTTTAACGACCAAAGTCAAAGTTTGTCTTAACAACCGGGACCGGCGTTTGACATGCCATCCAATGCATGGATCATCTTACTTAAAAGACAATTGAGCGATCGGCCCATGTTGCCCTAACCAACTAGGAAACAACGATAACATAAAAGTGTTCCTTATGATTTTCGGTTTGTTAAGCATGTGCTAGTACCCATACGCCACGGAGATGTTTAAGAGGGTTAGATGGTACCTTATTCTAAAGTAATATCATTAAGAGGAGAGATTAGTTTGCGTGTTTATTTTAAATAGGCTCCTTAGGCAAACTGCTTAACCGATTTAAAATATTATTTTTTATTAGAAAACTAAATAACGCATGAAAAACATGGGCTACTTTTTACCCCAAAATCTATACCATCATCATCAGCCTTTGTAAGTCCACATAAGCCAGACATAGGCGTCCTCTTCTCCATAGGGGAGTTTTGGACCGTATCTCACCACGGAGGTCCAATTCGGGTTGGTGGGTCAACAGGCTTTTTAAATGCCTATCCGACGCATGGATAATCTTACTTTTAAGAATGATTGGGTGATCAGCCCAATTCTAACGTAGAAAATTTTTGAGTCCCCCATCGATTCGAACCTAGGCTACGGAGACAGTTAAAATCCATACCAAATAACTAAAAATAACGTAATGCAGAGCTGTGAGCTGTCTGCAAGTTAATATAAACGTAAAGTTAACCCGGCGAGGCTGTGGTGGCAAATGTAACAATGTGTATGTGGTAGGGTTTGACATACCCACTTATTAAATTGGCCATAAATATCACAATATCAATAAATTAAGTTCTAATGTTATGTTTTGTGATATAAATATAAACAATAAACGGCCTTTAATGAAAAATCTTGAATATTTTAAAAATTTTGTTATTATTATTTAGGAAAATAAAAGAAACTGAGTTTGTTTTTAAACAAAAATAGACATTATCTTCATGAACCTCTAAAATAAACAAAAACAAAATTTTTCTTTTAACAACAACTTCTAAATTAAGGAAAAAACATCTGTCTTTGGATTATAAATAAAAAACTATCATAATACTTTGGAATATCGCCCAGCACTACGCTGGAGTGAATGACTTGGTACTTCATTAATTTGCGAACAGATCCTCTTTCGAATATAGACTGCAATGTTTTTTTGGTCTTTCCGTCATCGTAAATGTTCATACACCAGAGCTAACCCTAGATTACGGAGAAAATCTGTTCGCTTTATGTTTTCTTTTTTGCTTTCCCGAAAAATAATGTTTGCGTTTGAAGCAGCTATGATTATTATGATTAGTAGATCCCATAAAAGATGGTCATAGGCCACCGCTTGCTGTTACGCTAAACATCGTAAGTAGCGCAGAGTTCATCGACAACATCTACTTCTGCTTGTACCATAATAAAATGTTATAATTTCGGGCTTCTTTTTATTTCCCGTGGTTTTCTTGATCCCTAATCTCCTGTTCTGTCTCAGATTCTACGTCATGTTCGCTGCAATGATCAGATTCGGGTTCGGAACTTGACTCGTCCGAACATTCTTGAAAAACTTACTCTATTATGAACTCAGGATGCTTTTGATCTCTTTCGAAAGTCATTTTCGTTTAAAAACTAAAACAAAAAAACAAATAATAAGCTATTAAATAAAATTACTTTACGGATTTTATCGCGTTTATTTGGCCGTGGTCACGGGTAGACTCTACCCCGTGACCACGGCCGCTGAAAGTGTCGGGAAACGTCAGGAATTTAAAATGTAAAATAAACGCGATAAAATCCGTAAAGTAATTTTATTTAATAATGTATAATATTCGCGCAAGCAATAGAAATAATTAAATAATAAGCTAATAAACCACAGAAAACAATTTTCAATTTTACTGAAATAATCATACACCAACTATGTGGCGGGGTATTACGTACCCGACAGGAGTTTGCGCACGTATATCTCAAGCGCCGGTTAGCGCAACACTGCGATCACGCCACTATAACCTACCGCGGCTTCTTATCTCCAGCTATGCGGCGAGACAAACCGTTGCAGCAAAAATTTTAAACAAAACGATCGTTGAAGAAAAGCGTGGGGTATGTGACACCCCACCACAGCCTCGCCGGGTAAATATAAATATAACGAATATAGTTAATATTGTTTGTAAATAAACATTTATTTATAGGTGGAAACAAGGGCGTGTCAATTTTTTTACAATCTGAGACGTCGTTTGTTTTTTCACAATCACTGCATTTAAACTTCTTTTCCTGGCAAATTTTTGTGCACTAGATCGTTCGTTGCCATTTCAGCGAGATTTATTAGGTAAGAGCGACCCGGATTTATTACTTTTCAGAGACTTTTCAGAGACTAATAGCAAACTGTTTAAATAAGGAGAATCGTCGTCGCTGCTAACGTTTTTAAAAAGACCAGGGTTTAAAGTTTTGTATAAGGTTAGTGTTATATATACTTCATGACATTGATTGCAGCATTACTAAATATATTTACTGCCTCCGTATCCTAGTGTTAAAGGAGTGTGCTTTAAAAATCGAAGGTTGTGAGTTTGAATCCTGCGGGGCTTAACAACTTTTCATGGTGTTTACAAGTTGGTTAGGATAATGTGGGCTTATCGCCCAAAATCCTGTAATGTAAGATTATCCATGCATTGGATGGGCATGTAAAAAGTCAAACCTGCACCTTATGATAGATAAGGTTGTGTCGGTATTCCATCTCATCGGGCTTTGAGAGTATAATGGAGTAGGGAATGCAGCTGTGTTTTCGCGTACACTGGTGTACTATAATATCTCTTGGGCAGTTAGCTGATCTATAATAAAGATTGGCCGCCGTATTCGGATTCGACTAGTACGACTTATTTCTACACATATTTATGTACATATATTCTCATACGCCAGGCATAAAGCCTTAATAAGATTAACATCTTCTGTATAATCTGAAAGCTGTCTAGTCATCTAGACTAGACAGCTTTCAGGATTCAAAATAACTCTAACTTTCGAGAACAGAACATAAATGCAGCTTAGAAGGGAAATCGGTGGTAGGTCCCCTGTTTACATTACCGGTGGTAGGTCTCCTATTTACAGGAGACCGTCTGGGTGGGTACCACCGCGGTGCCTATTTCTGCCGCGAAGCAGTAGTGTGAAAACACTGCTGTGTTCCGGTTTGAAGGGCACCGTAGCCAGCGAATTTAATGGGTAAACGAGACTTAACACCCTGTGTCTCACGGTAGGCAGCGTGTTGGCGATACCACTGGTATTGCCAATGTCTATGGGCGTCGGTGATCACTTCCCATCAGGTGGCCCGACTGCTCGTCTGCCTGCGTATGCCATAAACAAAATTAAAAATCGGTCTATAGTTCTTCAAAAGGCTTTTATTACCTTTCTCGATAAATCGCACTACCAAACTTCTGCTCAACGCTTCTGGTGTAATACTATTCTTCAGGATGAACTTATAGATCTTCTGAAGGATTAGAAATACCTGTTCTTCACTAGTTTTTAGAATATCAATCGTAAGTACCTAGAAAATTTCATCAAAATAAGTTCAATAGCTTAGACAGTATGGACAGACAGACAAAATTACGTTTGCATTTATATTATTAGTATGAATTATGAGTGCAAGTGCGCCTGTCTCTATACCTCCTTTTTTATCGCCCTTGACAGCAGATCAACAATCAGGCCACCAGATGTTGAGTGGTCACTGACACCCATAGACATCGGCCATACCAAGTAAATGTATATCTTGTTCCTCGTCCTTCAAACCGGTACACAGTAGTGTATCAAAAATAGTAAGTAACTATTCTTGTTTTCGCGCATTTCTATGTCGCCTAACACAGCTGCAAATTGGTTACGCAATAATCTTCCTGCCCTTTCTTACGATGCCCTCCTTTTCCTTTTAATTTCTCCTCATCTCGCGAAGAAAGAGGGTAAAAGGTGAATACTTCGTGAAGCGGTTGGTGGCCAGCGCCGCTGCAGTCGACCAATTGCCTTCCGGAGTTCCTGCGCAGCGCATCATATGTCGTAAAGTCACACGACGCGAATGGCCAACGCTCCGTTCTAATAGTATAAAGTTTACCACGAACCTCAACCGCTTCAACGAAAACGCCTGCAGCTGTGCCGCCATCAGACGAGGTATTTATCCTTCCTTTTATCACATTTCCAATCCGGCTTCATAACCACTTTGTCCGAGCTGTATTACGCACATGGTCCTTTGAACCGTATCCTCGTTTCTGGTCCTTTAATAGGGTCTACTATATTGCCGTTACTCGAGCTAGTTGGTTTAATCAAAATTGGCTGACGAAACTTATGTGACCACGCGCCCGTGCAACCAATTCTTTATCACTATGATTGAACGAATTTTATGTTGCTCTTTAAATTTTATGTAACAACATTTAAATGTAATAAAACAAATTAAAGTCTCGTTTATACTAAAATTGGCCGATAACGGTGCTATAAAAAGGCCCCCCCGTAATACTTTAAAGTCAGTCCTATTTATAAAAGGAACCAACGGAAGCTCTGAAAGTTTAAGGGTGTTATTGTAACATAGTCATACTGTTATCTCTCTTCCGCATCCAAAATAGATCACAAGGGAAAAATGATTCCGCGCATAATACCACACCAGAATTGGGCTGAGAGGTGATAAAATATTTGGAGTAGAGACTATCATTTAAATGAAATAAAAGACATAACATGACCACTAGCCACCTCTCTTCTTCCTATGCAGCCAAAGCTGGCTTAGCTACTCATTGTTATCCCGGGGCTTCATTAGTTCTAAAATCAGATATCTTGATTTCGGAGAGGCTAATTCCCGTGTCTCCTCCTTGGTCTCCCCTATTTCATGTTTATCTAGGGTCAAGTCTCTGAGTCTAATTTCCTTATGTTCAAGTAAAAAGAAAGAGGGGGTGCTGAGTTAGGTGAGGTGGCTCACATACCAGAAAGGGGATCGACTCAGAGGCCTTCGTTGGTCGGACTGATGTAGTGTGCAAAATGTTTTCATAAATAGCTTTGGCATAAGCTTGATGTACATCATCTATATTCGTTTATTAAAATAGGCTCTGTCTTGCGTCATCGTTATACAAAATGTTCAGTTCATTGAATTACTATTAAGCTTTTTGTTACTTAAGTTTTAATTTATTTAACTCAAAAATAGTTTAAACAAGCCTAAAAACAAAAAGGATTAAAAAAGATTTCATTAAAATGCGTTTTACGATTTATTTGCAAATATTTGAAAATTTTAGATAGACATATTAAGAGAGAAAAAGCACATTAACTGCACATAAAAATTTTATTGAAATTGGTTTCAACCTTACGACAGCGATAAAAGAAACAGCTATAAAATGTAGGCATATTTTTAGAGCAAAATAACCTTATTTGCAATGAATAGAATAATAATTTTGAATAAATTCGATATACATGAAATTTATTAAAGTTTATCATAGCTAATAGTTTATTTTAGGATAAAAATTAAATAGCTAACAAGCTGTACTTTTACGTTTATTTAGATCTAACACACAGTTATTCAAACCCTTTTTGTCGATAATGGTCACGGAGAATTCAACTCGTACTGACAGTCCGTAAACTAGGTGCAGTAATATAAAGTATAAGTGCTGTTTAACATTATTGCAATGTTATAAATAAAAAAGAAGGTTTACTGATTTTATATTTTAAAGCTTTCTTAAGCGTAGATATATAAAACGGATTTATGATAAATTTATACGGTACCTTATTTTGCTGAATGTATGTATTGAATTGAATGATGTATTACGTATGAAACGTATGATAAAATTAATATGACCTGTATTTATTTATTTTAACAACGCTATTATTATACATATAAAATCCACTAATTTAAAGAATCTTCGCGTTAGTTATATATATTTAATAGTTTTGGACTCTTCCCAGGATCCATGATCACGGGCAGACTCAGTCTGATTTGTATGATCTATAATTGTTATCAGTAGAGGCGTATAATTGTCGGAGACTAGTTCATGGACCTATTTTGGTATCACTAGTTCTTTACCTTAAGCTGAAAATCCTCGAAATGAATACAGCAACCAATAAATTTTCTAATCGATATTTAATGTCTTTTTTTTCACTCTTTGACCGACTTCCCAAACACATCTAAAGGGTGGTAAGGTAATCAATTCAAATTGGATGTTACCTCGTTGTTCCGCCACTAGTGCTCCGATTTTGTTCATTCTTTTTTAAATGATAGGTATTAGCTGCTATTTGGTCTCATTTTTGAAATAACTTTGTGTCAAGTGGATTAATAGATATTTAAGAAATTGAGAAAATTAGCGTATCAAAATTTACAAACTTAATCGATTAAATTGCAAACCTTTTCCTTTACAGTGGGGATTGCCTATGTATACTCGTCCCCGCGAGGGCAAAGACGGCTTATGTTGGACTTGCACTGACTATGAAATACTGACCTAGATATTGGGCTCTACCGCTAGCTTCAGCGGTGCGGCCCCGCCGAGTCGCGGAGGATAAGGAGAGCGGCCTATGGAATATCGACACTCCCTATCGAATTTTTCCCCCGCAACTCCACCTTGGTTGCGAAGGACAGGAAGGGCGGCAAATCTACCTCCTGAAACCTGTCCCTCGCACCCTTCCACTTGGAGCAGCCTCCTCCACGGCCTCTTGGCTTCCCCGCGGCTGGGCAGGCCGCATGTACTGAGCCCCACCGCTACGACGAATCGAGAACCTGTTCGTGGGGAAATGGCAAACCTTTTTTTTTATTTCTTGTTGGAAAAATCCAGCTTACGGATTCCCCGCCGCCAAAGTGAGGAGGCTCCCCGGACCAAGATGGAGCGGCCAGTATATCCACTAAAAAACCAATGGTTGTTCCTTTCTCGTGTCGCTGTAGCCGGGGCCGCGGGCGCTGATGACAGTCTTCGGCGACCCCGGTGCGACGTGGGCCTCGCCTCTCTCAGGCCTTTTCTCTCCGGGTGTGTTGGGACGCCCGAACCGTCGCTTTAGGCGCCGTGCCAGAACAAACAGCACGGCGCTCCCTTTTGAGCCCTTCTCTGGGCGGCGGGCAGGAAATGGCAAACCCTGGCTCAACTAACTTTTACTATCTTCTTGGCAACAATAAAGTGCGCAAGACCATACGATTATGTCTATGTTTTATGAATAAGTCAGAATAAGCATTTTAATGTTAACATTTCTAAATATTGTAATAAAATATTGTAATAAAGGCATATTTAAAGCTCATTTTATTAGGTAATATCATTATCATCATCAGCCTGTGTTAGTCTACTGCCGGACATAGGCCTCCCCTAATGCACACCTTCTCCATGAGGGGGTTTTTGAACCGTATCCCAACATGCTGGTCCAATGCGGGTTGCTGGGTAGACCGACTTTTTAAATGCCCATCCGACGCATGGATCATCTAAAACATAGGGTGTTAAGTCTCGTTTACCCAGTAAATACGCCGGCTACAGTGCCCTTCAAACTAGAGCACATAAGAGTTTTCACTCTACTGCTTTGTGGCAGAAATAAGCACCATGGTGGTACCGACGCAGACGGTCCCCTGTAAAAAGGGGACCTACCACCAGTTTCCCCGCGACCTCCGGTTGATAAAGCAATGGCCAATACCACTAGACCACGGAGGTGGTTTAAGGTAATATAGTGAAAGTTTATATACAATTTGACGCGCTAACTAATTCTTAATTTTTTGTGCAAAAAACGTTAAGCGATATAAGAGATTTAAAATACAGTTGCAGAAATCACGGGGTAGTTTTTTTCTGATTGCCGCTGTTACCCGCTTGTATTGTGCAAAATGTTATAAAAATTTGTTTCAAGTCACTTATATTTATTGGTCTTCTTCTTCTTGTTTTTCGATGACAAGTTAGTTATACAGTTGAGGTCCAGAATTTGGCAACGCTAATATCGTTCTGTCTGTGATACATTAGGTCCAGGCCTACGGACGCAGGACAAGCAGTACAGGCCAACAAGTGCGTTATAGTTTGGACGGCCGTGCAATATACACAGTCAAATGTTGGATCTCTAGAAAGCCCCCATCTGAACATGTTTTTCTTGCTACGGCCAACTAGTGTTCTAAGTCAATTCAATGCCTTGCATGTTAGCCATGGTAGCTCATGTCCAGGGAGGAGAATCTCAGAAAGATGTCCCACGGATGGAAAGTATTGCTCGGGCGATTAAAAGATCTCAAAGTCCTGGCCGGCTGAGGGATTTTCGATAGACTACTGGACGACTTGTCATTGAGTTGAACCGAATACGCTATATGGTTTGCAGTAACCGTACTAGACGTAAGGGTACAGGTGGGTCGTTGGTAAGTTTACGCATAGTATACCATGCCTTATTGCTATTATGGGTCATGTCAATACTGTTGATAGTGCTGATTTATTTCTTTCTGCGATTCCCGCAAATTTTTGGTAGCAGCTCCTTGCCAATAGAAATTGTTTCTTCCGAGAAAGGGTTTTTACTATACAGCGTACAGCGTCGTATTCTTTACAGTTCTTAACAGTTCATCAATCAATTAAGACGTTTGACCACCCCTAAGAATGAATTTAAGTGATACTTTGGACATTAAGTCAACAAGCTAATCATTACTTTTCGGGGTTAGAGGTACGTTCAAAAGAGCTACGTCTAAATTCCGAGGAAACTGCTCCTATTTTGCTTTTAAAAAGTTAAAACGGCGCTTTGAGAGAACTTGGTGAGTCCGTACAATGTGTGTAATTTGCACACATTATGGGCCTGTGCTGCGTATGGGGTATCGCAGCAAACACCGTTTTGTCACAGTGTTCCGATAGTGTGGGGACTTATACTGTAGCTGATAAAAAAAGGTCTGGGTTATACCTTCGCTTTCATCTGCTTTTATCGAAAGAAGCTGGCTGTTTAGGGTCGTCAACCAGAGCCAAGTCATTTGTTTCGGCCCACGGTACAATTGCCTGACCGCACTTGTTAAGGTCTTTTTAACCACATAGTGGATTGTGACTATTAAAATCACCGATTATAATATTAGTGCAATGTTAGCTGTATTGCTCTGGGGGGCTCAAGCTGGAAAGGAGTCCCAAGTGTCTTATAATCTATGGATTTAATGTTCACTCCGAGAGTAAAAAACACTGCGTTACCATGTTTCGGGTGAGAAGTCTCGGAGAAGAGATCAGCCAAGCTATAGGTGATCCGCTTAGTGTTCGTTCCGGGTTTCTAAAAGAAGAGGACGTCACAGCGCGTCTTACAATAAAATTTAGAGAACAGCTCGGCTTCGTCCTCGGAGAATCCCTTTGTGTTAATTGTATGCCACACTTGTATGCACACATAAGCCGGGCTTATGTGCTAGGCTGTCTGGTGGATTTCAACTTGTCATCTTCGAGAAAAGATTGGCCAGTCAGGGTCGTAAATCACTGACTGTAGCCCAGGGTGCACCGTACGTATGGAATCTTTTGGTACGACACTTGCGGAGGCTCTTTTCGTCACCCCTGAGACTATTATACGAGGAGAAAGGTAATAGGAGTAAAAGATTTGGAGGGGCTAAAGTATAACTTGTATCTTATCTTTATATGTACGTAATGTCATCCGAAATCAATAGTTCTGGAGTTAATAATTTTTTAACATTTTTCGACAAAATCCAATATTGACTTTAATACATCATCACATCATCAGCCTGTAATAGTCCATGCTGGATTCCCCGCCGCCAAAGTGAGGGGCAGCGGGGATATGTGGGCTCCCCGGACCAAGATGGAGCGCCGGTATACCCACTAAAAACCAACGGTTGTTCCTTTCTTGTCGCTGTAGCCGGGGCCGCGGACACGATCACAGTCTTCGGCGACCCCGGCGCGACGTGGCCTCGGTCCTCTTCTTCCGGGTGTGTTGGGACACCCGGAACGTCGCTTTAGGCGCCGTGCCGGAACAAACAGCACGGCGCTCCTCTTGAGCCCTTCTCTGGGCGGCGGGCACCCTCTTGCCGGCCGCCCAGGGGCTCCAGTGTCAGGGAAGGTTGCGCGCGTACGCCACTCTTCGGCGCCCTGGCCTTCTTCTGCGATAGCCAGGGCGCTCACGGCCTCCTGTCCCTTTCCGCGGCCTCCTTCCGGCCATCACGTCCTCGCAAAAGCAAGGACGGCGCCCCACGACCTTTCGCTCTCAGCATCCTGCGTACTACAGCAGGAAGCGAAGGTCGTGCCCAGACACTACGCAGCCTCGGCGTTGCTCGACCCAGGCTGGGCACTCTTCCAGCGCGTGCTGGGCCGTCTCTTCGGCACATAGCGCCACAGTGGTGGCACTCTCTGTAGGCTCCCTACGGCCACGCGGCACAGGTACCTCCCAAAACAGCCGTGTCCGAGAGAACCTGCGTCGCGCGGAACGTTGAGAGCCATGTCCTCTTCTAGCCACCACTTAAGAACGGGGCGTATGGCTTCTTTGTTTGACGGCCGGCGCTGGGGTGCTCCAGCCGCAGCTCCCACTCCTGTATTGCAAGGGAGCGCAATCTCTCTCTGCGCCCCTTATCTCTTCCGGGGCTGGCGTAAAGCCCCCGTGACCTCGCCTCCTCGCGCCAGAAGAAGAGTGACGCAGGATTTCTGCGTCTAGGTCCCAGGGCAAGGAGCCAGCCAACAGGCACGCCGCCTCGCCGGAGATGGTCCGGTAGCCCGTACGGCCGGATCGCCAACACCCTCTGGGTTCTCCTTAGTACAGCAGTACTCTCCTTTTGGAGGGTGTCGGCCCACACGGGTGCCCCGTACAGGACCATGGACCTGACGACTCCGGCGTACAGGCGGCGACAGGAGCTGCTAGGTCCTCCAGTATTGGGGAGCAGTCTGCCGAGAGCTGCCGCTGCTCTCGCCACTCTAGGCGCGAGGCGCTCAAAATGGGCGCAAAACCTCCATCGGCGGTCTAGGACTAGGCCGAGATATTTCATCGTCGGCTTGACGTCGACGCGGACGCCGCAAACGACTATGTGGGCGTCCGCAGGTGGCTTCGAGGCCCGTAAAAAAAGGGCCTCGTTTTTCGAGCGCCACCTCTAGTCCTACCGCCGGATGCGCCCATGTGCTTGAGCGACCCGCGGTGGCGAGAATCGCAGCCTGCGAAAATTGGTGCCACGGGCGGTGACGAGGTGTCGTCCGCGTAACAAGTGACGTCGAACCCTCGATATTGCCGCCAGTAGCACCCAATCAAAACCAACGTTCACAGAAGCGGTCCCAACACCGACCCCTGTGGAACTCCACGCTACCTCGATGGTCCGGAGCCCATCTCGGCACGGGAACTCGACACGTCGATGCGACAGGTGGCCCCGATCACCCTTTGCGGTAGGGAGGCACCCCGTGGTATCGGAGCGCCTCCTTTATGCAGGCCAGGAGGGTGTTGAATGCGTTGGCGATGTCGAGTGACACCGCCAAAACACCCTCACCCGAGACACCGCATCCTGCGTCAGGGGACCTGACCCGCAGCACCGCGTGGACGGTCGACCGGCCCTGCGGAAGCCATACCCACTCGCCAGATTTGGACCGACGTGCTCCAGGTGCTGGACGATGCGGGCCGCCACGATTCTCTCAAGAGTTTTCCCCATCGTCCAACAGCACGATCGGCCTGTAGGCGGAGGGCGGATCCCGACGCCCTCCTTTTGGATGAGACGAGTCTGCCTCTTCCACCTCTGTGGTATTAAGGCTTGAGCCAGACAGGCGAGAACATCGTCCTCACTCTGGAACTCAGGGCGTCCCCTAGGGCCAACGCCAGCGCGCGTCCCGGAATGCCATCGGGACCCGGGGCGGTGCGTTTGCCCCTCATTTTAGAAGGGCCGCACCGAAACATAGGCCTCTCCTAACACACCCCTATTCATTAAGGGGTTTTTGGATCGTATCCCTCCACGTTGGTCCAATGCGGGTTGGTGGGTGGACCGACTTATTACATGCCTATCCGACGCATGGATCGTCTTAATTTTCAGACAATTGGCCAAAATTGGCAATCGGCCCAAATTGCCCTAACCAACTAGGAAAAAACAATAAAAATTTGCAGGATTCGAACCCACGACCTCCGATTTCTCAAGCACACGCCCATACCTCTAGGCTACGGAGGCAGTGACTTTAATACCTATACAATAAGGTATCATCATCATCATCAGCCTGTGATAGTCCACTGCTGGACATAGGCCTCCCTAATACACCTATCCATTAGAGGGTTTTGGACCGTATACCACCACGCTGGTCCGATGCGGGTTGGTGGGTGGACCGACTTTTACATGCCCATCCGACGCATGGATCACCTTACTTTTCAGACAATTGGGTGATCGGCCCAGAATTGCCTAACCAACTAGGAAACAACAATGAAAATTTGTTGAGTCCCGCAGGATTCGAACTCACGACCTCCGGCTTCTAAGCACGCGCCTATACCATTAGGTAATAAAGTACATAACATTTTTAAAATTTGGAAAAAAGCCACTTGTGTACTGTAGAGGTAAACGCCGCGCCGGCCTTAATGTCGACCCTTTTATTTTTATACTAAATCGTGCGAGTTTATTGTTGCCGTTGTTAATATTAAGTTCAGAGGAAAGGTTTAAAGTAATAGTTTAGTAAAGTTTTCATGAAACTGACTGTTTACTTATTTTGTTAGCAGCAACAATGATGCGTGACCCTAAATCTACTAACGCGTTAATTGGTGTTGTGTACAATAACTATTTCATGTGACGCCATAAGTAATATCCGCAAGGTGTTAAATCAGTACACCTTGCGGGCCACGGTGTTGGTTCGCCTCTACCTTATGGTCACAAAGTGTCTAGCTATAAGCCGATACGAAACTGAAGGGATCGAATTGTTGGGAAAGAATCTTTTAAAAGTTAGATCTTTGCTGATGAGCTCCTACTTTAATCACGTGACGATTTTCACCTCGCAGAGCCCAATAGTGACTGTTATGCCGTCTCTGTCAAACATCTTAGTTTTTTTTTTTACCTTTTTCCCCAAGCAAGTATGTGCCAGGGACCTTGTTTGCGCTCTTTTTTCTTATATTCTTTATTAAAAATTTCAATTTTACATATACATATACACCGCATAAACATTCATTATTTATATCGGATGCAGTCCTTCCTTACATGTTGTATTCATATTTTTATACATTTCTATGTAGAAGTGTAACTTAAAAATGTATAAAGCAATGTTGCTTGGTTTGCATTTTACATGTCTGAATATCGTTGTTAATTACATTATGTACTATTCTTACTTTTTAATATTTAAAATTACTTATTAATTTATATTTTCTTACTTTTATTAGACTTAGACTTTCCTTATGCGTTCAATCACTCCGTCGCCGGTCTCCATGTCGTCCACCGAGGTAATGGTGACTGAGTGGAATGCCATCGGCGGGTTGCTGACTGGCTTACCGACTGCGGCGGCAGCATAGGTCGTGGTCTTATTTAGTTCCTCTGTTCCCGATGTGCTCCGTTAAGTTTTCTTACTTCCTGTTGGTTTTCTTGTAATGCTTTCTGTGAGTTTCTGTATTAAGTTTTCTCCTACTATTTGAATTTATTTTTCTGGCTTCTCTATTAATGTAACTTCTCCTTCTTTTTTCTTGTCATTTTTAGTTTCTAATTTTAATTTTTCATCTACATCTTTTACAATTTGGTACATTTTATCAAAAGATTTTATTAATTCCTGTTTGATTTCGGTTTTTAAATTCCGAGAGTTATTGAGGTTTTTGTTTTCACTTATTTAGCGCCGCTCTTGCTAATGCGACGCTATCCTGTTTTTCTGTCTATATTTTGCAGGTATGTTTTTTTGCGGAGTATACTGTTTGCAACGTCGTATTGGTAAACAGTTCCGTACGTGTTGCCGGAATAACTTTTGGCAGTTTTTTGGGCACTTCAGGTCACGTTTCCTTCCTCTCCTTTTCTTTTTCCCATTCTCCTATACTCCTTCTTACTTTACTTATAGGGTTGGTTGGCACCGTCGATAGTCCCGCCATCTCCTTTCTCAAAGGTGGACTGTGTCGCATCTTATTGTTTCACAATGAACCTAATATCTAAAACAAGAACGATAAGTTCGCACGTGTTACAACAAAAACGAAGGAGTCAAATTAAGTGCTGATGTGGCCCTTCTTTTATGAGTTACATACTCTACATTCTAGTATTTCCTGGTACTTGGTATTATTACATGTGCGTTTTTTTTTTAATTTTAGGATTTTTATGTACTTTATTATACCCTATTGGTAGGTTTTAAAGTTAGGCACCTTTTAATGGGCTTTATAAACAATTTTTGTTAATAGAACTCCATTTTTAGTTTAAATTAAAATGTTAGTATGACGCTTCATTTTTTACTATCACTACATTCAAAGAGACTATATTAAAAGTTTTAACCTCTAAGTGGTGATTATTGATTTAAGTCAATAAAAAAATGATTAAACAATAATAAGTACATTAAAATTTGTGTAGAAATAAGTAAGTAATAAAATAAATTTCGATTGTTTGAAAAATACAAAAAAATTAGGAACTCCAGAACCATTGATTGTAAGGGGTATTCCATACATAGCGCTAGGATAAAAGCCCGTCAAAATCTTTTACACACACCTTTTACCTTTCAGCTTTATCTTGCTCTACTGAATACTTTAGCTTTATAACCTATTCAAGAGACGTTAGAGTATGACAATTACTAGCAATCCTCTAGCTACCACCAACTTTCAAAATAATGATAATATAATATTGAATTAAACAGTAAATATATGCAATAATTCAGCTGTTATATAGCAATACTATATACGATTAACAGCACTGGCATACAAATTTTAACACATTTATTTTAATGTGTAAATAAAAAAAATTAGTCAATTTAAATGATTGTCATGAGACATTGTAATAAACGTATATAATTATAATAAATGTAATAAAATGTCCTTTTGGCTTTTTTATGGCTAAAAAATTTTCAGGAAGACAACTAAATATATCTTCTAAATTTAATTTAATATGAGAAAACGAAATCAATTCATTTAAGGCTTAAATAGCAATTTTACTACGCATAGTTATCCCGGCAAGGGTTAAGATGAATTATATTAGAATTGCCCTCGATTAAAACCACCATATTGTTCATTACTGGCTCCTAAATGATAGATGGGGTCACAGGTACATTTTAGACTCCAGTAGCTTTGGCCGCCAAAGCTGCTCCGTCTCTAGCATGAGGCAAACATTGGCTTGATTTACTAAATAGCTCAAAATAATGTTCGATGAATAAAATTTACTAGCATACCATAAATTTTATATGGTACTTATACCATATAAATTTTACGAGGAAGAAGATCACGAAATTTGTACAATATATTTTTTATGCAAATAGTATAAGTTTAGTCATACATTTTGAAATTTTGCTTACTACTTTTAACACTGACGTTAAGTTAACTGTCATTTTATTAACACACATTAATAAACATTCACAGGAAAGTTTGAGGATAGTATGCTTATTATTTTTAAACTCAATTTTATTCTTATTAGTAATTTCAATACAACGAGCAAACTCCAACGAGACTAAGCTTTGTAATATAACAAATCCGCATAATCTATTAATTAGCAAGAAATAAAACAATTGACCCACATCAATGTCAATAAGGAAAGCTGAGGCTGCTTCTGACAGATTAGCATTAAAATAATTCAATGGCTGTTGCAAAACTTGAATCTTTCGTTTAACGACCAATATATATGCAATATATAGGTAGTTGCTTTTCACCTACCTTTAATAAAATTTCGAGATAAATTTCTACGTAAATATAATAAATATAATATAATATAAATATAATATAAGTTGTCTTTAATAATATTTATAAAAATTTGTTTGGTGTATAATAAACAGTGATCCCAAAGAGTAATTGAAACATGAGGATTGTTAATTGATTGCTACGCAAATAATTTAAAAATTAATTTTTAAAAATTTTTATCTAGATTCCGTTGTTCATAATACACCAATATTGCATGAGTATTTAATTGTTTATTTAAAAATTTTATTAAACCGCAGAAGACATAATGCTTATACGCAGATTTTATACTTTATTTTAAAACTTATATTTAAAATCGGAGTCGTATGTGAATCTTAATCTCTTTTATTCACAACAACACACAAATACCACCTAGTTTTTTTTACGAAATACTTTTTGACGGATTCGTTGGTATTGTGATTAATATTTTCAAGTAAAAAAAATCTTCAAATGACCATAAAAAACGTAAAAAACGTTTCTTATAACTTTGCCATTGCGTTTTGTAAATGTTTACTAACTACAGTAAAATGGAATGAAATTAATAATCTATGAAGCGCGTCAAGAAAACACAGTATGTTGAAACAGATTTTCCAGCCGAAACAGAAACCGAATACTTAGCAAAGGCGTCAGTTTAGGCCGAAGCGAGACATTTTTTTTTCTAAATCTTCTATAAAATGAAAAAATAAAACAGACCTATACAAACGGAAACATACAATTTTTCTACACTTTATAAAAAACAACTTATTATTTTAAATATATACGTCCATTATTGAGACATTATTTAAATTCAACTAGAAACTAAATTTTCTCATTCCAGCTTTAAGACATAACGCATAATATTTTTCATATCTTGCTGAATAAAATATTTTACGGTATCGTATATTAATTAAATGTTCTTTTTTATACGTAGCTTTCCCTAGAAACCTATTTAAGGCTCTAAAAAGACTTTCTTATCCTTTTGATCTCAGATGAATTAAGAATATTTCCACGAAAAATCTTGACTGACTGAAAATCAAAAGCGAATTTCTATAGAATATGATGCTAAGGTTTTAGCTACTTCAACAATAGAAAAAATAAAAAAAAGAATATTGAATTTTAAAAATGGTAACATTAAAATGGTGTTTTATGAGTTATTCTTAAAACATAGTTAAATGTTCTCGAGAACGAATGCTTTATGTAGGCCAGTTTATGAAGTGCTATGTAAAACATAGTTTAATTCTAGCTCTTACGATTTAACTACTTTGCTATTTAATCGCTAGAGGTTGTGGTTTTTGACGCTTTAATTTTTTTAAATTTCCTAAAACTATATATTAACCTACTTATTAAAAAATAAAAAAAATAATTGGACCACATAACAGCTACCAATTAAAAAAAATATCAAAATCGCAGTACTAGGCACGGAGCATAGAAGTAACATATATATAAAAAATAATGAATGTAATGAAAACGAATGGTTTAGGTTTGTAAAGCCGGTCTAACATAAATTATGTTTGTAATGCCGTTTTCGCCGTATCATTAGTTCATTAGTATTTTATGAAAAAAAATGGTGACGTGCGAATGCATGAGAACACGTTTTGTAAAATAAAACACAAAACTTAGTTTGTTTTAATAATTTAGACCAAAAATACGGCTGAGAGTATTCAAATAGACACTGTTGATGCTTAATAAATAATTAACAGCACGTTTGTCAATGAAGCCCCTCTAATGATCTATGCTAATGGAAATGTGATGTAATCAGCGAAATTAAGTCGGCGACGAAAATAAACGCTTGTGTAAATAGGGTAGGAGGCAGTAAACAGTTGCGTTATCATTAATCGATATGGGCTTGATATTATTTAGCTGAATTCAATTTTGAACTTATAATTTATTGCATTTAACTTTTTACACAAATAAAGGTTACAGAGGTGGTTAAGTCCACTGAAAGAGGCGTGGTTACGAAAATTCAGCGTAGGTGCACTAGATAATATGGATTAACATAAAAATACATGGTTCCACTTCATAATCGTCATCATTAGCTGTGTTAGTCCACTACTGTTCATAGGCCTCCTAACATCACTCTGATAACACAGACTATCCCTGGTAAATTAATTTTAAGTAAAAATAATAATGATCCACAACAATTGCCAAGTCGCGCCTTAAGAAAAATGTGATTGAATGTATAGAACCTTTCAAGTTTACTCATGTGAGATACAGAGATGTTATCAATGTTTTTAAATCTCTATACATCAAAAGAACAACAGACTTTTGGGGGAGCTTCATATAGGTGAATGCTGGTATTACATTACAGTATTACATATCGATAACAACACTTATCCTGTTATCGATGTAATATTACTGCACCCAGCACCTATATTCGATATGTGTATAGAAAGAGTAAAGTAATATCAGTTCTTAAATCGGGTAATAAAACTGCTCCAAATAATTTAAGACCAATATCCATACTTCCTACTTTAATAAATTACTTAATAATGTTTTTGGATCAACAAACTTAACCTAGTTAACCTACCGAAACATTTTCATACAAAAAAACGTTAAATAATGAGCAGTATAATTTTAATAGGGATTGTTCCACAACTGACGTAGGCATTCGGCTTACTACAAGCATATACGAGGCTTGATAAGCATCGCAGGATGCCTTAGGTATTTTCTGTAATCTTTCAGAGGCATTTGATTGTGTTTAATTTGTTAACTATTTCACTATGGTGTTAAAAATACCGCACTCGATCTTCTGATTTCGTACTTGATTCATCTAATTCAGAGGGTAGACGTGAATGGAGATTTCCCGGGCTTCTGTTCTCCTGGGTTCTCCTGAGGCCCCGTTGAGAATGAGTATCCCACAATGATCTTTTCTCCGCACAACAGTAAACGCCAAATTACAGTGGGGGCCTCCATATAAATGGACTGGTAAGTAAACTTAGCTTCGCGGCATATACTGCAAAAAAATTAAACAAATAACTGACGTCGAGACATCCCAAAAACCGTTGAAAATTTAACCATCAATAAATTAAAAAAGTTATAAAGTTGTGTTTGTTTATGTGTTAAAGGTTATTACAATGTAATTGAGTTTTAAATAATAACACATTCAGGTGAATGCCTACTCCAAGGTTTTTTGTTCAATAAGATTACAAGTTTATGCTTGTACTCATTTGTTATAATTTTAATGTAGAAGACGAAAAAAAACAGTCCCTGGAAGTTTCTTCATAGGGCAGAGGTTCCTCGGAACTGGTGGTAGCGTTTTGACAGTCAATAAATGATTGTGTCACTCCTATGTTGAAAAAGATTATTGTAAAGGCAAGTGGGTCCTCCTGCGACAAGATAGAGTATTCGCACAGTAGCCGGTGTTGACTGGATGAGAATAGCCGATCATCGGAAGCGGTGGCGTGCATTAGGGGAGGCCTATGTCCAGCTGTAGATTATTATGGAAAGTGTCTTGTGGTCATTTTATAAAATATTTAGTATTACGTATTTTATAAATATTTTAGAAATTATTATTTACGTCGTCGAAAACCACAACCTTGTAGGACTCATTTCAAAGGCTAGCTGTACCCTAGAGATAAACTTAATTAGTGATGTACAGCGTTGTATGCGTTTTGTTTTATAATGATATTTATTAAAAAAAAGTTTTATGTAGAATAGGCAAAGTAAATATATGGTTGGAGCAAACGAAAACGTTTTGTTTGCACTTTTTTCTTGTCTCTTTAACTCTCTGCCAACAAAAAATCTAATTTCACCCAAACGACTGAGCCTCTTGAAGTCTTTCCAGTTCAATGATGCTTGATCCTTACTGCGTTAATAATACGTTGTGTTTCACGACCCAGTGCAAACAAATAAAAGCTACAATTGTGACCTGTTTGACTTCCTATGTGGGATACGTAGAAAGTCAAGTACGGATTTTTTTCTTTCTTCTAAACGGGTAAGAATATGTATTTAAAACAAATGAAATAAGTGGGTAAGGGTCCAAACAACAATATATAGACTAGGCTAAGTAGGTCCATCTCAAATAAGCTTAAAATTTAGAGGTTTCTCTATAAGCGTTACTAACCATGACAGTTGCTTACGTGTATTTTATATATTTAAACTAAGACAAATTGAACATAATACTTTCTGTTTCTTTAGCGCCTGTATAGCATTCATACATGATAATAAATACAATTTTTTACGAATTTTATCGCGTTTAAATACTTTACAATTATTTAAAAATTATACCTGACGTTTCAAGCCCCTCTTCAGTCCATGGGCACGAGACTGTCTAAGATGTGCGTCGAAATGTCAATGTAAATTCGGCTTCTGTCAAATATAAATATAAAACTATGTGATCCGATGAATGCATACTGAGCTGATAGTATCATGAGGTCTTGCAGGATTTGTGTTCTTCGTTTTTACTTTTCAAATACAGGGTACAGGATACAGGTGCTTCTCTTTACAGGGTAAATACCGTCATGGTACCTATTTCTGTACAAATAGGTACCATGGCGGTATTTAAGTAAGTAGTGCATAAACACTACTGTCATCAGTTTTGAAGGACACGATAGCCAGCGTAATCACTACGTTATCGTGACGTCACTTCTCATAACTCAAAGCAAGTGAATATGTAACGGCTTACGTTGCATTTTTTATAGCCAGGAGTATACCATATATCAAGAGAGGAATGTCTTGTTTACCTCATTGCCTTAATCAACAAAAAATACATAAACCTTACTATAAAGAAAAGTTTAAAAAAATAACATATTATATAACTAAATCTCATCTTCTTTTGAAGTCCGTAATTACAGCAATAATACGTTTGCAAGTACTACACTAGAGAGTTGGATGAAAATTTATTATATTACAATGATAAACTGTACCAATTCAAGTTTTAATGACAACCTTTAGTCCAGTAAAATTCTGCACTGTATGACACATAGAATAATTTTTATTTGCAAGCAAAAGGCAGTTTTTACTTTATTAAAGATAATATTGGCTTTAAGTCCGGTAGCAAGATATGTTAATAAATGAATACATTTTTTTTTCTAAATATACATCATTAAACTCCAACTTACTTGTTTGTCACAACACTAAAAGTTTTTCGTCAAAACATTCCCTGGAAACCGTCAATAAACTGTATATACATGTATGATGTATATTTTTTCATTAAATAAGTGTAAAATTGATGTGTTGCTTTTAATAAAATTGTATCGGTTGTACATATTATATTGTATTAGGTTGTACATTGTATGTAGTGAATTTGTAAGTTTTTTTTTCGCAAACATTGGCAATTTATATAAATAGATAAGTATGATAGTTAAGTAAAGTAGTAGCCTGACAATATTAAATAAAGTATCTAGAATAGCTATAGAAAAGCTAAATTCAATTAACATTCAACAGTAAAAGAGATTAAAGAAACTTAAACTGGCGTCGGAAAGTATCTGTAGGATTGGATAAAAGCCGTGAAAGAACCTTTGAATGTTGTAAAAGATGATATTTCTCGTTTGACTAAGTACAATTTATTGCTGAATTATTTGAAAAGTAATTTATTATTTTAATACGCCTTAAGGAAAATCTCTAGATGACTTGATTATTATCGTCAATTATAATCCGTAGAGATATATGTGGTGATTTGAACTAAACAATGAACACTATAAAAACTACCAATACGTATCTTTTTATCCTTATTAAGAAAACTCTAAATCAGCTCAGAACTGGATATAATCCTAATAGTTTATATCATAAAACAGTCATGTTTTTTAAATGTCAAGTAAAATTAATAATTTGTATGATGAACTTTTATTGCAAGTATCAGGTTTGGAATATTTATCATTTTAGTTAAATTTGAGATTCAGACAAATAATATATTGTAAAACGTTGAAGGTTAAAGCTTTTATAAAAAGCAATAAAATCCGTCGTAAATTTTGAAGGCTTTCTAAAGTAATATTAAAAGCGTTTTATGGTTCCATTCATAATTACATTTCGGTGATAGTTTGAGTGTACTCGGTAAAGTGCACTTAATTTTTTATACCGAAAACAATGATATTCAATCTTTTTTTTGGAAAACATCAAGCTAATACAATAAAACATAGATATATATGCCAGTTACATAGAAACAAGTTTTCACATATAAATATCTAAGAATAGACGCCGTGAGTACTGAAACTTATCTAAATATATGTAACGGTAACATCAAAAAAAGCAAACAGTGAAGCAGAATTTAAACCCAATTCAAATGATTCTAAGCTACAGTATAAAACCAATGAATAGTCAATGTTTTTTTTATAGTAGATATATTTGAATTAAAGATATTAACAGTACATGTTCAGCGACAGAAAAATGTTTTTTTTTTTATATATTTCGTCGTGTGAAAAGGTATGCAGAAAATTGGATGCTTTCGTCGTGATATAATCTTCTCGCAAAAATTAAAGAAACTAAAAAAAATTCATTGATGTTTCCTAGTTGGTTAGGGTAATTTGGGCCGATCACCCATTTGTCTGGAAAGTAAGATGATCCATGCGACAAATGGGCATGTAAAAAGTCGTTCCACCTACCAACCCACATTGGACCAGCGTGGTGGGATACGGTCCATAACCCCCTAATGGATAGGGGTGAATTAGGGGAGTCCTATGTCCAGCAGCAGACTATCACTGGCTGATGATGATGATGATGAGACGGTAAAATTTTCTTTTAACCTACGCATTTCTCCTAATATTGTCGAAAATACAGTTAATTAACCAAAAAAAGGGAAAATGGCATTTTTTTATCACATTAACGTTTCAGGTGGGAAAAATTCTTTTCAACCAGCCATGACAATTTTTTTAAATTGCAATCTTTATGGAGAAAACGAAACCTTCTATCCGTATGCTAGGCGGCCAGTAATTTCACAGATATCGGTAGTAGAGTTAAAATGGGCCCTTTTGCATTCAAAATTCGATATTCGAAGGCAAACAGACGTATCTGACTCTTGCAAAAACCAAATTAAAGCTGAATAAACAGGCTATGTCTTGGTCTTGGTTGAAATTAAATTAGTCTAGGTTGAAAAAAAATCTATGTCCGTAAAGCTAAAAGAAAATGTGAATTTTTGTTAATTTTCTTTGTGCGGTGGTGCTCTAAAAATTTTAACCAAAAATTCATACACTAGAGCCTTCAAGCTTAAAAAGCTATGTTTTTTAATTTCTGTACGACTGATTTTAATTGAAATACAGCCTGTTGAAAAATAACATTTACTCGTATACTCTTATCCATGCAGAAAGTGACATAATCATTAAATGACACAAGATTACTGTCTGTATATCGATTATTCATAAAACCATGCGGTTGATCGATTAAGGAATGAGAAATTGTAGCATACAGTTGCTTAAAAACAACTTTTTGAAAAAAATTGCAATTAAGCATTATTTAGAAATTAGTCTATAATTTTTAACATAATTTTTGTGAATAGGTGATATATATGCAGATTTCCAAATGTTTAGAACCTTCTTTTGTCGATCTTTTTAAAAGATCAGTACTAAAAGGCTTTAAGAGCATCTTATAATTAGTTGTGACGATATATTGTCCGGTCCAGCACCTTTAGTCAGGTCCAAGGTATTTAGTAACTTAAGTACTTCAGTCATCAGGATAAATTTCTTTTTTACTAATATAATTCGTGACTGCAACTGTATCAAATTTTAGTATACCATAATCGAACGTTGAAGATTGTAAAAAGGTGGCGTAAAAGTACGAAGAAAATAAGCTACAGGTGTCATCGCCTGCTTCAGCTATATCAGTTTCGTAAAACGTTTGGGAGGTTAAGGTATGAAAACATTTGAAGATAGATTTTATGTACGACCAAATTTTTTGGTGTGCCAAGAAGAGATTCTTCGGTTTGCTTAATATACGCTTCAAAACTTTCTTTTTCTAACCTCTTCGAACGATCTCTTAAGAAAATAAGAGGAATTTTAAGTTGCAAGTTGCCATTAACCTTAATTTGATATTTAACTTTTTCTTTTAGTATTTTTCTAAGTGATGAGCTATGCCATAAACGATGTCATGTTATCGTAATTTCCAGTAGTATTTGCTCCTACCTCTCAAATTCAATACATCGTTTTGTTAAACTTCAAATTAAATTTACAATGATGTATGACATTTATCTTTAAGGACTAATGGATCAGCGCGAAAGGAGACTTTAAGATTTTCCGTGGTTAGAATGTAATCAAAAATTCTGCTATTTAGATTGGAACAATCGTTCGTTTGAATCAGATTACACTGTGTCAACGTATGAGAAAAGTTATTTTGACCTTCATCCGTTATTCCTTGTGGTTAAAAATATTATGAATATTCCGCTTCACTAGGTGATATTAGGAAGGTTAAAGTCTCCCATAATTACAAATTTATAATTAGGATATGAACTAACTATAGAGAACAATTTGTGAGAGAAATTGTTAAGGTGAGCCTGTAGTGGAAAACCCAAAAATTAAGTCACATTGGTATTGAGTTATTGGATAAGTGTTTTTGTAATTTTTCATTAATAGGGTAACCCACAGGTCTTAAGCAGATTAATGCCAAAAGAAGAGATGGATTTGCATGCTGCTCGAAGAACACTTCCATCTCTAGTCTGTTTTGTTGATCGGTAATGACGGTCACGACGCCAAATTATATATCTATCATCAAAGAGTTCTTGATCATTAATCCCTTCACATAGCCTCGTTTCTGTCAGTGATATAATGTCAAAATTATTTGGATTTAGGTTTCTATTAAATATACTCGTCTTTGTGCGAAATCCTTAAACATTCTGATTATAAACGTTAAATTGGTTTTGAACTTATATAAAAATAGCTATAACAAATTACACGTTAATTGAAACGGTATAGGTTAAAGATTACATTAGTTTTTATATTCACTTACAGGTAACATTCCTTTGAATAGTACTATATGATTCATGCTTAACATAGGGCAGGTACACGTCCCTGGGACCTGGATGCAGAAATTCTCGTGTCACTCTTTTTCTGCCGCGAGAAGGCGAGGTCTCAGGGCTGCACGCCAGCCCCAGAAGAATTTAGGGGGTGGAGAGACGAATTGCGCTGCCTTGCTTTACAGGATTGGGTGTTGTAGCTGGAGCACCCCAGCGCCGTCCGTTGAACAGTGGAGGCCATAGGCCCCGTATTAAAGTGGTGGCTTACAAGAGGACACGGCTCCCTAACATTCCGCGCGACGCAGGTTCTCTCGGGACATGGCTGTTTCGAGAGGTATCTGTGCCGGCTGACGGATATGGAGCCTACTGAGGAATGCCACCACTGTAGCCTAAATTGAGCAACGCCAAGAGCTGCGTTGTGTCGTGGGGCACGGCCTTTCGCTTCCTGCCGTAGTGCGCAGGATGTTAGAGAGCGAAAAGTCGTGAGGCGCCGTCCATGCGTTTTGCCAGGACGTGATGGCACGGAAAGAAGGCGGCCGGAGAAGTGCTTAAGAAGGGGTGCCGTTCGTGGTTCGTGCTCGGCACCTAAAGCGACGGTCCGGGTGTCCCAACACACCCGGAGAGCAGAGGCCCGCCACGTCACGCCAGGGTCACCGAAGACTGTCATCAGTACTCGCGGCCCCGGCTACAACGACATGAGAAAGGAGCAACCTTGGTTTTTTAGTGGGTATACTGGCTGGTCTATCTTGACCCGGGAAGCCCCACATATCCCGCCCTCTCTCTCCGGCGGCGGGGAATATGTAACCTGGATTTTTCCAACGGGAAAAAAAGGGCGGGTACACGTAAACGTTGTTAACATGATTGACTCGGTTCCCGAACTGTAGTAATATTGTATGCGTAATTTTTTTTTTTAATTAATAAATGAGATGTAAAAAATCTCTCTGTACCTCTTTTACGCTATACTAAATCCTTTTTTCATTTTATAAAAATAATTTGAAATGGTCGTTTTTTCTGAAAAATATGTTAGAATGTTTGACCCAAACAAATTTAAAATTATATTGTTTTGTCAGTGACTTGGCTTTTGACAACAAATTATAGAACAACATTGCATTCGAAATGAGATGTTACAATCTTCTACTTTCAATTGTGTTTGTCAAATTAATATTCTGTTTATGTGAATATATATATATATATATATATATATGTAATACTTATTTGACTTTAATTAACTCTCGTTTAGGTAAATGTTAATATCACCGTCTTGTTTTCGCTCTATGAATATATAAGTATTGTTTATTGATTTGATTGACAGAAATTGTTGTCTAAGTGTCATTACCATTATTAATGATCAACCTATAGTCAATACAAAATTTTCCGGGGATTTGGTTGATACTGATAGTCTATAACTGTTAAACTATAAATACGTTCTTACGATTTCCTTTTTGAAATGATTGAATCAATAAAAGTAATTAAGGGAAACCCAAAAACCTCTTACAATAACGGATTGTTAAGAATCTTGCTCATTTAGGTAATTGCTTTGGCCAAAAAAATTATAATAAATGTATTGAGTTCCACATAAATAATGTTTTACCATCTCCAATTCTCTTTTAGAATTTAGCTTAACAATTATTAATAAATAAACAAATGAAAGAAAAGAGTATGAAGTCCAGATGAATATTTTGAGAAGAATATATCTTAGATAGAGTCATCATCATCATCATCATCATCATCATCAGCCTTTAAGTCCACTGCTGGACATAGGCCTCCCGAATACATCCATTAGGGGTTTTGGACCGTATCCCACCACGCTGGTCCAATGCGGGTTGGACCGCCTTTTACATGCCCATCCGACGCATGGATCATCTTACTTTTCAGACAATTGGTGATCGGCCCAAATTGTCCTAACCAACAGGAAACAACAATGAAAATTTGTTGAGTCCCCGCAGGATTCGAACCCACGACCTCCGGTTTCTAAAGCAAACGCCTATACCACTAGGCTGCGGAGGCAGTTATAGTTATAGATAGAGTATAATTATTTCTATTGCTTGCACGAATATTATACATTATTAAATAAAATGACTTTACTTTTGTTTTGAACACTTTCCTGATGTTGTAATGGTTTGGGTGATTTAAAGTATGGTCTTACACTGCCGACTTGTTGGGTCTTTTATGTTTAATGTCAGCTATATGTTCCTTCACGCGGGTTCTTATTGCTCGCTTTGTTTGTCCAATATAAGAGAGGCTGCAGTCACAATCTAGCTTGTACATTCCTGGATCTTGTAGAGGAATATTGCACATGACAGGTGGTAGGAATTGACCAATCTTCTTCAGCGGCTTGAAATAAGTTTTGATTGAAGCACGCCTCAAAATGTAGCCAATCTTGTCAGTTACTCCACTGTGGCTGCCTTAACTCGGTCACTGTGACGCTGCCCTGGCCTGCAAGCTTGTTGCTCGCGCAGTACTTGTTGCGGTAAAGGTAGGTAAAATAAAAGAGTATTATATGATACAAAATAATATAAATTAATTTGAACCGAAAAATATGACCAAATTCAAACAGCATACAATCATTTTGCGCAATATAAGCGGGTGACAACGTGCCATCTGCAAAAATCTATCCCGCCATTTCTGCCACAGCATTTTAAATCTATAATACCCTTAAAGTCTATTAATTTAAACAAAATGTCGTCTATGATTCATAAAACGTATCACATACATAGAATGAAGAATTTTTTAATTGCAATAACTATCATGTTAACATAAACTGTAATATCTAAAATGAGCTTTAAATATGCCTGATTGCTATTTTTAAAAATATTAACATTAAAATTCAGGTAGTACAATTAACAGTTTAAGTCTACCTCTTATAGCTTAGCCTGTTTTTGCAATTTAATCGCGCGTGGTCGTGATTTTTGACTCCAAAATTTTCTTTATTTCTTACATATCTTTATAAAACTACTAATGACAATTATTTAAAATAAATGAGGCTGTATGTGCTATAATGCCTATAATTGAAAAAATAATGGACAAAAAATTTGGAGCACAAGAAGCGGAGCAACAAGGTAACATTTATAAAAAAGTACTCTCCGAATACAGTACCTCCTTCCTTCGGGAAGTCGGTCAAAAAGGACCACATAACATTAAAGGTAATTGATGTCATGTGGCCCAACCAAAAAAAAATTGAATTTGGTCCATCGGATAAATGGGAAAATTACAAAAAAGCATACTCTTTATATTAAACCACCTTCTTTTTGCAATGAAGCGAAATACAAATTGTTTGTGGAATCGTAAACAATGGAACTAGCAGAGGGCTAAACAAGACTTAAAGGTTTTTTAGCTTTGTTTTTGTTTAAAGAATATAATTAAGTATATTAAAAGCTTATGCGGTGTTTTACAGAGCTAATAAATGCTTTTGTAACACACAAAAACTATGCTCCAAATTTGATATTTGCTGTTTTTGTAACTCAGCCATAAAGTACAAGTTATTATCATCTCTTATGCCATCATATCCATTTATTCTTGTGGACATTTCCCCAAGTAATCATGGGGTAGAGTTCTAATAATTAATAACCGTTTTACGCAATGCTGCAGGTATTGGGCATCCACAACTCAAAGGGTTTATTGTAATAATTGATAACCCAGACTGATTTTTGCGTGTCCATTTCATATATGACTCATCTTACTTTTCTTCAGACATTTTAGTGGTCGGCCCATATTTTCCGTTAATTCAAAAATCTACAATATCGCAAAGTTAAAGGAATCGAAGTGTCGACCTCCGGTTTAAAAAGCTAAGACCTATAAACTAGGTCACGGAGACGGTATTATAAATATAATAACTATAATCTCTTTTCTTCGTAAGTAGTATTTTTTATTTTACTGAAAAACTTTATACAATTTTTCGTTTAATACAATTACACTCTCACACAGATGTGAAACTAATTTCGAGATCGTGTATTTAATCGTGTTAACAAAGTTCTCGCTATACAGCGTAAACAAATATTAATTAAATCAATCTCCAAAATTGTTTATTAAACTATGCTTTACTCGGAGACTTGTTCTTAATTGAGTTGTAAGCGTTTATTACGACTTGAATAGGTACAAGCAAACAATTATTTTACCACCTGGTTTCAAAATAATTGTGATAGTGTAGTGTATAACACGTGTTTGCTCTTATAGCCGCGATATACTGAATAAAATAGCATTAACACTTTAAAGATTTACACATTCGAGAAACTTTGTTCACAATTAAAATTAACTAAGATATACCGAAGTATAAGAAAATATATGACCAACTTCATACAGTGTATTATTAAATGCGCAATATAAGTGCGTGTTACCCGCTTATATTGCGCTCTACATGCACGAAAATGCCCCGTTATTTTCGTATTCATTTTATCAAAATGTAGTCTATGACATGGGTCATGCTCATTAAATGAAGGATGTTCATATTAAAACGAATATCTTGGGTTATTCTTTAAATAAAGATAGATGCTCTCGAAAACTTTTATACCATTTAAAGAAGTACAATCACGCAGAACATATTTCAACTCTATCTTTAACGGTTTCGCCACCGTTTGCATATTAATCGGACGAGGACTAATAAACTATTTAACTAATGATCAGGAAATTAAAAAATAGGACCAAATGTCATCTAATATCGATAATCTAAAAGAGAATGTACACAATCGGAGCACTAGGAGCAGAGCAACGAGGTAACATATATATATAAAACGGTCCTTCTTGAGTGCCTCCTTCTTTTTGGAAGTTGGCGAAAAATTATCATTTAGGATTCAACGCATCATTCGTAGAAGAATAAAATTTTAAATATCGTACCACAAACTTTAGGAAATAATTTGTTTAATTATCTTCGGATAGCATATGGTATTTATTTCGCAACTATTATAGTATAGTTACATTTTTTCTACTAATTTTAATCTATTTATTTGGATTCCAGTTTATCTCATTTTTAAATTACAATCTTATTGAAACATGCAAATTATTTCATATTCCTAATACAATAAAACATAGTTTTTAATATTATTTTTACGTCATAATTTAAAACAAAGCTTTCATACATAATATATACGCGATATAAATAAAAATTATTTTTAAAATGTGCTCGCAATTTAAAACCCAAGTCATCAGTATCAACCTCGACATTCATTTGTTTTTTCTCTGTCTGTTTTTGTTTTCTTTCTGTTACTGTTTTCGTTTTTTGCAGAGCTTAAAATCTGAATTAGAAAAAGGCAAGGGCAATTTAGCGTTTTATATGCCTTTTCAGTTGGGATAGAATTCTGTTGAAATCTCGAACATCAGTACTTAAACCTTACACAAGAGATTCTACGATATTTAAGCGCAGTATTCTTATAAACTAATTTGCTGTATTTCACATTTTTTTTGTTAAATCACTCTACACTTTTTTTATTAAATTACGATACAAGATTGACGAAGCATCTTCGTTAAACCTTCGGAACTATCGGATTAGCTTGTTCAATACCATGTGCAGAAATGTTATAGTTATTTGTCCAACACAGAAACTTTGTAATACACTCAATTTTTGCACATAATTTCAGTCCTGTCCAGAAAGTGTTTGTAGGACGCTAAAATAAAGAGTACATTCCTTACATGATAATGAAACACAAATTTCGTAAACGTTTTTTTTTAAAGATTTGAATGTATGTATGTATGATACTTTGTTACGGACCCTGAAAATGTAATTGGGTAATCGTGGCGTAATGAATTAATAAATCGAGTTTCAAGACGTTGAACAAAAATGTAATGTTTATATGGATTTTTGTGGCAATACCGACTACTCTCTAAATTTTTTTTATTTACTTAAATGGGCTGTACAAAAACATTTACGATTTCCAATTTACAATTCAATTACCAATATCAATTTAAAACTTTACCCTATCAGTTCGAAAGTTGAGTTGATTTGAAGAAACAAAATCGAATGTAAATAAAAAAATATTTAAGTTTCTGAGAGATAGGTAACCATCAAATTTTTGATCTATTTTGTAAGCTATCCCTTTAAAAATAAACCGTAATAGGACAACCATTGACGTATTAATGAAATGCATAATGTTCCATTACAAATTAATAGAATAAAACAACAACTCAATATATTATGTTTCGATTCATTGATTGGTTTATTGATGTTTATAAATGATATAACTTTTAGTGATATATACTCTAAACTATTAATTTTACGTGTTCCTAATCCTGTTATATACTATATTACAGTGAGGTATTATATAATATAATCGTTATTTCAACGTGAACCTTCACAAACATACGCATTCATAAAAAGATTAAGATTGATGATATGAATAGTGAGAATAACGATGTTTGGGACTAGGTAATCTTACACGTGATTACTGTTTATTTTTCAATTGAATATTTTTAACGTATTATATTTGTGTTCAAAACTTTTTATTTAATTAGTAGTTAAACTCGATTGGACTCTAAATATAATACAACTCAGTATATTGTAACTTAACCCTTAAAAGCAATAATAAATTATATTAGCACTTATACTTGTTTTTTAAAAAAAGTGTGACTTTATTAAGATTATTTATTTAATTTTATTTTTTCGAGTGATTTTTAATAAAGTTTGTTAAAGGGCTTTATCGTCGCATAGTTACGTATTTTTTATTAATTTTGTTGTATATGTTTTAGAGTCCGACCGAAACTGTTTTTCCGGCCGAAACCGAAACCGAAACTCGAAGTCAGGTATATAAATACTAAAAATTTTGAAATTTGGTGCTTTTTCCCATTATTCTGCATTAATTAAAACATAAATTGGAGACACAGTATACAGTTTGTAGTAATCATTTATTTAAGTAGGTAATATTTTTTATATCACAAAATATTGATAACTAGCTGTTGCCCGCGACTTCGTCTGTGTTGTAACATGCAAAAAAAACATAAGAAGAAATTTTCCATCGTACATTGTTTTGGGCATGTAAAATTCGGTCCACCCACCAACCCGTATTGGACTAGCGTGGTGGAATACGGTCCAAATCCCTAATGGATAGAGGTGTATTAAGGAGGCCTTCGTATCAAAGTTTGGACCAAAATTAGACATTGTCCAAATGTCTAATTTGGGATATCTATCGCTATGTTTTGGAATATCTATTTCACTCTGTGGTGAAAAAGTTCATTGATATCCGTTTGTGTTGTAAATTGTAGATTAATTTTAAAAGATGGATAAAATTAATATGTTCTAAATTTTTCATCGCAATGTATGTAAAATTAAAAGTTGTATGCTGAATCTACTAAAGTGTTTTTCGCATGTGCTTAGTAGTTTCTGACTAACACTACTAAGCAAGTAAGGAAGCTGATTGTTATTACGTTTTAATTACTCTTCTGACTTCGTATAGAAAAGACAAAGCTGACGTGCCTGCTTATACGTCTATATATATTACATACACGATTAAACATATTGTATGTAATAATAAGTATAATTGTGTTTTTTTTTTCTTGATGTTTAAAAATTTATTTCTAAAAAATAATTGTAGTACATCTATTGATTTATAATAACATTTATTTAAAAAAATGTTCTATAATACGTTGTAACTGAAATTGAAATTTTTAAATTAATATGACATTCGAATAGGACAAGTTCTTGGTAAAGGATATTTAATTTGAATGATACTTGCGCTATGAAAAGAATTTCTCAATTTTATACAAAAAGTCATTTCTAGTGGTTTTGCTCAATTACCAGATATCTAATGAAAACTTTAGAATCTTGATTACTGATTTTGAACCTACACCTCAAAAGAAGACAGCCGTATCTTTCGTTTTTTTTGGGCTGAAGGCTAATCCATGTCCATTACTTGAAGGGAAGCTTTTTAAAGAATAAGCTTATCATTTAATTTCATTCCATCCTTTACAAAATCATCCAGCGGTTGTCTCCTTAGGTTCCGTTGCCTTTTTTAGCGGCAGACGAGCATTTGTGCAACCTGATGGAAAGTTGTCACCAATGTCCACGGTCGTCGGCAATACCAGGAGTACCACCCAATGCTCTGCCGACTTTAAGCATAGATTTTACGACTCACTATGCTATGGCTATGGACTCATTCACGGAGACCATAGCCAGCAGTAGTATTTTACACACTAAAGCTTTGTAAAGCCTGTAAATACCCTACTACAAAACTGCTGACTCTCGGATAATCGTCTCTTTGGGCCTACGACCCACTCCACATAAGGGCACCTACCCCACGTCGAAACGAAAGAGGGCAACGAAATACTGACACTTCTTTTTATTTGCAACTCCAACTTCGCTATCTTAGATAGGGGAGATAGCTCATCTAACACCCTCTCTGAATTTTTCTGAACGCATCGACGTTGAGTTCAATCAGGCTCCATAGAGCAGCTTACGTCACCAATCTTACTCTTAAAGCTGGCGGGATTGTTTTTGGCTTCCCTATGAGCAATTGGATATTATAAAAACCCACAAGGCGGAGACTAAGCATCTAATGCAGTAATTGATGTAGTAGCGTAGGGCTATTACCACAGTTCGTGCCGAGCCTTCGCACAGTACGGACCTCTCTCTCTGCGATCCCGCAGATGCGTTATTTTCGCATAAGCGTATTCCAAGTTGAAATCAAACAGTCGGCGTGACAGGGCTGCCGCGTTAGGCACAAGTGCCAGTACAATTGGTGCTGTGTATCGTCCGGCAAACTTTGACGTCAAAGCCGAGTCTGACAGTTGCTGTGTTAGTGTAGTAGTGCTCGCAGGCAGGTTCCAGTATTGTAAGTAAAACACACGACACACAAAAAGCCTACGTGTAATTTAGCTTTTAAATTTAACTTGTGCTGGCATTAGGTGGCAGCTAGGTACTCACCTAGCGCTCCTAAAGCACTTACACTTGTGGTTTTTATAGGCACACACCTCCCTACACACGGCTAGAAATTATTCACCATGCTGGCAGGGAACGTCCAATGGCAAACTGGGAGGAAGCCTTAGACGTAATCGAATTCAGTGCGTTTTTCCGCAAATGTGACCTTGCAAAATGGGCCTCGATCCAAACCACGTACGGTCACCTAAAGACCGGAAAAAAAGAGTCCGCCATCCGTGGCAAGTTAGCCGGGCATAATAAGCCGCCCACGCCATCGTCTTCAGTGACACCCTCCCGAGACCGTAGCCCGGTAAACGCACCTGCCCCGTGTAGCTACCTCTCAGCGCAGTCCGACGCTGAAGATGAGCCTAGGCCCTCGCCTACGGAGCTCGAACCCACGACCGTGGCCGCCGCCATGGATACCGCCAACGAGGCCGATAGGGACTCGGACGGCTTCACCACCGTCCGATCTAGGAAGGGCAATAAATGCCCCGCTAAAGAAAGCGACTCCGAGAGTCGTATTAACTCACCGCGTTCGTCCCCAAACGCGCCACCAGCTAAAAAGCCCGCCACCGAGCCGCAAGCCACCCCCAACACATCGGAGGTTTTCATGTATGAACGTAAGGTCAAGGCTCCACCCCTGGACACTGGTCACTGGAGCCGTGTCCTTACTTGGCTAGCGAAAGCCAAGATTTCAAATTTTAGATCGGCCAACACGCGTATAGGAATCCGGGTCAACGTAGAGACCTCGGACGTTTTCCGCGACTTAACGCAAAACCTACGCAAAAATAAAATCGCCTTCCATACCTTCACTCTGCCGGAGGATCACCTTCTCCGCGTAGTCATTAGGGGAGTTCCTAAGGAACTCGAACTAGACGAGGTCAACGCGGACCTCAAAAAACAGGGCTATCTTGTTCACAGAGTGTGCCGTATGCACCACCCGCGTTTTAAATTTGAAATGGACCTCTTAATGGTCGAATTAGATCTTTCCCTTGAAAATTAATTTTAAACATTCGCTCAATTTGTCAATTTACCGGCTTCGTGTCTAAACACCGCGCAAAACAGGTTAAGTCGCATCACATACACATCATCATCACACACATCACTCAATTGCTTTTCACGTGCGCGTTGTGTGAAGTGTGCCGGCTATCATAGCACTCCGGAGTGCCCGAGGCCGAAAGATTCCGTCGAGCCGCCCGCGTGCGTAAATTGCGAGAACGTACGACACCCGGCCAGCTATAGGGGTTGCTCTAAAGTACCGAGAAAACAACCGCGGCCGTCAGCCGCTCGTTTCGCGAATCTCGCGGCCATAAAACAAAGTTTTGTCCCTGCACCTGCACCGGCTGTAAGCGCTTGAACAAAGCCTCTAGTTATTAAAAAGTCGACGCTGTCCTTCCGACAGGCGCTACTACAATTAAAATGGGAACAGACCAGTTAGGTCCCATAACAATGGGTAATAAACCAACGCCCATGGTATTACCTAGGCCCGCTGCACAACACGTGCAAAAACCCGTCGGGCCCAGTAATTACATCGCACCACCGTCTGGAAACGTATTCATGAAATACATGATGCTTGCTAAATCGGTAAGCATGTCTGAGCTTTATGACTTAGACTATAAAATGCACCTAGCCTACTTGTCGAATCGCTCTTTTCGATATCGAGTCGAGGGCACCCTGTCCACGAGCCGACTGCTCCAAGCGGGCGTCCCTCAAGGATCGTTCCTATCACCTCTATTATTTACGCTCTACACGAGCGACATTCCAAAAGCTCGACGATGTCAATCTGGCACTTTTCGCCGATGACACCGCCCTCTATTGTTCGTCGCTTAGACCGAACTATATCTTTAAAAAGCTTCAGAACGCAATCAATCGTTTAGGCGAATAGTTTCGTAAATGGAGAATCGACGTCAATCCCGATAAAAGTGTAGCAATACACTTTCATCGGTCTAGATTACGTCGTGATTACACGATACCCCCGGTCCTAAATTCATCCCGCGCTACCGGGGTGCAGTAGTACCAATGAAACTTAGATTTACACAGCGACTGCAAGTCGCCGACACTCCGCGAGCACTTTAAAAAGTTAACTCGCAAACACATAGATAAAGGAGTCAACCACAGTAACCCCCTGCTGGTAAAAGCAGTAACGTATACGGCCAATCCAAACGCGTCTAGTCAAAAGCGTAGACCGCGAAACGTTCTCCTCGACCCGGACGAGGAAGGGGTCGCCGAGACTCCGGACCCAACAGTGGTCCCGACATCAGACCCTACACACCACACAAGTAGGGATAGAACACATTCACCTGTAGTTCACCCTCGCTTACGAGCACAGCGAACACACACACACCGCGTACACTAGATACACCCCGCATTCCAGGGCGGTTCTCACCGCCCCCAGCCACCGATTAATACAGTCGCCAGACCGTTGGCGTCCCGGTTCGTAAACCGATCGTCGACGATCCTTAGGAGACATAAAACAAATGCTTAACCCACGTACCTTCTGTAGGTGTGGCCCTCATTTTTAGCAAAAAATGTGGGCCACCTAGGTCGTGAGGGCGGAAGCTTCCCCCGAACTCTGTATTAGATGAAGCTTATCAAAGACAATAGTCTGGAAGCATGACATTCAAGTCAAAAAAAAAAGGGCTATTACATCAATTACTGCACTAGAGCAGGTTGATAGTTGCAGAAAAGGCTAAGTTTTAAAGCAGAGAAGGTTATTTCGCCATCTAACATCGGCTACTGCATAATTGTAATTTCATGACTTTTCTAAAAATGCATTCCTTTTAAAAATATGCAACGATAACCTAATTTCATATACGTTTAGAGCCTACATTAATCAAAATTTATTTAAATTTTATATCCGATATATTGTAACGGAGAATTAGGTTAAGGAGTTTTTATTTAAAACGAACAATATTTTTTCATTTTGTTCTCTTTATTTTAAAAGAGAGAGTTGTAAGACTTTTCTGAGAAAAGTTTAAGTGACTAAAGCTCCAAAGTAATTAAATAAACTGTTGTATTAATGATGCTCTAAGAAATTTAATTTTTTTTAAAGCACAAAGCTTTTAATTTGTTCTATTGATGTTATGTGTATTTAAGTTTTAGTTACATACTATTTATTATATATTATATTCTCCTCCGTGGTCTAGCGATATTTTGCGGAAACAACTTTGTGTTATTGCTGTTTTGTGGTTAGAAATAACAATTTGGGCCCATTACTTAATTTTCTGATAAGTAAGATGATCCATGCGTCGGATTGGCATGTTAAAGGCATTTAAAAAGTCAGTCCACCCACAAACCCGCTTTGGACCTGCGTGGTAAGAGACGACAAGAATAAACTTACAATTAGCAAACAAATACTAGGTAAAGGTTTAAAATTAGTTTGACAAACAAGGGAAGAACTTTTTTGTTAAAATTATTAGGTATTTTTTAAAAATAATTTCTGTTTTCATTCACTTGTCTAACCAAAAAAAAGTATGTATAAATAATTAATATTATTTTGTAAGCGTGTACAGTACAACACGGCAACATTAAAAGGAGTCGCAATAGTGCGATAAACAGAAACACGCAATAGTGCTAGTAAATAAATCTTGCACTAATGAAGATGAAAGACGTAAGGGGAGCGATTGAAACCAATATGTGACTAACGGGACTCCATTTTAATCGTCGATCTTCAGGGACTCGTAATGCGGCTTGAATTTTAAATTAAATCGGCGAACATCTGTATGTCCTATTACTAGTTGCATAGTAGTGGTAGAGGAAGTAAAAATAATAAATATGTTAGGTTTTAATTGGTTTTACATTTAATTGTAAATAAAAGCAAGTTAAAAATATCACTAAATAAGTTAATAAGAACACAATAATTAAAAAGTATATGCTTTTGCGTTACTGTTTGCGATGACGTTGTTTGAGTTTTTTATTTGTATAAGACAATCAAATGTAAACAGTAGAACGTACTCAGCAAACATTTTGACTAGTAAAAAATAAGACTTAACTTTTTTTAGAAAAAAATAAGTCGCAGACGCAACTAGTATAGATTGATAACTGAAAACATTTTTTAACTTATTATTTAAAGTAAATTCCAGTATTTATTTATTTATTTAATATAATAATTCAAAATAGTACAATTGTTTTATTGTACTGGCTAGAAAATATGGCTAATTTCTCAAAAAAAAGACATTTTTTTTCAGTGGCTGCCGGCTACGAATTGAGCAGACAGTCTTCTTTTAAATAATATTAAAGAAGAAGTGTAATCTGAGTTAAAAAATTCCTACGACCTCTCCATTACCGGAAACGACTCGTTTAAATAAACCGGTTCATAATGCGTATGTAATTTTTTTTAAGATGTCCTTTGAATTCGATGATGTCTCTTATACTTAACTTGTAGCTATTTAAATTTGGAGTTTAAATGTTATAAGCTTTACCTCTAAGTTTTATTTGTAGTACATAATTTTAAATGAAAAAATGGGGCTATTATTTACAGACACGTATAAAAGCATCCTTTCCTTCTGTGCTTCACGATCAAGACCAATAACAATCTAAGAAATTTTAATTTATTATATAAAAATAAACGATACAAGGGTCGCTGATTGATTATTTACGCGTTAAATCTCTTTAAGCAATAAAAACTTCAGCGGGTATTGTGTAAACATTAAAATAGTTAGATTAGTACCACTAAGAGAGGTTGTACTATGGAAACTAGATGACTGATAAATGTATAGAATTAACTTTATTCTGTTAATTAGTATACATTATATAGATAGAAATACGCAAACACGAGAAAAACACTACGTTTATCACACTATATTTTTCCCATTGTGGGAATCGAACCATCGGCGTAACAGTCAAAGTCACCAACGACTACGCCAAGCGGGTCGCACTTATATAAATTGGAGATAACTATGGCACTTATATTAGTGTAACAAAATTCATTAAACGCAAAACTCTAATTAAAAAAGCGTAACCTTGTCGTGCACTAAATGTCATTCGTTGATTATATCGCATTAACATTACCGTCAAGTTTTAATGGAAAATCTGTATAGCTAGATTTTAGTATTGTAACAGTAATTACGTTAACATGTAAATGTAGTATAGTCACATCTATGTATGAATACCTTTGTAAAAAAAATCAAAAATAATTTAAAAAATTTGGTTACTTTAAGTTAAAGGACCAGTTTTTAAAATTTTTTAATTAAGACCAAAATATTCATCTTTTTATTTTACCCTTTTTCCCTATTTTTAATTTTAAAAAAAAATTTCCCTTTAATTTAAAAATGTTTGTAAAACCCAAACACATTGGGATTTTCAAAATTGGTAAATTTAGAATTTCCCAAAAAATAATTTTTTTTATTTTAAACCAATAGTATAAAACCCAGATTTTAAAATAAAATCCCACATTAATGCTCTTGATATATATTCAACTTTTCCTTTTGGTAAAAATTTTATTTCAAAACTTTAGGAATGTCATTATGTTTTTTTAATATAATTTACATAATTTAAAAACAGAAAAAATTTTAACTTTAAATAAAATGGAAAAATTTATTTAGGTTTAAATAAATAACCAAATTTTCAAACAAAAAACCCTAAAAAAATCTTTATTTTTTTTCGACGAAATTTTGGGATTTTGGAAAAATTAAAAACCAAAAAAATCCTTTTGGGGTTTTCAAAAAAGGCAAAACAAATTTTAACTTTACCGAAGCCTTGAAAAAAACCCCAAATGAAAAAAACCCTTGTTTTGGGAAAAAAAATTAAGAAATGTAATTCAATTTTTATAATCTAAAAAAAAACCCAAAAAAGCCAAAAATTTGTTTTAGGCAAGATTACAAAAAAAAACTAATGTCAAATAAATTGGGGGTTTTTTTCGAAAATCCAAAAAAGGTTCCCAAAATAAAAATTACCAAAAACAAACAAAATTTTACACAAAAAATAAAAAAAAAAAAAAAATTTTATTTTAAATTATTTAAAAAAGTTTTTTCGGGAATTAAAAATTTTAAATTAAAATAATTTTAAAACTTTGGAAATTTAAAATTATTGTGGATTGTTTATGAAAATTTTTAAAAAATTTTAAAATTTGGCAATTTAATAATACCTTTAAATTAAAAAAAATCAAAAAATTTTTCTTAAAGGCAAAGAAAATTTTTATTAAAAAAATTTTAAGATAATATTTTAAAAAAATTGTTTACTTTCTAAAAGGGATTTTCTTGATGCTTTACTCAAACAAATTTTAAGCAAGAAAAAATTTTTTTTTTTTGAGATTTTTGGGAATTTTTTGGATAATCGATAATTTGTTCCCAAGATTTTAAATAGTTTTTTATCCTTACTATTTATATTTTATAAAAAAAAAAGAACAAAATAAAAGTTAAATTTAAGATTTAAAGAAAAGCCTTAAACCACAAAAAAATGTTAAATGCAAATTAGCCATAAATTAAATAAATATTTCAAACTTCAAAAAACCTTTGCATTTTTATAAAAACTAGCATTGGGTTCGTTTTTATTATTCTTTGGCCAAAATTTTGTTTTAACTTTAAAACCCTTTAAAATGTGAACGCAAAATTTTATTCAAAATAATTTTTATAACTTATAAAAAAATTCAATTTAATATTTTAAATTTTTGGGTTGGAATTAAAATTAAAACATTGGAAACTTTAATATTTTTAGAATTTTAATTATTTTTTGGGGTTTTGATTATTTAGTTCCTGAAATAAATTTTAAATTAAAAATTTTTTGTTCATTTTTTTTTGTTAGACAAATTTTAAGAAATTAAACAAAAATTATGGATTTAAATGGGTGGAGAAAAGGAAATTTGAATAAAGGCCGGTTCCGCCAAGTTTAGAATTTATTATTTTTTTTAAATTTTATTTTAATTTTAAAAAGCCCAAATTAATTAAATTTTTTAAAAGACAAAACTTTAAAAAGTTGTGTTAAAATAAAATTAACAATAAAATAAAAAATTTTATTTCCTATCCCTAAGTTTTGCTACATTTTAATGACCCAAACAGGGTTTTTGCCCAACTTAAACCCAAATAACAAGAAAACAGTTTTAATGTAAAATCTTTATCAATGAAAACTGGGTTTAAAGGAATTAAAGTTAGGGTTTATGGAAATTTTGAAAACCAAATTTTAACAAAATTTAAAAACAATTTTTTCTGTCCGTTGTCAAATTTAATTTATACAATTAAAAAGACTGGTTTTTTTTAATTCCAAAAGGCAATTTTTTTTTTGGGTTTGGGACGTAAAAATTCTAAAAAATCGGTTAAAGGGCAGTTTTTTTTACTTTTGTATTTCTAGTAAAATATTTATTTTGGGCGCCCTAATTTCCTTTAAACTTTCCTTTTATTTTTTTTCTCCAAACGTTGGTTAATTAAAAGAAATTTTGAAATTTTTTTTTAAATTTTTTTTGTTGTTTTATAAATGTTTTAAAATTTAAATAAATTTTACTAAATTTTTTTATTTTAAAAAAAAAGGGTTTAAAAAAACAAAAAAGAATTCTTCCTTTCAAAACAAATAAGATTAAAATTTTTAACCAACCAGTGATTTTATTTTTTTTAAAAAAAATTAATAAATTTGAATTAAACAATTTAATTATTTTTTTTTTTCAGGGTTTTTCATTTAACTAAGGTTTGGTTTAATAAGATTTAAATTTCCTTATTAGAATCTTAAAAAAAATACTCAAAAACAGAAAAAATATAAAAACTTAAATTTTTTAAATTTTTTTTTGGGAAAATAATTTTTTTTTAACGGGAATTAAAAAATTAATAATAAAATAATTTAAATTTAAAGTTTCCCAAATATTAAGCAAATTTATAGAAACCCTCCTTTTTACTTATTTCCTTTGTATTTTAATTAAAATTATTGTTTTTGATTCTGAAATTATTTCTTTAATTTAAAAGTATTTTTTAATTTTTTTTAAATTAATTTTGGGGAAATAATTTTTAAAATAAAATTTATTTTCTTTCCTTTAAAAAAAAGGCAGTGTACAATTTTCCTTTTTAAAAAAAACTTTAATTTGGGAAACCATAATTTTAAATGGGGAAAGGGCATTTTTTAAATTTTAAATAATAGTTACATTTTGAATTTAAAAAAATGTTAGATTTTTTTTTTTGAAAATATATTAAAAGACCAAAATTTCCTTTTAAAATTTTATTTTTATTTTATTTAACAAATATTTAAATTAAAAAGGGCCTTTAGAAAAAAAAATGAAATAACCATAATCATTTTAACAAACCTAAATTTTTTTAATAAATTTAGCCCGTTTAAAAAAGTAAAATTTAATAAAAAAAATCTAAATAATTTTTAAAAACCCCAAAATAAATTTATATAAATTTTCTTTTTCCCAAATTTTTGTTTTAAATAATACTTTAACCCAAAAAAGAATAAAACAAAATTTTAAAAATAAAATTAATTTTATGTAAAAAAATAAAAGCAATTTAATTATTTTAAAAACATATTAAAAATTTTTCAGAAGGCGGAAAAAATTTGAAATTTTTTCTGGCTGTTGTTTGTTAAACCAAATTGAAATTTTAAACCCTTTTGAAAAGGGTTTTAATTTAAGGTTATTTGAAATGTTTAATCTCAATTTATTAATTTTTAGAAAACTTTAAAAGGAATTTTATAAAAATTTTAAATTTACAGTTATCAAATTTTAGGGTTGTTAAATAAAATGAAATATTTAAAAAAAAAAATTTTAAAAACAAAACTCCAAGCCAAATTTTTTTAAAAACAAAAGGAAAAAAAAATTAAAAAAATATTTTTATTTAAAATAAGGGGCCCTTGGGTTTTTACGGGTTAAGAACCTTCGCTATTAAAATTATGGCACGTTGGATAACGCCTTTGGTCCTTCCCGTAACTAAAATTAGGACATTTTAGGGTTTCTAAAAAAAAGCAATAAATTTAAAGCCAGGGCATTTTTTAATTCCAAACCATCCTATGGCACGGGTTTTTTAAATTAAAAAAACCCATTAGGTTGTTTGGCGCTTTTTCCCTAAATTTTTAGTAGCCAAATTTATTTTTGGGGGTTGTCACCCGGTTACGATTCCCAAAGGCTTTAAATAAAAGTTTTCTATTAATTTTTTTTTTAAAGCCGGAAAGATGGTTTTTTAATTTTTCCTTTAAATTTTTAAATTTTAAAAAAGTTTTACCCAATTTATTTTATAATAATTTTTGTTTTATTTCAAAAAAACTCTTTTTTGGCTTCAAAAGTTAATAAAATTAAAGAAATTTTTTTTAAAAATAAAATACAAAGGGTGTGTTGAATTTTTATTTAAACTTTAAATAATAAAAACTTCAATTTGTAAACAATAAAATAATTAATTAAAAACTAAAATTTGTAATGGAAAAATACTATAAAATTAGGTTTACCTTTTTTTGTTAATTATAACATTTTAAAAAATAAAAAGAAAACACTCGTTATAATTTTTTCCCTTTGGGGAACCTTATGTCCCCAAAAGATAAAGGGGAAACTTAAAAATTGGAGAAAAATCATTATATTTTAAAAAATTCATTAAACGCAAAATTAATTAAAAAGTTTTTGGAAAATGGGAAAAGCAAATTTTACCGCAAGTTTTAATGGAAAACTGTTAGCTATATTTTTTAAAACTAATTATTTTAATTAGATAGTCCATTAAACCTTTTAAAAAAATAAAAATAATTTAAAAATGGTTAGTAATTTAACAAAAGGACCTTTTACCAATTTCATCTTATCTCATTGGCTAAAATTTCAGGTCTACATTTTGTTTGGGCTTGGGTCCCAATTTTTTTTTAAAAATAATTAGTTAAACCACAAAAATTTAAAAACAATGTTTTATAAAAAAGTTTTTTTTTAAAGGTTTAAAATTTGGTAGTTAATTTTAAAAATTTTTTTTATTATTTAACAAAATTTTTAAATGTTAAACCCTTTGATTTTATAAAAACCTAAATGAATCGGTGTATAATGTACCAACCATTCAAGGTAAAATAGTTTTTAAAAATTTTAAATTAAGTCCATTTTTAAATAATTTAATTTTAAAAAAAATTTATTTTTTTAATAAAAATGGACCAAACCTTTTTTCATTTAAATAAACAACCAAATTTTCTTTTAAAAAAAAAATTTTTTAAAAATTTCAAAAATTTTTAAAATTATTTTGAAAAATCAATGATTGGTAAAATTAAAATAAAAAAAACTCGCTTGGGTTTTCAAAAAAAGGGAAAAAATATTCCTTTTAAGGTTGGTAAAACTGTTTTAAAAAACCCAAAAGTGAAAAAGTCCCCATACCAAGATGTTTAATCAAAAATAAATGAAAACTTAATTTTTTTAGAACAGAAAAACAAACAAGTGGGAAAAAAAAAAATTTTAAAAATTGGGATAAAGGGCCAATAATGAACTAAATTAAATAAAAGGTTGGGTTTTTTTTGGAAAAGTAAAACAAAGTTTAAACAAAATAAAAATTGACCAACCAAGAACAAAAATTTTAAAATAACGGAAAAAAAAAAAAAAATAATAATTTTAAAAATTATTATAAAAATAGGTTTTTTTTACGTATGACGTTTATTAAATTATTTAATTTAAGGTTTGGAAATTAATAAAAATTTTTGGGTTTTTTTTGAAACTTTAAAAATTAAAAAAAATATGGGTTTTGGGTTAATACCAAATTAAAAAAAGTTAAAAAAATCTTTTAAAAACCGATAAAAATAATTAAAACAGCCTTAATTTCAATTATTAATAATTTATTTTCAAAATTGGTCGAAAAAATTTGGTTTTCATTTTCCCGAAACAAAATTTTCTAGAAAAATTTTTACTTTTTGGATTTGAGAGGGTTTTGGGATAATGATAATGGCCCATAAGTTTTAAAAAGTTCTTTTCATTTAAAAATATATTATATTTATAATGAAAAAAATAAAAAAGACAGATATTCTTTTTAAAAAGAAAAAGTTAAACCACAAACAAATGTTTTAAATGTTTAAAAAATTTTCCCAACAATTTTGAACAAACTTAAAATTTTCTCTGACTTTAAAAATAAATTTTTCTAAATTTTTAATGTTTTTCCTTAATTTTTTTAATTCAAAATTTTACTTAAAATTCAATTTTTCTTTTTAACTTTTTGAAGATTATAAAAACTTAAAAATTTGGTTATTTTAAAAAATTTTTGGTTTTTAATTATTTAAAACATTAAAATATATTTTTGACAAATATTTTGATTATTATTTTTATTCTGGCTGTTGTTCCCCTCTATTCCTTGAAGAAATTAGTTTAAATTAAAAAGTTGTTTAGAAAAAATTTTTTTTTATTAAAATTTCATAAAATTTTAATGAAATTTATCAAAATTATCGAATTTAAATCGGTTTAAAAGCGCATTTTCGAATGGGCAATTTTTGGGAACCGAAATAATTTTTTTTAAAACTTCCACAATTTTTAAAATAATTTAAGAATTAATTTCAAAAAAGACTAAAAAAAAATTAAATAGTGGTTGAAATAAAATTCTTAAATTGAAAACTTCCACATCTCACCCTATATCATTGGACATTTTAATGCTAAGCAGGTTCCCGTACCCAATTGCCCCACCCAAATAACATTAAAACAATAACCATTTAATTAAATTTAAAAAAACAATGGCACTGGGTATTAAAAATTAATTTAGTGTTGGGAAATTTTAAAACTTTTTAAATTTTAAAGGAATAAAAAAATAATTGTTTCCGTTTATCTACACAGGTTTACTTTTCTAAAAATTTAAAATGTTTAAAATTATTTTTTTGACCAACTTGATTATTAGTTTTTTGGCATATTTTTGTTGGGAAAAATTTTTAAAAATGGTTAAAGTCACAAGGTTTATTTTTAAATGAAGGGATTTTAAAAGAATTTTAAAAAGCATTTTCTTCTTGGGAAAATAAACCTTAAAACTATTTTTTTTTTTATTTAAAAAATTTGGGTTTTGATTATTAAAAAAAAATTACTTAAGATTTATCAAGTTTTAAAAACTTTATTTTCCCCGTTTTTACCAAATGCTAAAAATAAATAACCAATTTTCACATATAAATAAAAAATTTTTAAAAAAAAAATTTTCACAACATTCCCAAAAAAAAAATTGCTTCCCAAAATTCAAGATGAAGCATATAAAATGTTTTAAATCCATATTATGTTGCTTGTTTAGACAAAATTTATAAATTTGTAAAATCCAATAATTTAACCTTATTTTTTAATTTATTTTCAGGGGTTTTATTTCAAATTTACATTTGGTTTCAAAACTATTTAGTAATTTCTTGATTAAATTTTAAAAGAAAATTTTAAAAAAATTTAAAAAACCCAAAAGAAAATTTATTAAATTTTATTTTTAAATTTTGGGAAATTTTTTTTTAAAAAATTACCCAAAAAAAAAATTTTAAAACATTAAAAATTTTTTGGGAAAAAAATTAGGGAAAGAAATTTAAACCCCTTAAATAGCATTTTAAATTTAGTTAAATTTGTTTATTTAAATTACAAAATTTTTAAAAAAATTATTTTTAAAACCTTTTTTTTAAAAATTTTTTTAAGGGCATTAAAACCCTCAAATTTAAAAGGGAAAAATTTTTTATTTAATAAATAAAACATTATTTTCATTTAAATAAAAACAAAATCTTTAGAAAAAGGGAAAAAAAAAATAAAATTTAAAAATGGAAAAAATTTAAACTTTTTAAAATTACATTTAAAATTAAAATTTTCAAAAAGGGAGGAAATTTTGCCAAAATTTAAAAAAGGGAAATTTTTTTAAAAAAAAAATTTGTAAAAACTTTTTTTGGGGGAAAAATAAAAATGAAAACCCTTAAATTTTAAAAAAGAAAAACAGTTTTTAAAACTGGGCAACGCCAAAAAGGGTAAAATTTAATTTTAGAAATTTTTTTAAACCAAAAAAAATTTACCCCAAATTTTTTAAACTTTAAAAAAAAATTTTTTCGTAAAAAGGATTTTTAAACCCAAAAAAGTTTTTTAAAAATTAAAAAAATTTTAAAAAGAAAATTTTTTAAAATAAATTTAAAACCAAAAATTTTTATTTTTTTAAATCAAAAAAATTTTTTCAAAAACCCAATTAAAAAGCAAAAAATTTTAAAAAATGAATTATTAAAAATTTTTTGGCCAAAATTTTTTTAAAATTTTAAAACTAAAAAACAAATTTTAAAAAATTTATTTTTGGGAAAGGAGGGGGAAAGAAATGTTTTTAATTTTTTTTGGGAAAAATTTTTATTTTAAAAAAAAAAAAAATTTTAGAAATTGAAAAAAATTTTAAAAAAATAGAAAAGAAATTATTTTTGAATTTCAAAAACAAAAAGTAAAAAAAAATTTATTTAAAATTTTAACCGGGCTAAGTTTTAACTAAAAGGGAAATTTAAAAGGGGAAAACTTTTTTATTTTAAAAAGGTTAATAACCAAAAAATTTTTTACCGGGTTTTAAAAAACCAAAAAAATTTACCGTCTTTAAAAATAAGGGTTTTAAACAGTTTAAAAAGGTTTTAATTTAAAAAGTTGAAAAATTTTTAAATTTGGTTTTCCCCAAAAATAAAAATTTTAAAATTATTGGGATTTTTAAAATTCAAAAAAAAATAATGGGGAAAGTGGGTTCCCCAAAAAAACTAAAAAAATTTTTTAAAGCCGGTTTTGTCTTTAAACCGCTTTCCATAATTTAAAATTTAAATTTAAATAAAAATTTTGGGTAAACCTCCCATTTCAGGTTTTAAAACTTAAATTTTGGGAATTTTTTAAGTGTTGAAGGTTTTTCGTTTGATTTAAAAGATAAATTTAAACTTTTTAATTTTATTTTGTTCATTTTTAAATAAAATATTTATATTAAAAAGGAAAAAAATTTATTTGGAAATTAAAAATAAAAAAAAAATTTTAAAAAAAACAAATAATTGTTTTTTTAAAATTTATAATTTTCAAATTAAAAAAGTTTTTTAAATTTAATTTAAAAAAATTAGAAAAGGGTTCTAAAATTTTCAAAAAGGGTTTTGGCCTTTTTTTTTTAATTTTAAATGAAATTTAAAAAGGAAAAACCCACTAATTACCTTTAAAAATTTTTTTATTTTATAAAAACGGGAATTTAAAGAAAATTTAGGGGTGTTTAAATTAAAAGCCTTAAATTTTTTTTTTTAAAGGTTTTTAAATTATTATTTTTTGGGGTTAAATTCCCTTTTGTTTTAAAAAATTAAAAATTACCCAAAAAAAATTTTAAAAAAAATTCTAAAATTTTTTATAAAAGGGTTTAAAATTTTTTTAACAAAAAATTTTTAAAGAAAATCTTTGAAAAAAATTTATTTTTAAAGGGACATTTTCCTAAAGGTTTTAAAAATTTTTTAAATTTCCTTTTAAATTTTAAAATAAAATAAATTTAGATAAAAATTAAATTAATTTATTATTTTAATTTAAAAAAAAATATTTTTTTAAATTATAATGCCATGTAAAGTATGCAAACAATTAGAAAAAGGCACTTGTTACCACCCAGAAGCCTTATGCTGGTTTAGAACAAACGATGGGGATAAAAAAAGCAAAGAATTAACCAAAAATGTAAACAATCTTGTCATAGACGCAGAATTAAAAGAAGACTCTAAAAAAACGAATAAAAGCACTATATATACGTCAAACTGTTAGTCAATGATAAATTAGAATTGAATGGACTTTACGATTCGGGTTTAAACGTTTCTATTATTAATTCTAAGTTTTAAAATTGCAAGGAAAAGTAAACAGTTTGAACGAAACAAATTTAATTACAATTAATGATGTTAATAGAACAGAAGGTTTGACAAATTTAAAAATAAAAATTTTTGTCATGGCGAGGAACGTTGATGTCATCTACATCAAGAATGAACAAAAAACTAAAAACTTTAAATATGACTTCATCGAACTGGATTTTAGAAAAACCTTTCAATTCAGACTAAATGAAAATTTACAAATATTACAAAAAAAGACAAAGTAAATATAAATGACAGAGATAATGTTAGAAAAGAACTGAAAAGGATACTGCAAAAATAATCAAACGTAGTAAATGTCAAGAGAAGACAGAAAAAAAATAAACTGCAATGAAAACGTGAAGATAGAAGATTTTGAAATGAAAATAGATCATTTTGATTAAGACGAGAAAGCGGAGATAAGTTCATTAATTGACAAGTATACTTCTGTTTTCTAAATCATAAGTGCCTGAGAGGGTCATGAGGAAAGACAAAAAGCAGATTGAGGAACATACTGCAAAGTTATTACATAATAAATTAATAGAAGATTCCTATAGCCCATTTGCTGCACCAGTAACGTTAGTATTTAAGAAAAAGGGTAACAAAAAATAGACTTTGCATGGACTTCCGAGATTTGAATAAAATTGTAGCTATTTTTTTACTATAGATATTAACCCTGCATTCTGGTCTATTCTGTTACAAATCGAATATAAAAAAGCGACCCGGTTTGTGACCCAAGAAGGGCCTTTTCAATAGACAGTCCTACTATATGGACTTAAGACCTCGCCAGCAATATTTCAGAGGATATTAAATAATTTTCTTAGAAAATATAATCTTACAGCTTCTGCTGTTAACTACATAGATAATATGGTCGTATTTTCTAGAACTTTTAAAGAACACATTGACCAAACTTACAAAATTGCTAGAAGCAATAATGAATGAAGGAGTTAGACTAAAATTCATTATATGTACGTGTGCATCAAATTTGGTTAAATATTTAGTGCATATAATTCAAAATAACTCGATTCAACTAATAAAAGATAATCTAGTCTAGATAAAGAGCTTTCCCGGCCTAAAAGTTTTAAAAAATTTAAGGCAATTTTTAGAGACAATAAATTTCTATCATGAGTATATACCAAAGAGTGCAAAAATATACATTACATAATTGATTACGAGAAAATTGAAAATTTGTTTTATCAAAAAGGCATTCGAGGCAATAAAAAACAGTTGTGTTCTACAGCCAATATTAGAAATATTTGCATTTTACATTTACCCATAAATATTTACACTGACGCTTCATTAGAAGGCATAAAAGCAAGAATTTAATCTGAGAATGTTATCAAAATACAGATGAGCAATTAAAAATTGTAAACGCAATAACACGTGAGGATTTATTGAGGGATCAAAATCGTAACCAAGAAATACAAAATAAAAAGAAAGACTTGATCAAAAAGCAAAATGTATATTTTGAAAAAAAAATACAAAAGAATAAATATAACATAAGTTTAGCATCAGACTTATTACAATGATACATAAAAAATTATGCCACATTCAAATAGGAAAAATGCAATAAACAATGAGGCCGTTATATAAGGCTAATAATTTGGCTAAAAGTATTAAGAAAGTATGTGCAAGTTGTCGGAAAATTATGGAGTGGAGACCGAGGCTCGGCTTATTATTGCAGATGATTTTATAAAATTAGTTACAAATGTAGCTGAAAATAACAAAAATGATTAGATACTTACCGACCAATACCCTGGGATTAATTCAAAGGAATTCAAGAATTATCCACAGAAGATGAACATTAAATGAACGATTAAATTAGACGATAATAAACAAGATTATGTGTAAAAAGAACTTGGGCGATAATAGCACAAGAATGTGTCAAAAAGTATAATGAAAACAAACATCTAGTTACGGGCTTCTCTCCATTTTATCTCACAATGGTATGGATGACAGAATTTTGCCTACTGAGCTTAAACAAGAATTGAAAAGTAGTTTGATAAAAGACACAAGGATAGCTTTGAAAACATTTTAAAATCTCATGACTACAATAAGAAAATATTTGATAGGAAGCGGAAACAACAAATAATTCATGTCAAGGAGACTTGATATTCGCGGAAAACGGAAATAAAATGAAGGGTGTAAAAAGTATTTATACCTTTTATTTTTATATCTGGCTACAACCAAGCTTTATTTCCATAAATGCACGGTTGTCAGGAATGACATGTAGGTACTGTCATCTCAAAGAAGAAGTGAACAAAAAGAAAATGTTTCTTTAAATAAAATGTTTAAGTTGATATAACAACCTACAGATGAACGATTAAACCTAAATGTTGTTTTTTTGTTACAGTTAGGTTAAGAAGTGTTTTGGGTTATTTTTTTATACAAACATATTTATTGATGCCACCGAATTAAAAAAATTTACAGAGTAATATATTTTATTAATCAACCATTGTAGGAACAAGATATATTCTATATATATTTTTGTACAATATTTTTTGACGAGTAACACAACATAATGTAGCCATAAACTAAGCTAACACCAATATTTTCCCCATTTCATTTTATTTTATTTAATATTTTCCCGTGGTGAGAATCGAACTCGTAACCCTTGGCGTAAGACTCAGGGTTAATAATAAACGGATCGTCTTCAGTTGTTAAAATTTTTTTACCTATGATGTATCTGACTCCATAGTTGAATTGTGTTAGGAACGGTAGGTGGATAAATTCAAAATGGATACGATTAAGATTTAATTTAGATACTATCAATATCTAGAAAACAGTAAAAAGGGTTAGGCGCCCGTAAAGAATATTTGGTATATATATAATACATATATATAAGTCAGCTAGTTTTGTTAAGGATTTCGCATCCAACGTAACGATACGTAGTATCATCAGTAGAATTAAGAGAATAAATTAAAATCTGCTACTGCATTGCCGCGTTGCACCGGTATTTTATTTAGGAATAATAACAATTTGTGTCTTCCAGCTAAAGGTATAGTTACCATACATCATCATCATCATCAGCTTGTGATAGTTCACTGCTGGACATAGGCCTACCCTAATACACCCCTATCCATTAGGGGATAACAGACTTTTTTTTTGCTGTTGGAAAAATCCAGCTTACGTATTCCCCGCCAGACCAAGATAAAGCGGCCGGTATACCCACTAAAAAACAACGGTTGTTCCTTTCTCGTGTCGCTGTAGCCGGGGCCGCGGGCGCTCATGACAGTCTTCGGCGAACCCGGTGCGACGTGGGCCTCGCCTCTCTCAGGCCTCTTCTCTCCGGGTGTGTTGGGACACCCGGATCGTCGCTTTAGGCGCCGTGCCGGAACAAATAGCACGGCGCTCCCTCTTGAGCCCTACTCTGGGCGGCGGGCACCCTCTGCCAGCCACCCAGGGCTCAGTTCAGGGGAAGGTTGCGCGCGTACGCCACTCTTCGCGCCCTGGCTTTCTTCTGCGGATAGCCAGGGCGCTGTAGGCCTCCTGTCCCTTTCCGCGGCTTCCTTCGAGCCATCACGTTCTCGCAGAAAGCAAGGACGGCGCCCCACGACATTTCGCTTTCTAGCATCCTGTGCCCCACGACACTACGCAGCTCTCGGCGTTGCTCGACCCAGGCTGGGCACTCTTCCAGCGCATGTTGGGCCGTCTTTTCGGCACATACTTCACAGTGGTGGCACTCCTCTGTAGGCTCCCCACCGGCCACGCAGCACAGGTACCTCTCGAAACAGCCGTGTCCCGAGAGAACCTGCATCGCGCGGAATGATAGGGAGCCGTGTCCTCTTTCAAGCCACCACTTTAATACGGGGCGTAAGGCTTCTATTGTTCGGCGGCCGGCGCTGGGGTGCTCCAGCCGCACCTCCCACTCCCGTATTGCAAGCGAGCGCAATTCGTCTGCGCCCCCTTATCTCTTCTAGGGCTGGCCTTCAGCCCTGAGACCTCGCCTCCTCGTGCCAGAAAAAGAGTGACGCGAGGATTTCTGCATCCAGGTCCCGGGGCAAGGAGCCAGCCATCAGGCACGCCGCCTTGCCGGAGATGGTCCGGTAGCCCCGTACTTTTCAGACAATTGGGTGATCGGCCCTAATTTCCCTGACCAACTACTATTTTTTTTTTGATTCCCCGCAGGATTCGAACCCATGACCTCCGGTTTCTGAAGCACACGCCCATACCTACGGAGGCAGTTTTAGTTACCATACGCTAAGTCATAATGTTTAAACATAAGTTTACGCAGATAATTTTATCAAGTATTTGAGTCTACATTCTGTAACTGCAAAGTACGAAACACAAATCTAGCATTTGTTAGTGTTCCTATGTGTTTTACTAATGTAGTATAATACTAGAGGCGCAAAGGAAATTACCAATTTATCACTAAATGAATTCAAGAAATGAAATGAAGTCAAGACAAGGAAAAAGAAACTGGCTGGGCTGAGGATTCAGGCCAGCCATGATGGCGGCTTCTAGTGACCTACAAAGGCCTAATACGAAAGTAGCCGGGTACATGCGGATGACGGTTAGAATATGTCGACCCCTTTCCGTCGCAGCTAAGATGGTGTCGTGGGGAAACAAAACTAGGTTGTTTTTAAGCCACAGGTCCTGACCTGTGGCTGTCGTGCAAGACATTGAAGGATTATATCAGGATTGCAGAAAAGTGGTTTATTTGGCCTGAATCCATAGTAGTCAATCTTTGTCGGCACGCGGCGTATAGGCTTACGTAATAAATCACGAACGTGAGCTGGTAATGGACACTGAAAATACCAGAAGCCATTAGGAATGTGGCAGCTACGAATGAAAATCTGCTGTTAGATGGTGGGGATATTAGATGCCACTGAAGCCATTATATAAAAAAGGACCCAAATATACAGGTGGTCCAGAACTCAACGTCTACCCGAAACGGAAAGACATGATTGATCGTTACCATCATACAAAAAATTATAAAAAAATCTATCCCATGTACTTTTTAATGTTAAAGCCCATTTTTAAAATCTAGAAATTTGGTTAAACTGTACAATTTTTCGGTTCTCGCGCTAAATGTTATTATAATTCTAAATAACATAATGACACAATTTCCACAAGTTTCCTAGAATGAGGACTTGAATTTGTTAAACTAAATATTTTAAGTTTTAAACTTGTTACCATACTTGTTAGTTTAAAATAAAAAATAAATAAAAACCTCTAATTACCTGATTTTCGCTAACCAGTTTTACTTCCTTAAATGTTTTTGATTCACACAAGTCCTTGGTATGCTCTCAAGTTTACGACATAATGATAAGAGAGACTGATGTTTGAAATCTTGGCCATAAATGAGCAAGACAGATATAGTTGTCATACTTTACTATATTAGATATATCTTCTTTCAATAAATAATTAAGTAAATATTAATAACTGTAAGACAATTCATTTTTTAAAAAACAAGAAAAAAACATTTTACTTTTTAATTCTCTCATCGATTTGGAAACGTTATTTATTTTGAAAATACAGACGATTTAGGCGGAGGCACATACATCCTGCGTCACCGTTAGAACCTACGTGACATTTCTGCGAAACCGGTATTAAATAGGCTTCGCTAAATTTACTGGCCAAAATTTTTAAAAGTCAAATCCACTAATTTACGGATTTTCCGTGTACTTAAATATATTTTTTCCCGACGTTTCGGATTCTTTCCAGCATCCATGATCCCGGGCAGACTATGTTGGTATATGTCTGTATCTCAATGTTTTGAAATAACCATCAGAGTTTTTATTTAAAATTGACATATCTTTCGTTTTCTTAATTTTGAACATTGGTTTGACATATTTTTTTTTGTCAGACACGTATCAACTTAGTCTGCCCGTGATATTGGATGCTAGAAAGAATCCGAAACATCGGGAATAAATATATTGTAGTACACGGAAAATCCGATTTCATATGAATAAATAATTGATTTTTAATTTTATATATTTTAATCAACTTTGTTTAAATACAGAGAGCTTGTAATCCCACAATGATTTATTACGACATAGTTAAAATTAGCGAGGTAGAGCTTCTATTTGAGTTTTATGTTAGTTGAAAATTTTTAATGACATCATATTATGATTGTATTATATATTCATACTCAATTGCTACGATTAATACAGTTTTTTGGTTCATAACAGTGGTCAAACCCAGCGACAAACAAAAAAGTTATGGTAGGTCCCATAATAACAATAACCCTATGTTTGTTTAATTTAAATCTTTATTCTTTGTTGTCCTTAACATAGCTTATTTATTGTAAATCAAATATAACCATCATTCATATATTTATGTTTTTAAGGTTAGGTTAGGTTTTTGAAAACGTTTGTGCATTATCTATGAACGCTTCAAACACATCTTGAGTGGAAAAAAATGGGTTAATTCAATTATGTTTTGTTCGCAAATATAGTATGTGTGAGGTACCAAATAAGTAGCATGCAAAAATTTAAACGACAAATGTTTTAAAAATAGATAATCATATGTCACGATACAAATTAAAAACCCAGGGGCCATATGTCAGGTTACGCGCATAGGCACATCGCAAAAATAAAGGACAGCGCTCCATTTTATTTCGCTCTACCTAATGCTACGGACTACGGTGGGAAGCTGAAGACTGTCGCTAGAGCCAGGCTGAGTATTCTTCTAGCACATTCTACCCGACACTGCGGCGCAAGTACCCCTCGAAACGCAAGGATTTCGTCGTCCATGTCCTGTGGCATGTTAGCTAGGAGGGAAGCCGCCTCGCCGGATATAGACCCACGCCCCGTTATCGGCTCATATTGCCCATAGCGACCAGAAAACAACGATATTACAAAGTTGTGTCCTTGCTGTATTCAAATTAACAAACGCCAATTGTTTAGACCGAATTGAATATTTTTTTGACTTTATCAAAATGATAATTAGGCAACAATATTCAGTAAGTATTCCTATATGATGTGAATATATTACATGTTGATGGCAGAATTAATTTGCATAGTTTAAGTGAATAATAACTGCCTCTGTAGCGTAGTGGTAAGGGCGTGTGCTTTAGAAACCGGAGGTAGTGGGTTCGAATCCAGCGGGAAGTCAACAAATTTTCATTGTTGTTTCCAAGTTGGTTAGGGCAATTTGAGCCGATCACCCAATTGTCTGAAAAGTAAGGCGATTTATGTGTCAGATGGGCGACCTACATTGGACCTGCGTGGTGGGATACGCTCCAAAACCCTCTAATAAATAGGAGTGTATTAGGGAAGGCCTATGTTCAGCAGTGGACTATCACAGGCTGATGATGATGATGAATTGAATTATATTAACATAAGAATGACACAAATCTTAGGGAATTACTACCAGTACCATACCAGCTTTATTGTGTAATGCGTATTTTTAATTACATTCGCATCAATTAAATCAATCATTAGATGTATTCATTTTTATCTATAATTTCAGCATATTAATTTTACCGTAAAAATGTTAGTTTTTTTTTAACAATATTTTAAATCCCTGTAAATTATTCATAGTCGCATATTTTCATTTGCATAAAGCTATTCGCGGTGCTAATTTATCAATTTCCACCTCTAATCGAGCGATGTCGTTGAAGGTTTAAATTTTAACAAGGCGGTTCGTTGATTAATCGTTTGACAGATTAGGTCAGCTCAAAGATTTTCATTTACAAAATATAAACGTGCCTTAAATATATATTTCGTATTAATTTCTAATTATTGTAATAAAATTAATGTATACTATATTGGAATTACGAAAGTCATTATATCTGCTAAGTCTTGTGCGATATAATATTTTAGTAATGTTGTAGTGTAAAATTGTTTTTGTCTGAAATATTTAAAAACAACTTCTCTTTAAAACTTTATTTATAATGCATAATAATAATATAATAATTAGCAGGAGGTTTAAATGTTTTTAACCAAGAGGAAATGCAGTGTAGTGCATTACAAGTCCACTTTATTTTTAACTTATTTACAAAATGATGTTACGATAAAACACAATAAAATTATTTTCCTCTTGAGAAAATTTTATTTACGGACCTCCGCCGGCTGGCAGAGATAGAACCACGGATTGGTAAAATAAATAGCAACGGTTGCTACTTTTTAATGTCATTCTTCATGGTCCCGATCATAAATAGTCTTCGATGTTACCGCACGACTTGGCCGTAAAAAGTCTCACCTTGCCGCGTGTGACGGTCTCTTGTGTAGGACGTTCTTTTTAGTGCTACGCTGGAGGAAACATTACAGCACCTTCTCTTACAGGTCCTTTCTGGTCAGCCAGGGGACTGTCTGGAGGGCTACTTTGTCAACCACGATGCGATTAGACCACTCTACTGCGCCTTGTACTGCATCAACGGCCTCTCAGACTCATTTCGTATGATGATTACAAGTCAAGACATCTTCGTATAAAGTATGGACAGCGTTGTTGCCCCTTTGAGCCTGCTCTTTTCAAAAATTATACTAATTGCTCTCTCTCTCTGACTACTGTCTTAACTTTTGTCTAGTTTGTAATAAAATTAGCAATATATTTTATTTTTTTTATTATAAAACTCCATGATCACTGAATAATATAGGCCACACACTTAACATACACAGCCATATGTACTAAAATACATATACCAACACAAGCTGTAATACAAAGTATAGCACATTTTTACACCTTTTACGTGGCCTTCATATCGTTTTATATCTTTGTGCAAAATATTTTGAAAAAATATTCACTAGTGTAATAACGGAACGAAATGCTAGATATAAATAGAATTTATCTCCCATCTCCATCATACTCTATCCTATCTATTGAGTGATTTCTTTGGATGAAACATACCTATAGTTTTCCCGCGTCTTTAAAAGTTATGTGTGTCACCAGAAACCATTTGGCACTTAATGGCTGTTTAGTTTTAGTTTGGACACGAAAAGCTTTCTTTTGTTCATTGAATATAGCGCCTTGAAAAGACTTTGACAGAGACAGTGTGCTAAGAAAAGATAATACTTGAGTGTTATGTATTCAGGAAAAAAAGTTTAAAAATTATATATCAAATAAATTTTCAGGGATTTTATTGAATCAGATCAATTTGTTTTACTGTCTTTTGTTTTTTTAATCTACGTTTTAATATGAATTTTCTATCTTTATTTATGATATAAAACATGATCTAAGAAACATATATTATTTTTATTTTGCAAGCAATCAATCAATCAACTATTCCAGTAAACAAAAAAAATGCAAGTAAAACAATATTTCTTTTTTATTAAGCGACTTCAAAAAAAGGAGGAGGTTCTCAATTCATCTGTATTTTTTTTATTTTTGTTACCTCAGAACTTTCGCCTGCTTGAACCGATTTGGATTTTTTTATTTGAAAGCTGGTGCTTACCGTTTGCAATATGGTCCAGTTCTGACAGTGGCATCCAAGAAAAAATATAATAAGTGTACATTAACTGTGTGCTCAACAAATGGACAATTAATAGCACAATATCAGGCCAATCGATTTGAAGTCGATTTGTTTTTTGTTAAAATTTTATTTTATCATTCGGTATATATTACAAAATATGTAGTTTTATAAGGCGTATAAAGATAAAGACTATAACAAGCAATTGATAACGCAGCTTTCAAGCTGCTCGTGATATATTATCACACACAGACGCCATATCATCATGTTAGCAAAAATGTTTACAAGGAACTCTACACTGCAACTTTTGAGTCTGAAACAGCCGTTACTAATACGGCAAGCAACTTTAACGTTACTAATACGATAATAAAATCAGGCAAAAGTCCAGGTTTAGATGGCGTGACGAATAAAATGATAAAGACGGGCAAGGAAAAACTTTTAATCACAGATCTATTTAATAATATCTAATTTAAAAAGGTACTACGAGAAGCTACTATATAATAAAACATGTACAGTGTTTTATTATATAAAAGAGGAGACCCCAAACTAATAACAAATTATCGAAGTATCAGCTTAATATCATGTCTTATAAAGTATTTGCATAGACACTTGACGAAAAACAGCCAATAAAACAATGCGGGTTGTACGAAAAAATACTCAACAATTGATCACACATACATTAAAATTGAATATAGAAAAATATACATAGTACGACTTACCGATTTTGATAGCGTTTGAAGATAATTCAAAGGCGTTGGACACAATATCTTAAATTCAATTCAATTCAAACTCTATCTGGTGCACCTTAAAGACTAAGGAATTGTACAGGATTATATTGAACTTCTTAAGAAAATCTATTCTAATAGTACAACACGGGTGCGCCTTGAAAAGAAAGGAGTAACATTTCACGTTGAACGTGGCGTAAAACAAGAAGATCCGATCTCACCCAAATTGTTTATAGCCGTTCTCGATAATATCTTTAGAAAAATTCATTGGGAAAATTTTGGTATAAATATAAATGGCACTTACCTACCACTCTCAGATTTGCCGATGATACAGTCCTTTTTTACTAAAACGTAGGGCAACTAGTATATATGCTACAATCTCTTCGACATAATAAGGAGTAAGTTGGGCTATGTATTAACCTAGACAAAACTAAAGTTATGACAAATAGAGACAAGGCGTAAATATTATTGAGATCAACATCAATTCAATACGTAGAAGAATATGGCTATCTTGGTCAACTAATATCATTCAAATTTAGAACTGTGTGAAATTCAGCGTAAAATAAAGGCCACGTGGAAGAAAAACTGGGCTCTGAAAGAAATATTTAAGGACCCATGTCTACTAAATTAAAAACAAGAGCATTCCAAATTTGCCTTGCAGGGTCTTACTTATGCACGCCAAATCTGGGCAAAAAGTCACAACTTAACAAAATAAAACCTGTCAGCGGGCAATAGAAAGAAGCTACATGAATTTAAAATTGAAAAACAAAATGAAGAATACTGTTATAAGGGACCGAACTAAAGCAAGAGATATTCTTGAACAAATAATGAAATTAAAGTGGAAGTGGGCAGGTTATTTACAAAGAGAAACAGACAAAAGATGGTCCTAAAGAGTTACTAATTGGCATTCCATATATAAGAAAAGAAGAAGGGGCAGACCTGTCAAAAGATAAAGCAACTATATAGAGAAAGCAGCCGGAACACTATGGACACGACTAGCTTAAGACAGATCTTGTTTGGAGGAATTTTTCTTTAATTACATATAAGTAATGATAACTAAACTAATAAATCAAATAAGACTTTGGCATTGTTAAATGTATAATGGATAAAATAAAGCTTTATTATTTGTTATTATATATATATAAAAAAAAATTAAACGAAACAAATTTACTCGGGGTTTCATTAAGTATGCGCGCAAACGATTTAAGATTCTTGAACGATCCTTGTAATTTGAAATTATTAAATAGCTGTGAAGAAGATTTTTTACTGTAAATATATCTTCAAGAACCCATCTATAAGGAAAGGTAATTAAGTTATTTATATTATTATGAATAAGTTAAGTTAAGTTATATAATTTACTGTAAATATAATCAATTTATTTGAAACCAGGAATTTTAATACAACAATACTACGTCTTTTAAAGATTTAAATATAGAATTTATTGTAACTGTGCCAATTCATGTTTCAATTCTTCGTACTCAAACTTAAGAAGCAGGTAGACAGAAAATTATTAAAATTCAAATATTCACTTTAACGGTTATCCCAATTGGAAAGTGTGCACAAATACAAAAAATACGCAAATCAAATGCCACTCTATATTTATAGAAAAGGTAGGGCCACTTTAATTTAATTGTAAGTGATGATTTCTGAAATTCCTATAATCAGAATGCACCCTTTTTAATCTTCATCTTTCTTCTTTTAATAAGAATGGGTCCACAAAGCGTAATTCGGTAACTCTGTTAATGTCAAAATTTGAAGAATGATCAGTTGTAGCAAGGTTAATTACAGGTAAATTACATTTTATTGGGAACAACACAGACAATAACAGTACAAAAAGAGATATTTTAAACTTTAATATTGTTTACATGAATAAATTTAAATAGAGCTTTTACAAGGGAGAGTTGACTAGACCTACATGTTAGAAGGGTAGGGATATCAACAGGTCTAGGGGAATATATGATTATTATGACGAAGACGGATTATTATGGAGGAAATCAATTTGAAAATTGGTTTAATCTTAAAAATCAAGGCTTAGTAGGAATTCTGGGTTATAGAATATAATATACAGAACACAACTATATATATGTGATTGACAAAAGGGCATCTCGTTCAAGGGTCCATATAACTTCCTTGTGATGTATTTTGCTTACCAAGCAAGATAATTTCTTACCCATGTTTATTTTTTCATTTTGGAAGTAAGGCATGCGAGTTGCAAGCCTAAATCTTCAATTTATTTTTCCACCTTTTTTACGTTGGTATCAACGGATGCCTGATGTTGATTGTTGCTTTAACATTACTTCTTAAGCCACGAAAGCACGAAGCTTTCTTTGAAGTTCTGTGATCGACTTGCATCATTATTTGTTATCTGAAGCTGCAAGCGATTTTTATTGTGCTCTTTTGAGAATTCAGGTCAAGAGCTAGTTCTTCTGAATTACTGAAATATTACTGCGTATTATTTTTTAGTTTTAGACTTTTATGAACAAACTTGAACAGTCAGTCTGTTCTGCATACACTTTTTTTTACACAGCTTTATTAGTTCTGTTCAATTTCCTGTGCAAAATTGCAACATACTTGTTTTGCTGCGACATTCTCCTTACCGAACGACATGGTCTTCCTTTTATTAGAGATACTCAGACAACGTAGCAGCGTTGAAGCAAGGCACTGCGTTGTCGTCCGACGGTAGGTAACGTAACTCCCCCGCCCTCCCCTTTCTCCTCCCTTAGAGTTGGCGATAGAACTCCCAAGAGCTCTTCATTGACTCGGAATTACGCAATTAGAATTAATAAAAAGCGACCACTGAGTCGTTTACCCTTTAGGCTTTTCCCTACCGTACATAAATGTTTTAGGTTGATTAAGGTCTAGAACATAGCCATGGGGAGGACGTCGTAGGTACTTTGGGGCAGCTGCTTGTTTATTCGTGTATTTTAAGTTTTTGTGACTTCACAGTAAGATATGATTATAATAGAACATCGCTTATTCTTGCATTGTTAAACCTTGGTTGGGTGTCGGAATGGACACTGTATCAAAGCTTTTTGCAGATCGAAAAACATTCCAAAACCAAAGCTAGGTCTCCTTTTACAAGGGACCGTTTTGGGTAGTAACTCCGCGGTGCCTATTGAACTGACTACTGAAAATAAGCAGTTTGTAAACACAACTATCTTTGAAAAAGTTTGTAATAAGGGAATAGATATAGAGTTTACAGAAGCTCTATCTATCGGAGGACCCGTGGTAGGGTTCCCTGTTTACAGGAGACCGTCTAGCTGGGTACCACCGCGGTGCCTATTTCTGCTGCGAAGCAGTAGTGTGAAAACACTGCTGTGTTCCGGTTTGAAGGGCACCGTAGCCAGCATATTTACTGGTAAACGAGACTAAACACCCTATGTCTCACGGTAGGCAGCGCGTTGGCGATACCACTGGTATTGCTAATGTCTATGGGCGTCGGTGACCACTTCCCATCAGGTAGCCCGACTGCTCGTCTGCCTGCGTATGCCATAAAAAAAAAAGAAAAGGTGATTTATGTATTGAAACAATAACAAAGTTTAGCGTATGGTATCAAATTAATTTTAAAGAGATATTATTTTCGAATAATTGAAAGTTTATTTATGTAGCCCAATTTTGGGATTACATTTATCTAAGAATTAATACTTTCAAAATCTTCTTAATATTTTTTTAAATACATACAATTTATTTATTAGTCTGTAGCCTGTATGTGTAATTTTTATTTATATAGAAAGGCATGTATTATGTATCATGTTATTTATATAGAAAGGCTATAAAGCATTACCTGGCAATATGATGCAGGCTATATCAAGGTAAGAGGTTAGCTCAAATAAATATTGTCTCAGAAGAAGGGATTAATAATCTCTGTGTGACCTACATTTAGTCCCGGTTGTCAGCTCGGTAATGATGAATAGTCCCATATTAAACGTGGGTATGTTTTTCTCTGATTAAGTGCTTTATTAAACTATGTAAGTGTGGAAAGTACTTGGGCATTTTTATTCAGTTTTCGTAAAAACCGTAGTAAAAATATCAATTTTTTTTTTAAAACCGGGTATAAGATATCGAATAGACGTATTACACTTATCAAAATGTTTTTTAAATTAATATTCGACAGGTTTATTTATTGATTTACATCATTAAAACGTTTAAAATATATTTTTTTGGTTCAAAACACAAATATCTTTTGTTCCCGCAGCGAATCATTTAAAGGCTCATTAAAACGGTAAAGACTTTAAATTTCGGGAGTCATCAATGCCATCCACTTGTTTGATACACTTTTTATTTGCTGTCTCAACAAACCAAGTGTGCAAATCAAGTTCTCTGAAGTTACGAAGCTCTTCAGCTATTTTCGCAACTGTATCCTTAGATGAACCCACATTTGAAATCTGAAAGACAGCAATAAAACCTCTTTAAAAACCAGAGGCCATGGCTTCTACGAGTTCTCGAATTTGACGAGGACTCAGCAACATTTCTATTACTGTCTCCTAATTGGCTAAGATAATACGTCTATGCGTCGCATGGACCAGAAGAACTTTGGTTGGTGCTTGGCTGATATCTGATATAAATCAGCCGCTGTATTCGTAATCGGTTCAGAGGATATTATACTACTTTATAATAGCTTCTTAAACGTAGTATTTACTGTAACGAGCAAAATGCGTCTGCTCTGGCTTAGTAGTACCGGCTATTATTTTATCATCCAAAAATGAGTTTAATTTTATGTGTAATATTGATTATGTATATTTCTACGTGTTTTTGTAGAAAATAGGCACAATTAAGATTAATCACTCAAACGCTTTAAAACAAAGTAGATAATTTATAAAGAAATATTCCAGTAGGTATTTATCAGTTTATAACAGTAACAAGAAGAACGCATAGAACTGTAAAATCCTACAAGCCATTTTCTTAGTTGATCTTCAAGAGGTTAATCCAGGATTACCTAAATGAAAGTTTTTATCTAGATTATCAGATATTGTCGATAAATTTGAAGGCAATGACGTTCAAAGATGGTCTCTAGAACTGATACTGATTTTTTTTACTTAGTACACGTTCTTCCGACTACTTTTGAGGCAAACGTATGATTGGTTAATATTATCTTAATGAAACAGATAGATTCGCGACCTGTATCTCCAATTCGAAAAATAAGGACCAAAACTATTAGACAACGGAGGCGGTACTTTTATATAACAAATTATATCAATTCGCATACTCACGTACATCGTTCACCTTTTTCTAAGTAGGTGGAAAAATAAAATACAGGTGAAAAAGGGCGGTGGGCTAAGATAAAATTATACACAAAATATCTATCCTTTCTATACTAAGAGTCCATTTGAGACGGCATCATCGATAAACATATAAAAGGTTCACGTGTCCATACTGTAAATAAAGCTCCGTTAAGTGCATAGTGCTATCTTGTGTAAATAAATAAAACTTTTTCAGTACAGTAGGTACATTTATTTAGAGAAAAATAATGAAAAAACTGGCTTTTTTGTATTTTATGAACATGAAAACAATAAATAAGAAGAAAACATTTTTTCGTATAAAAACTAGCGAAACACTTGTAAAAACCTTCACTTTCCCGATAATAGCCTATATTGACGTGTGTCGTCGGTTATCCGACGAATCAAAATTTAAATTCAAATTAAAGCTTTATACCAACGACCGAAGGTCAAGAGCATACGGGAGACCAGTGGAATGAATTATTTAAGCGTATATCCAAACAAAAGTATCTAATGGCGGTAACTCTGCTCTTGTGTAAACGAGGATTTTTTCCGGGGAAGACGCTCTGAGCTTATATATGCTGATGTTAATAGAAAATGGGACTTCGACAAGGCAATGACATAGCAACGATAACATTAGTGAACATGCTGGATCTTTTACCCGGCTTCATATTGGTTCGTAATTCAAATAGTGAATGATTACTTTGAAGAGGTCTATATCAGCCGTATGGTTCGAGCATGCCTGGGATGAGTTCGGAAGACGTGTTAGGGGACGAAACCACTTTTTTAGTTTTTATCTTGCGAGATATTCAAACTTTCTCAAATGACTTTTTATTTTTGCTCACGACTATATTTTAACAGTACCTGACCCCTTCCTAAATACATTAGTTCTGTATAAAGGACTAATTACATTGTTTATTATTAAATACAATGTAGATCAACAATACTGCTTATTTAAAACAACAATTTAACATTTAATCAGTATTTATTAGTGATTTAACAGTTCTTTTATTTCTCAAAAAAGGACAAAGTAGCGTTCTGTTTGGATTATCTTTGTTTAAGTAATGATCAAAACGTTTTAAACAGAAGAACATTTTGCCTTTAGAATGAATCGTCTCAAAATCTAAAAACGCATTCTAACTTGATTAGAAAATGGTGTTGGATATTTGGTACTTGCTCTATTTCTTAAGAAAATTTTACTTACATTAAATTTGGAGGATTACTTGAGCCGTCTCGATTAAGAATATTCACTTCGTTTCATCTAGTCGATAACATAATTGATTTCCTATAATACACAGCTATTAACTTTTGTTGTTTTAACAATTGGTTTATTTCTGGAACAGACAAAAAGTAACCTAGTTGTTTTTAATATTTAAAGCAGCACACATATGTATGGTTTTTTAATTTTGTTAAAAATAATTGTTATTTTTAATTAAACATATATACATTCGTTATTTAATAAAATGACTTTATGGATTTTATCGCGTTTATTTACCACGGCCGCTGGAAAGTGTTCGAAACGTCGGGAATTTAAAAAGTAAAATAAACGCCATAACATCCGTAAAGTCATTTTATTTAATAATGTATAATATTCTCGTAAACAATAGAAATAATGATATATACATTCGATTTTTTAAAATTAATAACCAATATCATTATATTTTACTATTTTATACAGTTAAAAATATAAAACGTTTAAAAAATATCAAACTATGGTAAATTCCTTCATTCTTATCAAAAAATTTGTAATTTTTCACTCATAAGATTTTGGTTCAGGGCATACACTGGAAAAGGTGAATATTTTCGTATGATAAAAGTTTATATGACTCATAATTAAAAGTGTATTAAGGTAAATAGTATACGATATATTTAACAGGTCATGAATCTCTTATTTCTAACTTTTTTCATCATATATAAATTATTACCAAATATGAAAATATACTTTACCTTGCACATAAATAATTGCATTTATTATTTTGTTTTAACGAATTGAAAACCTATGAACGAATAATGCATAAGTCATAAATCATAAATGTTTTAATTTATCAGTAATACGCTCATTTACGGTTTGTTTGGAAGGAGACAAATATCCTTATATGTTTGAAAAATAAAAATATTTAAGGTCGGTTTTGTCTACAAATCTTAGTTTCGTCTATCCGCCTACAAAAGGACGCAATCTTCTCATAGAATGAATTTGCATTTTGATGTGACAGGATAAGTGCTTGTATTCAGTGTCAATGAAAGTGGCGCAGGCCTAATGGGTATTCTTTCTTGACGTCACCATTCAGACATTCTGGAAGCGGCGCACGAAACGTGCAAATAACACAGTCAGTCATAATCTGTCTTAGTTTCTGACAGTTACAATCTAAAGCCTATGTATTCGTACACTTCCTTGCAAAAAGATGAAAAATAATGAATACTAAAAACATTGTACAAAAAATATTCTTTTGAGAAGACAAAATTTAAGTGTGTTTCAAGCGGGCAGAATGAGTCGCTGTAAATAAATTGAGAATAGTGCGGAAAGCTGATTTAAGATGATAGTTATTCGCAGCCAAGGAGAATAACAGAGGAAAAATACCAACTTGTTGCTTAAACAAACAATCACGCTTTATTTTTAGTAATGATGAAACAGTCTTCGGTAACCTCGGCGTGAACGTGAACTTGGTCTTAGTGGGCTTTCAGGCTCGATTAGGGTGGTCTAAAACACTAGTACGCTGTGTTGGGCCTCCCGAACCCACTCTTTATGTGTCATTGTGAAACAAAGAGTTACTAAGCGCATCTATAGACAGTGTACACACTCATTTCATTTGTTTCAAAGGGCTCAGTATTCGAACGAAATGCTTACGGTACGGTTAGTGGTTATGTATTAATGTGTGTAACATTAATACATAACCACTGTCCCTTCCCGCAGGCGTAAGGAGAGATAATGTTAGGTTGCCTAATTGCCTGAGACCACTACGTTGTAAAATCCTGACGCTTGATTCGGTTTTAAAATAAAATCTGCTAAAAATACATTACTTTGCAATGTTATCACTATCAAATATGATATTTATAACGCTTAAATAATACTTTACATGACTGGGCACATTGAGCACAAGCACCATTACCATTTGCATAGTTGTTTAACTGCGCATCGCGTATAATGTCGTCTTTGTTTACGTTTTAGGTTTTAGTCTTCACATTGTATTGTAGTAAATAAGAAGTAGAAAATGAGAAATTAATTTTAAAACAATCACTTATGATCATGAACACTATCATCGGCAATTCCATTTATCATTTCATACAGCGCATGCAAATACTTTTTAACTAACTTTATTTTCTTTCGCTAATGAACAGAAAATACAAATAGTAAAAGGAATGAACTTTGTTCTCGCCTAAGCTTTTATATGTAATTAGACATATTTAATCAATTAGTATTTTATAATCTAAAACATGAGGTGTGACAAAAACACTTCTAATCATGCCTTCTTTGTAAATAAGAAAAAGTAACAATCTCAACGATATTTTTCTCTGCAACAAAAAAAAAACATTCACGGACGGTGAGGAAGAGTAATAATTCCCAGTTTTTGTTAGATAGGCAGAGCGCGTTTATATAGGGCAGGTTTCGGTAAATAAATTAAATTTAACAGAAAGCTATTAATAAACGCATATATTTATAACAAAGTTTACTACTACTAACTACACTTCACTGCAATATACGCATGTGATTTCATCAAGTTATTAATTTTAAAATTATCGAAAATGCCTTTTAATCAATCATACACAAAATAATAGTAAAAAGTTTGTAACGTTATTAATTAAAAACAAAAGGCATGGTCACTGTTAACAAAACATCAAAGATCAGTTTCTGGACTACGAACTACAAAATGTGATGCATGCTATATAGTTAATCATAGTTTTTCTTGTCATTTACAATTTATAAATACACTAGTTATTGTCCGCGACTTCGTCTGCGTATTCATTTTTTATAGTTTACGACCTCGCAATCCTTTGCTAAAACCCAATCTTAGTTGATCTCTTCTTGTCAAAAGAAATATTTAGACCTAATTTAAAGTCAATCGGCCTAATAGCTTGCATATGTCATGATCCGTGAGGTCAAAAACGAGATCTCCTTATATACACATCATCATCATAAGCAGCCGCTATCAGTCCACTGCAGGAAATAGGCCTTTTTCAATGAACGCCAAGACGACCGATCCCCTGCTACTCGCTGCCAACTTGAAGCGGCTACCGCACGGAGATCACCATCCCACCTGGTCGGGGGTCGACCAGCACTCCGTTTTCCTAAACGTGGCCTCCACTCTAGAACCTGTCATGCCCCATCAGCATCTGTTCTTCGGACCACTGACCGGCCCACTGCCACTTTAACAGGGTAACCTTTACTATGTCGGTAACTTTCGTTTTTGCCGGATGAATCCATTGCCGAATTTTATCCAGACAGAGGGACACATTTCAAGTGGCTGAGGCTCGAAGCTTTAGACTCTTGTTTTTTAGCTCTAATGTCCTCTCATGGACAATTCCTGCCCTGGTTTTGCATCATGACCTAATTCCCTCTTATATCCTAAAACCTCCCAAACCTAAATCTAAGATGCTGCTCATTGCGTTCTTTTCTAAAATAAATTATGATAATTTGAAAAGGGATGCTGCTAGAGGTTCACTGGGCTCTATTTGAGAGAAGATAATATAGACAAAAGTTATCGTATTAAATCAAAATATAATCAAATTGTACGATCTCCACGCTCCATTAAAAAAAAATGAGACGTAGTGCGGCTCCATGGCTCTCTGAATTAATTTGCATAGCCATGAGGCGACGAGATCGTTTTAGAAATTTAAAAAAACTTCGAAGTGAAAAATTGGTCTTTTTATAAAAAAGCGAAATCGATGTAATCAGATAATCACGCAATGCTAAACGCCGATACTTCCATGAGAACATTTCTTCATCAACTTCTGCTGATATCTGGAAGCTCTTAGAGACTCTTGGTATCGGTAAGTCGCGAATATCAAACCTTCCATCGTCAATCAAATTAGATGATTTGAATTTATTTCCACTACCTCTTCTAGATTGGATCATCTAATAACGTCTACAACGGTTTCATACCATAAATGGTTTGAAGGCCCTACTATTAACTTTTTATTTTTCCTGTCTCTTCCGCTGATATCAAAAAGTGCATCTACAATTAAATCCAATGCCATCGAGTTACGCAAGTCGGACGACAGATGTAATTCCTATTCTTGATTCCTACTTCTGCTAGTCACCCATATCACTAAACTTTCCTTAAATACCCATACCTTCCCTTCGTTATGGCGTTACGCTATTGTTCGTCCTCTTCCTAAATGTTCCAATCCTTCCGCTTCTCATTATCGACCTATCTCAATCATGCCTTTCTTTTCAAAGGTATTCGAGTCCTGCGTTCTTAAGCAAATTTCTCATTTTGTTCGTAGTAACAATTTAATAAGTCCACTACAGTCTGGTTTCCGACCTGGTCACAGCATCACCACTGCTCTCCTCAAAGTCACTGACTACGTTAGGTTAGGCACGGAGAATATAATGGTTACTGTTTTAGTCCTCAATTACTTATCTCCTCTTAGCTATCCTAACCCACTTAATGATATCCGATGAAGCGCTGGATTGGTTGGTCTGTATGCTGATGATCTTCATGATAAACGCTCAGTCTGCCATTGATTCGCTCCCACAAACAATTAAAAATATCAATGAAAACTTAAACCTAATTAAAAAGTGGGGTGATCAATTTGGGTTTAATATAAATTCTTCCAAATGTCAAGTTATAATAATAAGCAGTTCGCGTAACATGCAAAAAGTGGATATGATTGCCTTCCCTTTAATTATGTTAAATGATGTTACCATCCCCTTTTGCAAAAACAAAAAATCTGGATCTGATATTTGACAAAACGCTTAAAAAAAGTTGGAAAGACCAAGTAATCCATGTAAGTCATAGGGTAGCCAATGTCATGCGTTGTCTGTATAGACTAAAAAATTTTTTACCTACAAACGCTAAGAAATCGCTCGTGCAGGCCTAAGTGTTCCCGTTAATCGACTATGGTGATGTGTGCTATTTTGACCTGAATGCAGATCAACTCAATAGACCAACTTCTGAATAACTGCTTTGTATTCATGTTCAATCTCCGTAAATATGACCACATATCGTCCTATCGCTCGCAACTGCACTGGTTGCCTATCCGTGAAAGACGTTCGCGAGAGCTTCATCAACTTTGTATTCATTTCTTAACTCTTCTGATACTCCTGCTTACTTGTCCTCCCATTTTCAATATCTTTGCTCAACTAATAATAAAAATCTTCGCTCGATGCATAACCGTCTTCTCCTATGTCCTACCCATCGCTTAAACTTCATTCATGCTTCCTTTCCCATCCAGTCCATTCTTCTGTGGAATGCGTTACCTCCGCAGATCAGGTTAGCGAAAAGTCGCTTGGTTTTTAAAAAGAAAGTAAAGGATTATTTTATAAAAAAACTGTCTACTGAATAGTTAATCAATATATGGTAGATATATGTTATATGTATATAAGTGTATTTATGTATAAATGTACATTTTTTATTATGCATTATATATAGTTATGTATATGTATATTCATATGTATATGTATAAACAACATACAAGTATGTATAAATATGTTTATGCTTATAATTTTTAATATATAAATAAATGCTATTTGTACTTTTTCTTTTTATTAGCCTATCCTTGTGCACCCACATTATTATCTCTGCACCACCCAAAGGTTGACTGGTAGACAATGCCATTGGCATTAAGTCCGCCTTTGTACATAAATTGTGCATAAAGAATTAAATAAATAAGTTCTCCTATCGGCTTCTCCCTCGAAGTTGCGTCTTCCCAACTGCAATATGTACCCGAGGTAGACATATTCATCGACAACTTCGAGAGTAACATCATAAACACATTAATCGGACTCGGGAGAACGCGTTGGTTGAACATGAGTCCAAGTTCATTATGAGTCCGATACGTCGGGACGATTCATTTACACTGCGCAACATCTCCTGCAAGCACTCCAACGACTTAGCCATACCATCACATATATGACGATATCGTCAGCGAAACGGTGGTGTGAAAGGTACTCGCCGTTAATGTTTATGCCACGTCCAGTCCAGTCTAGGGTCTTAAAGACGTCCTCCAATGTATAAGTGAACAGTTAGAAATTTCTATATACACACATATATAGATATTTTACAAACTCTTCAAATGTATGGTACAATAAGGTACTGACTATAAAACGGACCATGTAATTTTTTATTTAAAATTGTCGGTTGTCGAATATACTTCGTCATTATAATGCTCTACCTACATAACCTACATAGTCCATGGCTTGGCTATACTCGTCGGAAAGGATTCTGAAACGAATAACTTGAAATAGTAATAATAAGTGTTTGGCACATGCCTAAACATTGTTTTATATTTTATTTATTTCAAGAAATTTCCCATGAAGCTTAGTATAATAAATCACATCATAATCGAGCAATCACAATACAAAATAAGCGACTATTTAATGTTTTAAAAAGGTTTCGAAAAACGACTTACTTATACGATATTATAAATACAGTAACTAAAATACAACAAAAATAATGGCTCATTTATGACATTTGCAAAAGAAATAAGGATTAATTAATTTATTATATATAACATAAAAATGTTTTCATTAATATAAATGTTCAATATTTTAAATTAAAATCATACTTTTATTAATATTTCATTGTTAATACATTCAAGTATTGTCAAAAGTATAAAAAAAAATAAAAAAAGAATAGGTTACATTATTTATCAATCAAATGTGTAATCTGTAGCGATCAATAATATCCTCAACAGCTAAGATCATAAGGGTGCATCTCTTGTAAGCTTGCGCGTCATATAAACTAATTCCGGGCAGTAAAATTTTATTTTGAAATCAAGATTTTATGTCTCGCTTATTACTAACAACCAATTATTCAATTATGATATGTGAAAGTCATTAAAACTTTTATATTGTTTAAAGTTAAAAAAGACATTACAAAAAAATTTAATTTGTAAAGTAATTTCAAATGAAATAATATCTAATAAACTATAATCGATTAAAAATTTTATGAAATTATTTTCTTTAGTTACCGTACAATAAATTTTTGAAAATTAATTATTAAAAATGTTTGTTATTAAAACAAAATGATTACAGGAACTGTAATGAGAGACGATATGAGAGGAAAGGGGGTCTACTTGGCGTGATTTGACCCTATTGTAAAGCCAAAAAAATGTTGTTAAATGTTTTGACAGACGAGCTGATGGATGAGCTTTGAGATACTAAGGATAATTTATGTTGTAACTACACAAGCAATGCGGGTAACAAAGTGTTACATAACCCATCTAGATGTGGGTTAAGATAGTTGTGAGTATGTTTGTTAAACACAAGTAAAGCGGATCGTTCTAAAAGTGCAATTATGGACTTTAAATCGTTGTTTAAAACATATTCTCATATGTATATATATATATTTGAGTCACTGGATCGCTGTCTAAAAGAGGTAATAATAATATTACCGGCACATTGGCACTCTACGGCACGAGGCAAAGTAATACTTTTTTAAATATATTGTTAAGCAAATTACACATGCCGTCAGCGGAAATCGTATATTTAACAGGCATATAGCAACCTGCGAGTACAATAAAACAATATATTCTGCATATTACTTGGCCAGCAGTGGAAATATCGTGCCTCTGGAAAGTTTGCACAGGTAAATCGAAAGGTTTTGGGTAAACAGTGTACCTTTCAATAAAACATTTACGCGGGACCTATAATGTCCCATGTTAATTTATGCATCAATGGAAATCCACTTTTGCGAACACGGATTAACCTCCGTAATATTATACAATATTCAACTTTATTGCTTATTTTGACCATTCAATATAAATGTAATTATTTAAGGTCTATTTTATTCAACTTTAATGAATAATAATGATCGTAACATTTGTTTATAAGCTAAAACATACAATTAGTAATTTTTAAAACTTAGAAGCTATTTTGTTTATATTTGTCAAGAAATAAATGTCAGTAATAACATCAAGTACAATTTGAGGTGCCCATAACGTTGAAATGGGTTTGCTTCAAGCTTTAAGGTTTAAAGACTTATGTTGTTATTGACAATAAGTTAAATTTTTACAAAAATAAATATGGCCGACTTTATCACTACTACTTCCGATTTTCGTTACAGCATTTTGTGTATTTAATATTTTTATTGTTTAATCAAAATGTATGCACAAAGAATGAAGAATTTTTAAATACAATAACTTAAACGTATACTTACACTATACTGTATTACTATGCTATATTAATTTGACGCTTTAATGTATAATTACTTTAAATTTGATTATGTCTCATTGCAATTTTTACAATGTATTACATTAAAATGGTTATTGTGGATTATTCTTAAGACAAGTATTGTAGACCATTTTAGGAGAAACAATTTTGGGGAACATATTTGAAGTCCATCTTTTACGGTTTTGGCGGCAATTGCAATTGAACCGCACAAGGTTGAGGTTTTCGGTGCCGTATTTTTTTAAACTACTTAACATAAAATTATTTTAAAAATTGAGACGAGACACGTGACGTGACTAATACCTATCATTAAAAAAAAGACTGAACAAAATCGGAGGGATGGGAGCGGAGGAACGACATTTTAATTTTATGTAAATCAGCTGCAACTAATAGCTTTTTATTCTTTATTATTGATAGATTTTTACGCATACCCGTCCTCTGGGGGCAAAGACGGGTTATGGCAGACTCGCACCGACTAAAACCGATGTTCTTTCTTGGCGCTTTGGAGATGGGGTTACAGAAATTCTTTGGCAGTCTTCTGCAACCCCACCTCGCCCCTACGGCCATCTGCTTGCTTCTGAGCGCATCGGAACTCCACATCCCGAGTAACAGATACCCCCGAGTCTGATACTCAGGGACCATGGGAGCAAGGAAATGCCAACCCACGCAGGTTAAGACTCAGCCCTTAGCGGCGGCCTAGGTATTGGGCCCCGCCGCTAGCACCGTTTCGGCAGCAGAAAGAGAAGATATCAAAGACTCCATGCCAAATGTCCCTTCCTCCCGCAGCCTCTTCCTTCCTCCCGCAGCCTCTTCAAACCGCTTCAGTGGTGCGGCCCCGCTGAGTCGTGGAGGATAGGGAGAGCGGCCTATGCAATATCGACACTCCTTTTCCCCGCGAATCTACCTTGGTTGCAAAGGACAGGAAGGGCGGCACACTTACCTCCTATAACCCGTCCCTTGCACCCTTCAGAGCGCGTCCAAAGCTGGCTTATGTAGCCCGCTTGGAGCAGCCACCTGCACGGCCGGCGTTACATTTTAGGCAGGCCAGGTTCCTCTTAGCTGAGCACATTATGCATTGAACCCGCGGGGAAGCTACGACAAATCGAGAACCTGTTCGGGGGGTACAACTAACAGCCCATACTTAATTCAAATAACTTCGTTATAAATAATTACAGATATTAAGGCACACAAGATCGCTATTTTTATGCAACCGAGTACTACGAATCTCTTGAAATATTACGCTTGATCGTAGTCATGCAGTATATTTCATCGAAATTTTGCTTTATATTATATTGTATACATAATTATAAGATATCATTAATTATTATGCTTTATACGTTATTCGTTAGAAAGTAACAAAATTACGTTCAAAAATTACAAATAAATTTATTTTTATTGTAGTGGTTTTTAAAAAGCATGAGGCAGAAATGCAGCAGCGCGAAGTTCACATCAAATTTATGCGTAATTGTTTTCATTAAACTTTTGCTGCTCCATCGATGCTGAAAACAGTGATGTTTTCACTTAATGGCCGTGACGCTTTTGTTTCGTAAACTGATTTAATTTAAACACAAAAAAAAAAACAAAAATAAAATATTAAAGTGTTATTATAACACTAGAGGTTTATAGATAGCAACACAGGGCATTTAATTTGTGTAAACTTTACAAAGTATATCCGGGTAATCTATAACTTAAGTCCTCACGAGTTCTGCATGATATTTTTACTGAAACAGATTTTGGTACTACTGGGAAATGAAAGCACCAAAAGCTGATTAGGGCCCTTTAGATATAGAGCTGTAGACTGTTAATAAAAATATAGCAAATGCTTTTACGAAGCGTTATGTAGTTACTTAACATGCTATAAATATAAAAAAACGTAATGAGACCAAAACTATTCATCATCATCATTATCATTATCAGCTCTTTGCAGTCCACTGCTGGACATAGGTATTTTTATAATGAGAGTCAAGACGGCTGATTCCCAGGGCCATCTTAAACTAGGCTTCGGCCCTTTGGACACGCAAGATTTGGGGCCCTTTTGCAAAGAAAAAAAAGCTAATTTTAATAAAAAAAAATTAAATTAAGTATAATCTGCGGAATTTTGTTCTTTTAATGGTACTATCGTAGTCTGTACATCATCTGCCTATGATAGTCAATTGCTGGACATAGTCCTCCCCTAATACAACCCTATCCATTAGGAGGTTTTGAACCGTATCCCACCACGCTGATCAAATGCGGGTTGGTGGGTGGACTGACTTATTACAAGCCCAACTGATGCATGGATCATCTTAATTTTCAGACAATTGGGTGATCGGCCCAAACTCCCCTAACCAACAAGTAAACAATTATGAAAATTTGTCGAGTCCCCGCAGGATTGGAATCCACGACCTCCGGTTTCTAAAGCACTCGCCCATACCACTAGGCTACGAAGGCAGTTTTATTTAAAACTCCCAAAAGATCATTTCATAATTCCGTTACAAGAATAGTTTTATTTTTTCCAATTGCTTCAGGCTTCTTTAAGGATAATCAGTATTATCCAAATATTAATTAATTCCAATTTACAGTATGCATTGTATGCTATCTTAATATAACTTTTGAGCATAGATTATTATTTTTAGTACGTAAATCATGTTCATATATTAAACTTCTGACGTCCTTACGGTTGTTTCACAAACACAAATATCATTCATTTTACACACGTCATATTATGTCAATTAATCTGTGGCATTCAAATATATTGATGGTTTCCTACTTTGTACAAAAATAACATTTGCTTTGAAGTTGATCTTTGAAGAATAACATATTTGTTTCTTTGAACTTTGCCATGCAAATTGCGATAGGATTCGTATTTGCCTATGTCTTTTCTTTATATTTTTTCTGAGTTAGAGTATACCATTATAATTTTAATAATAGACTAGATGACTTAAAACGAAATGTGCATGCTTTTGGGATGTATTGGATTAATCATTAATGTTTAGGCTAATCAAGACATGGATTTAATTTTAAAAATCTTCAAACAACGATGGAACACGGGTGCACGGTGTATTGGTCTTGCCTTGCACTCGTGACACAGTTTTGCACCTATGAGTTACTTAGCGAGATTTTTATGCATATTTCATGCAATAAATAACAAGGTATAATAAATTAAAATTTTAAACCGACATCCCATAAGATATAAGCACTCAATTCGTAGGTTTTTTTTATATATCACCTCGTTGCTCCACTCTTAGAGCCCCGATTTTGGTCTTTTTTCTAAATGATAGATTTTAGCTTCTCATTGGTCCCGTTTTCTTAAATAATTTTGTGATACATTTTTTAATAAAAAAATTACGCCATCGAAATCATAATCGTAAACGATGGACATAAATAATGTTTTACATAATTGTACTACTTGAAGTGGTCTACAATAAAGTTGTTGTCAGTTCATGTATCAATGTTTTAGGAATAACGCACAATAAGCATTTTAATGTCAACATTTTTCTAAATTGCAGGCACAAAACACACATCAAAACTCATTTAAGATAATACAGTTTCAGTTCACAATAAAGTTAAAGTTACACAATAAAGTTCACAATTAAGTTAACATAAATCTAGTCATTTAAGGCTACTTTTATTATGCAAGTAAATGTACTTGTTATGTTATATTGATGTTTATATACCGTAACAGATTTTTTTCCTCAATTCGAAAGATACGAATAAATCCGAAAATAATGATATCGAAGAAAAACGTGTTCGTATAATAAAAATGTTCATTTAAAATTAATTATAAATATCAAAAAGTAAGTATAAATATAGAAATTTAAAATTGGAATTTGCTTATGTAATTGCTAAAATATATCATGGAAATTGCTAAGGTTTTTTAAAAAATAATTTACATTAAAACCATATAGTACCGCCGTTTTTGATATTTGTTATTTACGGCATATAATTAAAGTAAAGATCTAAGAAGATACATAAAAAAATACAAAGGCAGACGAGCCGCGAGGGCAGAAACAGTAGTAATCTAAAAAAACAACAAACTGTTTTATTATCCGTAGTATATATTAGGACATATATTAATTCAATTTCAATTTAAATCATAATTTAATTAAAGAATAGTAATTTATTCATTCTTTCATTAATTTATTTAAATATTCATTCATTCATTCGTTCATTCATTCATTCATTCGTTCATTCATTCATTTGTTCACTCATTCATTCATTCATTCATTCATTCATTAATTCTTTCATTTACTTATTTAAATATTCATTTGTTCACTCATTCATTAATTCATTCTTTTTCATTTATTCATTCATTCATTCATTCGTTTATGCGTTCATTTGTTCTTTCATACATTCATTTATTCATTTATTCTTTCATTCATTCATTTACTAATTCATTTCATCATTTATTCATTCATTCATTCATTCGTTCATTAATCCTTTATTTACTTATTTAAATATTTATTCATTCTTTCATTCATACATTCGTTCATTCATTCGTTCATTCATTCTTTCATTTACTTATTTAAATATTCATTCATTCATTCATTCATTCGTTCATTCATTCATTCATTCGTTCATTCATTCGTTCATTCGTTCATTCATGCATTTATTCATTCATTCAATCGTTCATTTATTCGTTCATTCGTTTATTCATGCATTCATTCATTCATTCGTTAATTAATTCATTCATTCATTCGTTCATTTATTCATTCATTCTTTATTTATTTATTTATTTAATAGGCTTACCAACTAAATACATACAAGTCTTTACAAATAATGGATATAATAAAACTGTTCAGTTTATGTACATATTTAAATTAAACAAACACAACATTAACTAATAACATATTTTCTAGAGAACAGAATTTCAGTAGTAAATAAAAACCTAATAAAGTAAAATAAAGTAGTAATTAAAGATTTTAAATTATGTTAAAATTTATCAATTTATTTTTAAAGTTGATAATATTTTCAGCGAAGATATCGATATCACACTTATGGAATAAAGCATTATAAGCATGTACTGATGAGGCCAAAGGCGTGTTTTACCGTATTTATTTTGCTGAATTTTATGTAAAAGGATTGTAATTATGTGCTCGTGCACTTATCCTGGGAACGTTTTATTTATGTCCAGCAGAAGAGACCGACAATCCAGATTAACGACAAAAGTTTATGAAGGAATACAATTCTCATTATATTTTTTCGTTTGTGTAAAAGTGGTCATGTTAAAATACTTAAGCCTTTTTTTCGTAACTGGGCACCTCATAATGCATTCCTTCAATGAAACTTAACCTAGCTACCATTCTTTGTACTTTTCTAGGCGTTGTACGTTATTTTGATACAACGAATCCGCACAACAGAACACTTGTCAATGTTGCTGCAAATCAATGAATAATATAGGCATTTTAAAGCTTTGGTGGATTTAAATTTTTTCGTATTACGGTAGATGAAGGACATCATTTTCATGCATTTTTCAGGGTTATGTCGACATGGTTAGTAAAACGCATTTCCTGAATCAAGATGTGCACCTAAATCTTTTATACTATCTACTTTCTTCAATCTATGATTGGATATGTAATATTCAGTGAGAGAATTGTTTTCGTTTTCTGGAAAACTTTATGTGGAAACATTTATTAATATTCAAATTCATTTTATTCAGATTACACATTTCGAAAGATTATTTATGTCATTTTGAAGCAATAGCTGGTCTTCTGTGCATTTAACAGGCCTAAAATTTTAAGTCATCCGCATACAGTAGGTAACTACTATTTTATATAATCATTTTAATATCATCTATGAAAATGGCAAGTTACCGTGTATTAAAAATAAACTTTCAAGTTTTGTTACTAAAATGTGATGACCTACTTTGTCAAAAGCTTTGCTTAAGTCTGTATATATAGCGTCAAATTCATGCCCTTGCTCATCTCAGTCAAGACATTTTCTGAAAAACTAACTAAATTTGTTACTGTAGATCGTTTTGCAATAAATCCATGTTGTTGTTCACTTATGAAATGTTGAATGTGCCATTTTAAATATTTGCTTATTAATCTTTCAAATATCTTTGCTAAAGCTGACAGTATACTAATCGGACGATATTACCAACATCACTAGTATTCCGGATTTGTGGATAGGTATGACAAGCCTCTTTCCACAATCTGGGAAAAATTCCTTCAGAGATTGATTTTTGTAAAATTGTGTAAAGTGGCGTTGACAAGACTTTAGCACACTCTTCAAGAATACGAGGGATATTCAGCAAATCCAGCTTCTTTAGTTGCATCTAAATTATAAAGATGTTTTCTATATCCCTTTGCTATAATTACCGTATTTAAACTGTAAGAATTCAAATGATTTTCATTATTTTTAATATGGAGGTAACGATTGTACACTAGAGGTACATTGTAGACTGATTGAAATGCTCAGCAAATAAGTCAGAAACAGTTTTTTCCGTCATGGGCAGTTTGTCACCCAAACGCACCTCAGTTATAGAAAAATTATTATCCCTTGTTTCTTATATAAGACCAAAATACATATAACATTCTGTATATAAGTCTTATAAATGTTATTGATCAATGAATTGGCCCTTGTCCTTAGAAGCTGGTACTCATATTCATCGACTATTTCTGAAATTTCTTCATCCTCTTGCGACATTTTCTTTTCTTTTAACAATAAGATCAGCTGCTGGGTATACCATACTAGGTATTACTACAAAATTTTCTCTTTGTTGGGACAAACTCTTCAATACTTCTGGTAAATGATATCATAAAATTTCTCCACTGCATTATTAACAGAATAACATTGATTTAATTCATGCTCCTAGTTTACTTTAATAAAACTTTTGTTTATACTCTCATAATCAGCTTTATGATATTTGTAAACATATATTTCATTATGTCGCAGTTTACCAATTTTTTTTAAAGTTAGGTCAATTTCCAGTGGTAGATGATACTTATCTATCTTTGAAAGGATATCTGTGGCTTTAGTAACCGAAATTGGACATTGAGCATTTGATAACACTAGATCTAGGATATTATGATTTTCATTTTTTACTTGGTTGTGTTGTGTTAGATCGTGGTATAAGGCAAAGTCCATAAATATTTGGTTAATTTTAGAAACAAACCTTTGTATCTTACCACAGAAACTTGCAGACCAATCTATTTGACCTAAATTGAAGTCACCTACCAATAAAACTTCTGCAGTTTTCAATATATCTGCTTAAGTTACCCGTAAAATGATTGAGCGTGATCGACTGACCTGGTGGAGGTAGATAAACCGCGCATATGTTAAGACAGTAATTTGGCATTATATCCAACGTAACCACAGATCTTCACACGCACTTTCCATTGCAATGTTTTTTCTGGCATTGATTGTTCGTTTAACCGCAATCAAAACTCAACCTCTTTCTTTTGCCGTAAAAACGTACTAGATTAGTCGATCTCGCCTAAATACCTGATACCTACTATCGAATAATTCTGAGCTATGTTTCTGTAAAAGTTATGACATGATAATTTCTTAACAACACATTTTTATATATATTTTGCAGCTACTGAACACCTCTAACATTTTGATAATAGATATTTAATTCTGTGTATTTGAGAGTCTAAGATATATTAACTTGTAAAATAAAATAATAATGAAGTGCTTTATTCGAAGGAGTGAGATGTTCGTTTATATACAGGTGATTCAGTATCTCCATATCCAAGTATTTTGGAACTAAGTTTATTGCTTGGATTAACTTTGTTTATTTTAGAATTGCGGCAGAAAGTTATCTCTTTTATTTTGCTTGTTAGTTTGCATACAACAGTCCTAAAAAGTTTTGACGTTGCGTTAACTTTTGTACTCGTTACAAGATAAGTCTTTATTTTCCGATATGAGGAACGAAATCACTCTCCCAATATTAATAATAGTATTAACCAAGTTTTCTTGCCTGTGTTCTGGAAGGCAATGAACGTGCATTCTGCTCCATTCTTCATTTTACTTGACAATACAGTATTTTCAAAAGAAATATTTTGTTTTCATCCTAGAAAATTGACTTTTCACTAATGGCATCATATTGCGATATAAAAATTTATTTGATTGTCCAAATGCGTTAATTTTTCGTCTTAAATGAGACAATTCTTCATTCAGTGTTGCTCGTATGACTGTTCTTAACTCGCAACGACTAATATCTACTAGTTCAGCACGGACATACAACCTTTGTGTGGAGACAAGTGTCATTTCTTGTTGCCGAGCGTACTGTTATATTTTGTGGGTCGTTCATTCGTCATTCATTCATTCATTCATTCAGTCATTCATTCGTTCATTCATTCATTGATTCGTTCATTCATTCATTCGTTTATTAATTCATTCATTCGTTCATTCATTCTTTCATTTACTTTTTAAATATTTATTCATTTACTCATTCTTTCATTCATTCATCCATTCAATCATTTAGTCATTCATTTTATTCATTCATTCTTTCATTCAGTCATTCAATCGTTCATTCATTCTTATAATATAATACTTATTTAAATATTCAAACGATCATCCATTTTTTTTTCATGTACTCATTCATTTTTTTATTCGTTTATAGATTCGTTCTTTCATTCCATCATTCATTCGGTCATTAATTCGTTCATTCATTCATTCGTTCGTTCATTCGTCATTCATTCGTTCATTCATTCATTCGTTCGTTCATTCGTTCATTCATTCATTCATTCATTCATTCATTCATTCATTCGTTCATTCATTCGTTCATTCGTTCATTCATTCATTCATTCATTTATTCGTTCGTTCATTCATTCTTTCATTCATTCGTTCGTTCATTCATTCTTTCATTCATTCATTCGTTCATTCATTCATTCATTCATTCGTTCATTCATTCATTCATTCATTTGTTCATTCATTCATTAATTCATTTTGTTCATTAATTCTTTCATTTAGTCATTCATTCGTTAATTCATTCATTCATTCGTTCATTCGTTCATTCATTCATTCGTTTATTCGATCTTTTATTTACTTATTTAAATATTCAATCGTTCATTCATTTTTTTTCATTCACTCATTCATTTTTTTTATTAGTTCATTCATTCGTTCATTTATTCATTCAATCGTTCATTCATTCATTCATTCCTTCGGTCATTAATTCGTTCATTCATTCATTCATTCATTTATTAATACGTTCATTCATTCTTTCATTCATTCCTTTATTCACTAATTTATTCGTTCATTCATTTGTTCGATCACTAGTTCATTCATTCATTTATTCATTTGTTCATTCAGCTCATTCATTTACTCATTCATTCTTTTTTCATTCTTTCATTCATTCATTCATTCATTTATTTATTCATTCATTCATTATTTATTCATTCATTCATTAAATCATTCATTCATTCGTTGAATTATTAATTAATTAATTTCTTTATTCATTCATTCATTCGTACATTCATTCATTTATTTATTTATTCATTCATTCGTTTATTCAGTCATTCTTTCATTCTTTTTAACATTCATTCATTCATTCGTTCATTCATTCATTTATTTATTCATTCATTCATTCATTCGTTTATTCATTCATTCATTTCATTCATTCATTCATTCATTCATTCATTCATTCATTTATTCATTCATTCATTCATTCATTTATTCATTCATTCATTAATTCATTCATTCATTCGTTGAATATTAATTAATTAATTTCTTTATTCATTCATTCATTCGTACATTCATTCATTTATTCATTTGTTCATTCATTCGTTTATTCAGTCATTCTTTCATTCTTTTTAACATTCATTCATTCCTTCGTTCATTCATTCATTAATTAATTAATTCATTCATTCATTCTTTTATTCATTCGTTCATTCATTCATTCATTCATTTTGTTCATTCGTTCATTTATTCATTTTATTCATCCATTCATTCATTTATTCTTTCATTTATTCATTCATTCATTTATTCATTTAGTCGTTCATTCATTCGTTTATTCATTCATCGTTCATTCGTTCATTCATTCATGCAATCATGCATTTATTCATTCGTTCATTCACTCATTCATTTAATTATTCGATCATTCATTATTTATTCATTCATTCATTTATTCATTAATTCATTATTTTATTTAGTCAGTCATTCGTTCATTCATTCATTCATTCGTTCAATCATGCATTCATTTGTTCGTTCATTCATTTATTCGTTCATTCATTCATTCTTTTGATTCAGTCGCTCATTCGTTAATTCATTCATTCATTCGTTCTTTCATTATTTCATTCATTCATTCATTCATTCATTCATTCTTACAATTATTCGTTCATTCATTCATTCATTCGTTTATTCATTCATTTATCCGTTCATTCATTAGTTCATTCATTCGTTAATTTATTCAATTATTCATTCCTTCATTCAGTCTTGCATTCATTCATTCACTCATTCGTTCATTCTTTCGTTCATCCGTTCATTCATTTATTCATTCGTTCATTCGTTCATTCATTCGTTCATTCATTCATTCATTTATTCATTCGTTTATTAATTCGTTCATTTATTCATTCATACTTATTCATTTATTTATTATTTCATTTATTTATTCATTCGTTCATTTATTCATTCATTCGTTTATTCATTTATTCTTTCATTCATTCTTAAATTCGTTCATTCATTCATTCATTCGTTCATTTATTCATTCGTTAATTCATTCATTTATTCATTTATTCTTTCATTCAGTCGTTCATTCGTTCATTCATTCATTCATTCGTTCATTCATTTTTTATTCATTCACTCATTCATTCTTTCATTCGTACAATTATTCGTTCATTCATTCGGTCATTTATTCGTTCATTTTGTAAATTATTCTTTTATTAATTAATTCATTAATTTATTCATTCTTTCGTTGTTCATTCATTCACTCATTCGTTCATTTATTCGTTCATTCGTTCAATATTGCTTTTATTTATTTTTTTCGTTGGTTCGTTTATTCATTCATTCTTTTATTCATTCATTCTTACATTCTTTTTTTCATTTATTCATTCATGCATTTATTCATTCATTTGTTCATTCTTTTGTTTATTCATTCATTCATTCATTTAATAATTCCGTTCATTTATTTTTTTTCATTCATTTATTCATTAATTCATTAATTCAATTAATACTTTGTTCACTTCATTATTTTATTCATTCATTCATTCTTTCATTCAGTCTATCATTCGTTCATTCATTCATTTGTTCATTCGTTCATTCATTTGTTCGTTTATTCGTTCTTTTTATTTTACTTTTGTAAATTTTCATTCGTTCATCATTTTTTTCATTCACTCATCATTCGTTCAATTATTCATTCATTCATTCGGTCATTTATTCGTTCATTCATTTATTCGTCCATTTAGTAAATTATTTCTTTTTCATTCATTCATTAATTCATTTGTTTATTTATTGATTTATTTATTCTTTTCATTCATTCATGCATTTTTTAATTCATTCGTTTATTCGTTCTTTTTATTTACTTATTTAAATATTCATTTGTTCATTAATTTTTTTTTTCATTAAATCAGTCTTTTCTTTCAATTATTTATTCATTCGTTCATTCATTCATTCATTCATTCATTCAGTAAATTCAAATTCAAATTCAAATTCAAATATCTTTATTCAATATAGAAGTTTACCATGCTTATTGATTGTCAAACACTACTACCACCGGTTCGGAAAAAGACGCCACAGACCTGAGAAGAACGGCAGAAAGAAACTCAGCGGGCTATTTTTTATGTCATCTTTTAAAAATAACAAACATTTTGATAATTGTACATTACATATTATGCAATTTTGAAACAGGACCTGGAGCGAGCATTACCAGGCTGTGTTATCATTTTAAAAATTCATTAATATCGTAATAACTTTAACACATAAACGTTCCTTGACTACCTTTTTAAATTTATTAATAGTTAAATTCTGAACGTTTACTGATTTTGTTGTAAAACGTATACATTGTCCCATAAAGACTTACTTATTCTTCGCAGTCTAGTTGCTGGAAGAATTAGATTATGTTTGTTCCTTTGTATCTATAGTTGTGAATCACAATGTCTTAGGAAATCATTTCTATTTTTTGCACATACATTAAATTTTTCAAATATGTATTGAGAACTAACGGTCATTATTTTTATTTCAGTGAACAACTTTCTTAATGATTCTTTGGGGCCCAGGTTATAGACTGCACGAATTGCGCGTTTTTGGAGGACAAGATCGTATTAGTAAATTATTCCTTTACTCAAAATTATTCATTTTATTCATTCATTAATTCATTTGTTTATTTATTCATTCATTCATTCTTTTTTCATTCATTCGCTCATTCGTTCATTCATTCATTCATTCGTTCATTTATTCATTCATCTATTATTACATTCATTCGTTTATTCGTTTATTCATTCATTCATTCAGGTTATTCGTTCATTTATTCGTTTATTCGTTCTATTATTTACTTATTTAAATATTCATTCGTTCATTCATTTTTTCATTTACTCATTTATTCTTTCATTAGTTCATTTATTCGTTCATTCATATATTCATTCATTCGGTCATTTATTCGTTCTTTCAATTATTCATTCATTTAGTAAAATTATTCATTGGTTCATTAATTCTTTAAATTATTCATTCATTCATTCGTTCATTCTTTTAATTCATTCGTTCATTCATTCATTCATTTGTTTATTTATTCATTCATTCATTCGTTCGTTCGTTCATTCATTCATTCGTTCATTTAGTAATTCATTCCTTTATTCATTCATTCATTCATTCATTTGTTCATATTTCATTCGTTCCTTTGTTCATTCATTTGTTCATTCATTCATTCATTCATTCATTCATTCATTCGTTCATTCATTCGTTCATTCATTTTTTCATTCATTCATTTATTCATTCTTTCATTAGTTCATTCATTCATTCATTCATTCATTCGTTCATTCATTCGTTCATTCATTCATTCATTCGTTCATTCATTCACTCGTTCATTTAGTTATTCATTCCTTCATTCATTCATTCGTTCATTCGTTCAATTCATTTATTCATTCATTCATTCATTCATTCATTCATTCATTCAATCATTCATTCGTTCATTTATTCATTCGTTCATTCGTTCATTTATTCATTCATTCATTCGTTTATTCATTTATTTATTCATTAATTCATTCATCCGTTCATTCGTTCATTCGTTCATTCATTCATTCGTTTAATTATTCGTACATTCATTCTTTCATTCTTTCATTCATTTTTTCATTCAGTCATTCATTCGTTCAATCTTTCATTCATTCATTCATTTAATAATTCGTTCATTTATTCGTTTATTTATTCATTCATTCATTCAATCATTCGGTCATTTATTCGTTCATTCATTCAATAACTCATTCATTCATTTGTTCATTCATTCGTTCATTCTTTTATTCATTCATTCATTTACAATAATTCGTTCATTTATTCTTTTATTCATTCATTCATTCATTTATTTATTTATTCATTCATTCATTCATTCTATTATCATACTCTCCGTCACCGGACTAAAGTTCATCCATACCACCTGGAAACCGTGCCATCAAACACAGTTACGTTTCTACTCTATTAAACTCTGGAATGAACTCCCTCTAAGGTTTTTCCTTCGCGCTATGACATGTCTTCCTTTAAACGAGGTATAAAGAGATCCTTTACGGTGAGGCGCGTTGGTGATACCCCTGGTATTCTGATGTCCATGGGCGTCGGTGACCACTTCCCATCAGGTGGCCCGACTGCTCGTCTGCCTTCGTTAGCAATAAAAAAATAAAAAATAAAATATCTTCATTCATTCATTCGTTCATTTATCATTCATGCCTTCGTTCATTCATTCTTTCATTCGTTCATTCATTTATTCATTCATTCATTTATTCGTTTATTCATTCAATCATTTATTTATTTATTCCTTTATTTATTCATTCATTCATTTATTCATTCATTCATCCTTTTTTTTTTCATTCATTTATACATTCATGCATTCGTTCATTCATTCGTTCATTCATTCATTTATTCGTTCATTAATTCGTTCATTCATTTTTTTATTTATTTATTCATTCATTCGTTTATTCATTCATTCAATCAATCATACATTCATTTATTCATTCATTCATTCAATAATTCATTCATTCATTCATTTATTCGTTAATTTGTTCTTTCATTTACTTATTTAAATGTTCATTCATTCATTCATTGATCATTCGTTCATTCATTCATTCGTTTATTCATTTATTCCTTCATTTACTCTTTTTTACTTATTTAAATATTTATTCATTTATTCTTTCTTTCATTCATAAATTCATTAGTTCATTCATTTATTCGTTTATTTATTGATTCTTTTATTCATTTATTCGTTCGTTCAAATTTCAATATTCAAGCAATATTATACTTTCTATTTGAAAAAATATTTTAATTTGACCTTAAGTGCCCATATTTATTTATTTATTTATTTAAACTTTATGTACACACAAAATTAGAAATGGGTACAAATATGTATACAAGTATAATGCCGAAGGTGTTCTCTCCCAGTCAACCTTTGGTTAGTGTAGAAAAATTTAAGGTAGGCGTACAATAAAAACAAAAAAATAAATATTAAGCATATCAGACCTATGCTAATAATATATTTTGAGTAACATTAGAAATATGCGAATTCCAACTTAATGTTCGAACAGGCCCAAGTTTTTAACGCTTTGGCTGATAGGAATAGGACAGCTGTCATAAAAAATTCGTGGTAGTTGAACTGTATTAAATTTGGCTATAATTCTAGAACTGCAAGCACAATAGCCTGGCATTTAGATAGGTTGACAGCCAACCCAAACCTATCAGACCAATTTTGAATAGTCTGTCTCTGTTGACTTTATTACAGCCTCCGATACAGTATCGATGGTTGATTGGGCATATATTTGCAGATCGTCAGCATACAGATGTTAGCACATGAAAATATTGTTAGTAATAAGATTTATAAAAGAGAAAATAGAAGAGGGTAAGAATACCGCCTTGGGACGCCAAGTTCAGTGGCAAGCAGTGATTAGGATTCATCAACAACTACAGACTGTTGGCGCTCTCGTAGATAAGAAGAGAACCAGTCCAGCACTTCTTCAAAACCCATACATATTATTTAAAACAATATGCTGCCTCCGTTGCTTTGTGGCATTACCCGTTGTTTTAAACAACAGAGGTCGTGGGTTTGAGTCCTGCGGAGAAACAACTGTTTCCTTCTGGTTGCTTAGGAATGCCATTATAGAGATGCCATTATAAAATACGCTGAAGTTAGCGGTTCATCGTTTTAGCCACAACTGATTGATTAATAATTTGGAAAAGACTAACTGCAGCTAGCACTAATACGTCCCATAAGCGGGCAACTAACGAAAGAATATTGCGTTTCGTGCAATCACGATTAACTTCCATAGTAACTTTTTGTAAAGTGCCCGTTTAGCCTCTACAGTAGTCGGTATGGACTCGTGTAACGTCACGTAAGTCATTATAGTATTAAACAAGGTTTGGCAATGGTCGTAAAATTCTTGCGGAGATTTGTTACCTTGTATAGCTAACGAGAGGTCATTATATAGGGCCGTTTCGTCGCGTTGATCTGAATAGTTATTAATTAATGATGACCTAATGCCTGCCCAAGTTTCAGGAATTCCGTTTGAATCAATAGTGGATGCGGCAGGTCCTGTGATTTTATTCAGGATGCCGTTTAGCAGACATAGATTTGCTAATTCGCTCCTGGCTCGGGCTCGATACTGCTGCAGCAGTTCTGTCGCATATGCTTATAAATCTAGTTAATATGTTAGGCTACCATCAAAATCTGGGACAACCGAAAGCCTTTCAAAACTCGTTTCGTTAAAAGGCATTTCTACTCTAAATAAACTACCTAAATTAAAATCTGAATCTGAACTGTCTAGGTCTCTATTAATATCTACTAAACACCGGCGGGCCTGACGTGATGCAGGTTCCCGGGAATAAAATCTTTCGTGATGAAAAATTTTGGGGATTAAAGTAACTAGGATTAGGTGGGAAGCAACACGAGAACGATTCAAGTGTACTTACATAAGTTTCATTTCGGTTTCTTCTCTGCGAATCGAAGTCTGGATTCTCCACCCGGCTGCACAGCTCCGTAGGTTCAGGATTCTCAGGATGTGACTTGAAAGTCGCCCAGGCGATACGCGAACGCGAATATCTTTATGACTCTGCTCGCGAACCGGCCCGCGAGAATCCAACCGACTGCGCCAATTACGTAACCGGCAATCGGAGGATTGAAAAAAACAAAAATTGATTTAAACTAATTTAATTATACTAAAATTTACAATTAGATATAGTGAAACCTACTCGATGTCAGAAATAGGAATGACTTAAAATTTATAATTATTATCTATTACAATTATTGCTAAATCGGCGATTTGCACCGATTGACGTAAATGGTGCAGCTGGCGATCGACAACAGGAAATGCTGCATCGGCGATGTTCCTCGTGATTGACGTCAAAGGTGTGGTTTTCGGACAACAACAGGAAATGCAGCGTCGGCGATAGTCCTTAGGGGTCCGTACTTAATTTCGTTTAAAAACATACTTTCAAAAACAGTGTGCTTTAATATCTTTGAGCAACGTAGGTAACGTTGTTTCACGTTGTACCACGGGGAAATGAAATTAATATTAACGGACTTCTAGCATTTAATAAATATGAACATCTTAGAAGTTTCAAACAATGTAAGTTGCGAAGGCAGACTAGCCGAGACATTATGCCGCCGAAAACGTCAAAACAGCTAATACACTGTTTTGTTTTGAATTCTGTCATAGTTTTCTTTAAAATGTAACATAGACGAGTTACAGAAAGATAGCCGTTACAATACTTTCTCTTAGCGATCTAGTAAAAAATATAGGTTTTTATTTTGACTAAAGACCAATTAGGTCTCATCATATTTCAGAAGTTAGCCATATACTTTTTGCTGTCTTAGGATCTCTCAAACATTCGTACCACCTGGACCAATCAAAAGAAGCAGCTCAACAGAGACTCAGTTGGCTGTTCAGGCTACGTCAAGACTTGCTGAAAAAATGTTTTTATAACCGAAGTTGTTGGTAAAATGTTGCTCTGCGAGCTAGTTATTATAATTTACCTGATATAACATCAATTAAATCTAGTTAATTTAGGAGTTTCTTTACTGTGAAAGCTAAGCAAATGTGGAAACAAAACCTTTTTAAATAACAAATCAAAGCTACATAGCGATCGCCTCTGTAAAACTGCTTACTACATTTGGTTATATTATTGTCTTAGTTAAGTTTTTATAGCTTTCATCTATCTGCCTAAGATATAATAAGCATAAGTATACTTTATGAATGTATGTTATACATACCATTATTTCAATGGTAACAATTCACGACAAGCTGTGCAAAATTTTTCCGAATTCAAAAGAAGTCAAAAAGTATACATAACAAGATGAAATATCCATATAATATAAGTTTACAAAAGCGCCTGGAGGCTACAGTAATAAGCGTAGGCATATTACAAGGAACGTAATAAGACAAATTGGCTCGTTACTTTCAATGTACTCACTAGTCACAATATGGTAGGAGAATTATACATGTAATTTTTAAGAAAATTATATATTTTTATATTTTTACAGATTCCATTAGGTTTATTTTTTCTTAAATCTTTTTTTCAATATAGCTTCGGATTTTAATGTTGTTATAATTGCGTTTAATTGCTGCATTAAACATCAAAATTAAAATTTTGACGTAATATATATTATGCATATGACTGTTTTTAGTATTTACAGTATGAATCAAAGTAAACTTTCTATAAGGAAAACGTAGTTAGGACATTGAAAATATCTGCTCATATACGGTTCGTATTGCGAGAGATGTACCATTGAAAATTCTAGCAAGACATCAGGAAGATAGAAAATATGTAGCAAGTCAAAGTCAAAAATCTTTATTCAATATGGAAGCATTACAATTTCTTACTGATTGTCAAAAAAACTTCCATCGGTTCTGAGATAAAAACATGAGAAGAACCGGCGTAAGAAACTCAGCGGGACTTTTTTTCTCAATAAATTTTAAAAAATTTTTACATAATACATGACATTTTACTACTTTGACATAGCCTAGAGCAAACAGTTCATTCCCAGGGTGTGTTGCCTATCAGGTAGTCATTACAACAATAATATCCTTTAACACACAAACGTTCCTTTGCAACTTTTTAACTTTATTTTCAGATAAAAGCCGAACGTTTTCTGGGATTCTAATGTAGAAATGAAATTCATCACCATTACGAGTATTCTTAGTATTAATATTGTGATGTCACAATGTTTTAAAAACATTTTTATATTTATGAATAATATTCATAAGTATTGGATCAATAAATGATTGTAGAAAAATCGAGGTTATATACTGCTCGAATCTCTTTCTTTTGACATGACAAAAGTATTTATATCAGCTGTTTCCATAGTAGAATGCCATAAGACATTATACTGCCAAAAGAACTAAAATATACTAAACGGTCTGTCGTAACATCGGTTAGTAGTCTAATTTTTTTGATTGCATAAGCCGCTGAGCTAAGCTTACTCGCCAGCCTAATAATATGAGGGCCCCATTGCAGTTTAGAATCTATTGAGATGCCGAAAAATATAGTGGAATCTACGTGTGTACACATTACCCCCAACTTAAGGAACATAAAGAGTCATAATGCTCATACATTTCGTTTTCTTTTCGTTTAACATCAAACCATTTGCACTAAACAATTATCCTACTTACGAGAAATATTATCTACATCGTCATTTTGCAAGTTACGTCGTTTTATTCCAAATATATAATGAAGTGTAATCAGCAAATAACACAATCACGTTATTGTTTCCTTCACTAGGTGCTTAGAGAAAAGGCGAGCTAGCTAGCTTATTTTATGTCTATCTCTTTTTTTAAATACTTCATGGGTAGAAATGATAGTTTCAAAGTCCAAATAATTATTACTTAAATTATAATTGCTGATTAGATCTTAAAGCCTTGTAAAGTACTTACGTTATGAGCTTGTTTATTTACTTTTTTTTGCAAATCATTGTTTAAAATGTATTAATAAACACATATGTACTATATTATATGGGTACTATTCCTAGAAAACATTATATGGATTATTCCTAGAGCAACGTTAGGAACGGGAGCATGACGCAGACAGTCGTTAACCGTGTTAGTATCCTATAACAGTAACTGCGTAGAACCTCACGTTATTCACTTACCATCGCATATTGAATTTGTATAGAGTATATTGGTATTATGAAAATGAAATATGTTTTGTAATTAGGATCTTTGAGGAAAATATGACACATTAATAAGCGAAAACGAAATAAAATTTATTTTCATAACATATTACGTTGCCAGTACGGTTTTATACTAATTGAAAACAATTTTTAATATTTTCAAAGCAATCAAATACATTGTTTGATCTTGAAGTTGCTCATATTTTTTTGTATTTCTTTTACGTATTTAGCCATTTTTTTATATATAATAATAATTTAAATGTTTTAACGAAAAGATTTACACGTACATGTAACCTTTTTCTAAAAAGCCTGTGAATTGAAATTACCAGAGTGTGATTCAAAAATCAATAACGCACACACAAACATTCCTTGACACCTTTTTTTAAAAGGATGCAGACGAGCAGGTGAGATGCTTAATTGTAGTCATCTTAACACATAATCAACTTCGTAAAACACTCACCGTTGTGCAGTCGAACATGTCTTCGATAGCAAAGAGTCGACACAATCAGTAATAACTTGTATGCAGTCAAGTGGAAGTAACATGCCCATGCCCTAAGATGGCAAGCAGCAATCCATATATAACTGATTTTGATTTTCAAGAATAATTTTAATAAACTTCTATTGCGTCCGCAGAAAAATTAACTGTGACATTTATACACTCAGTCTGTTTTTGATACACGATTTAGAACTACATGTTTTTCTGTCATATGAAAAATATGAATAATATCTTTAATTTTATAAATTTTGCTATTACATTAATAGACGCAGGGAAGGCAAAGCCATAATTTCGTTAGTAATATCTTATATTTTACTTTTACGCATTAAGATATTGGGTCATTTTTTCAAATCAAATCGCTTTCCGTGCCATATATATCTAAAAAAAAACTGCTTTAAACGGTTTTTGGTTACTTATACCGTATTCAATTTGTGCAAAATTGTTACAAATTTTAAAATTGGTTATAATAGTAATACTAGCGTTTTTTTTACATTTTGACACCAAAAAAAAAATTATTGTTACGAACGTTTCTAAGAGCATTCACATTATTATTATTTTTTTACACATTATTGAATAAAAACAAGTCTACCCCGTGACCATGGCTGCTGGAAAGTGTTCGATACGTCGGGAATTTAAATACGTAAAATAAACGCGATAAAATCCATAAAAAATCCTTTTATTTGATAAGCATTATCAATTTCTTATTACATGTCATGCTCTTATTTTAAAACTAGCCTACACACATTTTATACCTGTATTAATGTCTATCAACGAAGACATACATAAAATTTTCATTCGTTCAAAAAAATTTATATAACATCCGAAAGATTTAAAAGTCTCATCATGCAGAACGAATGTGAATTACATTTCTTTATTCATACGACTACTCAGTAACGTAGTATCTTGGGACGATAAACTTATCTGTCCTAGTAGGTCAAAAACACATAAACATCTCCAAATTTAGTCCTTATTTTCAGGAAGATCTCATTAACACTTGATTAAAACATAATAGAATTACGAAACATTTTGTTTCTGCGTCATAAGTTTTACAATCTAAATATGATGCCAAGTTAAACACATTCATCACATTTTGAGGCGCTTCATTTAATATTAACGTAGCGTTCGAAAAATTGTAATGTTGATCAAACAAACTCGTGTAGAACACTAGGATTATAAAATGTATTATTTATGTTTTTATTATTGTGACATGTAATATGTCACAATAATGTCGCTTTTATTTAATATTTTCTATTGCTTACGCGAATATTATACATGATAAATAAATATTTTTTTACCGATTTTAACGCGTTTAGTTACTTTTCAATTATTTAATATTATATCCGATAATCACGTTAAAGTGGCAGTGGGCTAGTCACGTGGTCCGAAAAACAGATGGCCGATGGCCCTATGAGGTTTTAGAGTGGAGGCCGGTTAGCCGTTAAAGTTGGCAGCTTGTAGTAAGGGATCAGCCGTCTTGGGGTTCATTGAGAAAGGCCTATGTCCAGCAGTGGACTGATAGGGGCTGATTATATACCCGAAAATAGTCGTAGTCCCCCAGGATGTATATTTGTTGATCATATTGAAATAAACTAACTACAGCTTTAGAATGATTGAAAATGTCAATCGTTTCTTTTACATACGTAGTCACCTCTATTTTTAGGATAAATATCCTAAGCTTATCTTACTACTCCTAATTTTTTATTCTTGTGCTAATTCCTAAATTATACAGTGAGCCGTTTCAAGCATTCCATATATATTTCAATTTATTTTATGAAGTCGGTTAAAAAGTGTTTTTATTTTATTTTGTTAATACATGCTATGTAATGGTGTTATTTATTCAAGCCCGCCGCTTTTATTTCCATAAAGCTATTTGCGGTGCTTCTTTATCAATTTTCGCCTTTACTCTTGCGTCGCCTACAAAGAGACTAAAATTTGTTTTAGCAAAGCTGTCGGATAATTACTCATTTATGAGGAACGGTATATTCTAGGTATTAATTTAAGTAAAATTCATTATATAGTTGAATATTCCTTTGAATTATTTTACTTACCAAAATCCATGTGAATTCATGAAAACATAAAGATGAATAATACAGTATTAAGAATATTTTTTATATTTGTTTAAGAAAGGAGCAGAAGATACGCCAGACGGTGAGTGATACGCCCTCCGCGTAACCAACGCTGCGTAAGGCAGACCCCACAAAAACTATAAAACTTCGGGTATAATTAAAATATAATTACACGTGATAAATCCGGTAATATCCGTAAGTGTATTATATTTAAAAATATATATATATATCAATTTCTATATTAAATCAAAGAAAATATTGTGAATATTCTTATATCATCTTAAAGACGAATTTTATCGTCCTTCTTAACGACTTATTTAGAGTACATGAAGTAAGACAGAATTCAGCTAACGTAACACAAGCAAAGTTTGAGCCACATTTCTAAGATTTTTTAGCGGTACATAAAGTACACTTAAGAAATTAAAAACTATATTCAAAATAAATTATGTATAAATATTTTATAAATTATTGTATATACAAAATTTGAACCGTACATAATTTTTTTACTTACCAGGGGATTGACAAGTGCAGAATATATACTACTTCCACATATCTTAGTCCTCAATGTTATCTATAACAGAATAGTAGGCTTTTTCTATAAGCGTAGTTTTGACAACTTTTCGAAAGCTCGACTCATTCAATTGAATTTGGCCCGCATTTAATTTATTGAACAATCTTATACCACAAGAAAGAGTTTTTGCTTCTGGTCAGATTAAATCTGAGTAACTCTAGAAGCTCAATTCGACCACTGTGTGGCCTAATATATTTTTACAAACTATGCATAATTTTCCGCGCGTCATATGAAAATATAACGACGCTTACGCATTATTTACAGCGAGGGTAAAATTATAATTTTAGTTTAATTACAAACATTACCTAAATATTCCCGTGAATCCGGATTGTAGTGATTTCAAACCAGCCGCGGATCCCAACAATAAAAAATCAATAGGACATAAGGCTGTGAAAGTACGCGTAATAAACTAGATTTGTAGTTGCCTCGTCAATCAGCTGCCTAATCTTGCATATGGCAAAGTTTGCAGTACTTAGTTTCTTAGAAATATTTTCAATATGATCTCCCCACATCACATTGGAATCAATAGAAAATCCAAGGAAGCAGTAGAGCTTTCATTAGAGATGACCTCATTATTAATTTAAATATTTTGAAAATACGGCAATTTACATAGATTAAAATGCAACTACTTGGTTTTGTTCGCGTTAAGCACTAAATTATTTACCACAAACCAGTTTGGCACAATATCAATTGCCCTATTTGGTAGTAGCCCTACCCTTAGTAGTAGAGAACAGGACAGTTAAACGGGACGGCAAAACGGACAGCTGCGGACAGCCTCTCCATTACCAAATGCAAGTCATATAACGACCAGGAACAGAAAAGGTGCAGTGGATTAGATGACAGTGTAACTTACAGTTACATATTTTTTTCTATTACGTAGGTTAGAAGATAGGAAATCAAGACCAAACCGCGTGCACCATAAAACTTTAACGTATTGTTTAAAATTTCATGGTCCACACAGTTCAAGGCGCGGGAATGATCCCAGAAGATTTCAATATAATCACAGCGATTCTTTCGCGCCCGTAGGACATGAGAGACTAAGTTACTACTTTACACCCGCATTTACTGTTAATCTACCTTAATTAGTGATCAATTACATACTGTCTTTGGAAAAGTGTACTGAAAATTGTTTTAACATATTTTTTAAATGTTACTAAATGCTGGCGGTACAAAGATTGGTCTATAATTTTTAATATTGACTGTTTTGAATATTGACCGATTTAAGGACTGGTACTATTTTATGGAATTTCACTATCCGTGTTCTATAGATGTTTTTTTGCTCAAATATACAGATCCGATTCAATACCATATCTCGGCAAAGCTCTAGACGAAAAGCTTTTTTTTCAACAACTTATAATAAACCTGTCAAAACGAGTCCGCAAACTTATCCCGTGATAAGAAACTTACAAACCGCAAATTGAAATTTAACTGTAATGAAAACTGTATATCTATCTCTGTGTCATTCGCTTTTAAATTATTGTATTCTTGCATGGGGTGGTTCTGCGTTATCAATTCTATTGCCTTTAGAAAGAGCTCAAAGAGCTGTTTTAAAAGTAGCACTGGGAAAACGCCTCCGGTTATCTACTGGTAGTCTTTACGAGTAAGCAAAGATTTTAAGCGTGAGAAAACTAATTATTCTGTAAGTGGTATTACATGTTCATAAATCAATGCATCTCTCTGACAACTATAGCGTATCCATCAAAAAACCGTCTTTTTGAAGCTCCCAGAACTACTGTGTTTACTAATTTTGCACAAAGGTTTGGAATTTTTTTGTATCCATTTATTTACAACAAATTGGTAAATTCTTGCTCCCTTAGGAACTGCATTATCCTTAAAACTAAAAAGTTAGTTAAAAATTTAATTCAAACATGGAGTTACGACCAAACGGAGAATTTCATAAAAGTAGAAAATTAAATTGACGCATTGAACTTCAGACATACATATACTAACACAACACACACTAGTGCACGAGCACAAACACACACACAACCAAATTTAATACAACATTTTGATATATTTTTTTCATTTCCTTATTTTATGTCTTAATTTTAAAAAACTTTGTTTACTGTTTGTTATTTCGTTATTACAATTTTGTAAATTATTATAATCCCTCAGGAGGACAGGCTGTGCCTAGTGTGGGGAATAGACTGTACTAATGTAAATGTTTCTATTAAATAAATATATTTTTCATTTTCATTTTTCATCTATTGAATATTATGGTTTATATGGCAGATATGTCATGAATTATTTATTTTATTGCCCATGTTGATAAGCCCCACAAGTCTTCAGTTATATTTATATTTATTTTAATAAATACCTTCTCTATATGTATAGGGCTGCCATTACAAAAGTTAACATAAGGGAAACATTATCAAATTTTTTCTAAGTGTGATAAGGCTTAATCAGAACTAGAGTTAAACTAGTGTTTGGTAGTTTCATGAGCTATGTTTGTTACGTAATTTTTAAACTCAGCTACCTCAGTATTCTCTATAACCATCTATATTTTAATTCTTGGTTATTTCTTTATTTTTATGTTTTTACCCGTTTCCGTGCTTAAAACTAGCCGGGTAGTCTTAATTTTATTGAAGGATAACTTCATTCTATGATTTTAAAAAATTGCCTTAAGAAACTTGTTTAAATATTATTGAGTATGTTCTCATGTAGTAATGAAATTCTACTTGATCTTAGTGAATTTTATCTAATATAATAGATATAAATAATCCCTGCTACATAAAAAAATGCCTTAATCCCAAAGAACCTCTCAGTCAAAGAAATGATTCAGACTATGGTTATGGTTTCTTCAGTACGAGACAAAAGATCCGTTACAGCTTGGGAAAAAAATACGTAGATGACGAAAAGGATCGAAGTCATTGAAATTTCAATGTAAGTATCATCTGCCAAGTTCAGAAAAAATCTTTATTAAGTTATTTTTTACCGGCAAGCCGTATATAACATTAAGATCAAAGCAAACCATACCTCGCCTTGCTGCAACGGATCTGAAGCGACGGAATTATTCTTAACAAATTAAATACAATAAAATTGGTGAAGCTTTTTTATCAAATTCCATTTAAACTTTTCATCATCAGGCTGTGTTAGTACTTTGGTATTGGCCCTTGCTTTATAATCCGGAGGTCGTGGGTTCAAAACCCGCGGGGAAACAACTTTGTGTTATCGCTGTTTTCTGATTTGTTAGGACATTTTGGGCAGATCACCCAAGTGTCTAAAAAATGTAAGTTTATCCACGCGTTGGATAGACATGTAAAAAGTCGGTCCACCCACCAACCCGATTTGGACCACTGTGTTGGGATACGGTAAAAAAACCCCTAATGGAGAAAGCGTGCATTAGGGGAGGGCTATGTCCAGCAGAGGAATAACACTGGCTAATGATGATTATGATGACGAAGGGTAATTTCAATAAAAAATTAAAAGATAACAGAAATTTGTAGCACTTTAGTGATCATAAACATATAATAGACAATGTATTCATTCAAATCACACAACACATTGAGTACATGAGATTTATGGTATAAACTAAATTATTGCATGGCGGATCGAATTTACATCGATTTGATATTAACATTAGGGGTTGATATTATTATACAAGACGTAGTTTTTATTACGATTTAGATAGAATTGATAGAAAACTAAAAAACAAATAAAAGTTCATTTATGTAAAAATCTGTTGTTATATAAAGCAATAGTCTCAAAAACATATTTCAATAAAATATGTAACATCGCAAATATAATAAAATAAGGAAATCAAAACGAGTAAACAACGATAATTTTATTAAATCCTACAAAAACGTAAAGAAGAGCTCTGAATGCAAAAATCTGTTTGTAAAAATATAGATAGATTTAAAAGGCTGCCGAAGTGCAATGTGTTGTTTGTCAGAGCGCATCGTTAGGAAGTAGTAAGAAAATTTATTTTTAGTTATTAAATAATGTACTAATAAATGTTACATTCAATTTATTAAGAGTAGAAAGTCATTAATATAAAATTTTAATTGTACATAACAACAATTTAAACACAAAGTAATATTTACAAGTGCATTTACACTTGCTTTCCATGTCCTAACTAACGTTGGTTGTCTGGAAACGTCTAAAGGATTAAGGCCTCTGCACTGCTTTGTAGTACGCTACACTTTTTTATGGTACGTGAATACTGTTTCATTAATTTACAAAACCCCCGTAAATATTATGAATTATCAAACAAAAAGAGAAATTAGGAGCATTCATAAAATTTTTTCCTTACAAAATTATATGCAAAATCTAATTTGCATACATTGATTGGTATTCTTTTTGCGGACGGGATTTGAATTAAGCAAAACGAATTGATATTCGTTTATGCTGATGCATAAAAATGAAGTCGTAAAATAAAAATCAACTTTGAAGGGATAAGCAAAAGCTTCGAGAGAATGCGGCGCATAATTTAAACCTTTAAATAAAATTTGTATTATGCTTCCTTGGACGTCTGAAGTCCATCATGAGAAAGTGCTTCGCAATTTACTGTCGTTTTAGCTAGATGTCATTAATTTCCGGATGAAACCAAGCGCACTTTTGACTGGCGAATGCTCCGACTATCTATGAACAAGTCCGAACTCCGACAACGCCACTGTAGTTCCTGATTATTGTTGAGCTCATAAGTTAATGATGGACAAAAGTATTATCACTAGGTACAAATCATTTGGAAAGGAAACCGAATACAAATTTTAATAGAAGGATTTTTTTTATATTATGTGTTCCGTTTGACGTCTAAAGTCCATTATGAAAGATTTGTTTGTTATCTCCTACTGGCTTCTAGAAAGAGACGCAAAAATGTGACAATTGTTATAACTTTAATGATAATGAAACAAAAAGTACATCACACTATAACCAATTTATTGAGTAATTAAGATTACTATTACAATGGTTCGGGTACAGAAAAATATTTCAATAAGGAGACATCAGAATTTAAATGCCTCTGATAGTATTTTGTAAAGGTAAATTCACGTTTCCAATTTTCCTTGGTTTAATGACGATACAGCTGATCGAAAACTTCAGGCAGAAGCTTATATCGCCGCCTCTGATAGAAGACGTTTCATTCAAGCTCCAATCTTTGTGGGCGACGCCGCTTTATAGGTTGGTCTAGTTGAAATAAATAAATTTGTAATTGAATCGAGTCGAAGTCATTAGTAAGGCATAGACATTTTCTTAAGCAATAAACAGGTTCGATATTTTGTTTTAATGCTGATGGCGAAATCCAATTTAATTGTTGATATGTTGCTGTTAGATGTGTTTGGTGGTCGCCTAGAAGAGGCTTCCTTAGGGTTTGCAGGAATTTTGCGTTTTGGTGCCTTAGGGCAGCCGAGGTAGTTGGCCGTGTGCCTGGGATTGCGGCAGTTGACGCACGCTGAAGGTTCAAAGGTAGCGAGGACTTCTTTTGTCCTTGGGTTTGGGGTAATAGGTAGTGCCGTGATCCCCGAGGCATTTAACGCGACGAGATTGGGCGAAAAAATTACGCTCTGGCGTAACCAGCACCATACCATAAGGGTGTTTGTTGCGTGGCTGGTACATTCGTTGCATCGAAAAGGCGGGAATATTTATACGTTGATAGCAGCTGCTATCTCTGGGCAAGGGATCTCCTAAGGCAGTCTGTTGACTTCAGTCCTAAGTACGCGTTTATCTGGGAGCGTTAATGTGTGAAACTGGTGCTCCTTTTCCCTAAGGAAAGAAGTCACCTTCCTTTACTCATCAGGTATTGCCAGCTGTAATTTTATCGCCTGATTGCTATCAGAGGCCTCAAATTTCTTTGTTGTTTTATAGGAGCCGAGCGAATCTCGACCCATTTCTCCTTTTCGCGGAGGTATATCGGAGGGGGTGTAATTTCAGTATTAAAATAAATGGTATACATAAAACCCATTTTTTTTTTGTTTCCATTTTAATTTAATTACTAATTCACTTTGAAGCAGCTGTCTGTGATTAAGTAAAATATACGTAATGATAAAATTATAATCGATTCGTTTTACTCCGTTTTAAAATAATAAGAAGTTATACCGCATATTGTGCTAAATAAATTTATTTTGTTGCCTTATGTACATAAGTGTCTAAACTAACTTAAACATGCAATGTCTTATACTTCATATAAAAATTGATAGTATCTCACCTCGGATAAGTTGCAGCGTTAATTTACTTAACATATAAGTATTTCTAAATAAATAAAATACCAGAATATATTATTCTCATTCATGGTAAAATTTGCCCTCATATTTCTGATTGGAAAAGCTCGCGCAGGCAAACTGCACTTTTTTGCAATAAACAACTGAATTTTTATTTTAAACAGACCAATACAAGCACAAATGTGCTCTCTGCACAGAACTGTTCGATTAACTAAAATGCCCTGTATGACATGATTTGGTGAAGAATTTTCGACCTACTTCCTAAGTGAAGGACGCACACAATTCAAAGCGGTATAATTTTTTTAATATGTGGCCTCGTTGCTTCGCTCCTAGCACTCAGATTTTGTTCATTCTTTTTTAAATGATAGTTATCAGCTGTCACTTGTCTCATGTTTTTATAATAATTTTGTGATAAGTGTAATTTAGTTTAATAGATACGTGCAAAGAGCACCTGATTATCTGCTTATATTACACAAGATAAGCGGATAACCAGCTATACTGCTTGAAGTCGGTTACTTTTTTTGTTCAAATTTCATTCGTTTTAATGTGTTAGCTTTAAGGTTAATTTGCACTGTATTACGTAAGAAAAAAATAATTAAAATAAAAAAAGGCTACGCTTCGAAGTACGTAACATAAAAAATTAAATAATAAAAAAAAACCTATACGATTGACAATGCAGTCACTTTTATATTAAAGAAACAAACCAAGCAAAAAAATCCGTATAAAGAAACCGGCAGCTAACAAATAACGAACGAAATAACGGCATTTTGCATTTACATTCTCAATTATTGCAAACGAACGATATATAACGAATTTCATTAACTACAAATTCTTGCTTAAAACATCTATTTCTATAAACCGCATAATATGATACGCTGTAAAAACAATCCAAACATACATATGCTTATAAAAAGATGGTAGGTTTACTGGTGACTTTATAATCAATAAAATAACATTTGTTTATTGAAGAAAATACTTTTTTTAAAAAGGTGAAGACGTAAAAAGTTCGCTTCAACAATGAAAAGAAGTTAACTGGCACCCGAGTTACGAACACCTCAAAAGAATAGAAACATTGAAAGTTAAAATTATCACGAATTAATTTGCTTAAATCAAAAGTGTATTGGTTTTTATAGTTATTTCATAATATTATCACTGTCTAGAGTAAATTCATTTGCCCCCCACAAATATATTAACTTAAGACATAATTAATAAGAAACACATCCAAAATTCTTCTGGTATTGGAGAAGTATTTTTAACATTAAAAGTTATATAAGTACTAAGTTAAAAATAAGATTAATAAGACCTTTCGCCTTCGTTGGAATTCTGGAAATAGAAGGGAAATAAATTTGTGTGACCTTTGTTTTCTGGTTGGTTAGAACAGTTTTGGCCACAGCTAAATTAATATATTGCCTTTAAAGTAATTTGTACAATGTGTTAGAAGTACGGAACTGGTTATCAAGACCACTCTTGACACTTGTTATGGAACGTATACAACAGCCACTTTGCCGACTTTAATCCATTTATTGAACGCATTTATATTTACCTTTCGGGTTGTGAAATGTAAAAACTACGAATGTAAAAACTGTTTAGCATAAACTAGGTTAAGACAGTGAGGCGGTATTATTAAAACATCAATTACTTCGTTATTTGGGTTGTAAAATAGTTTAAAATAAAAAATATGACTATTTTCTGCAATTCTGCTGTTATCAGATTATTTAATAATGTATCTATAGTTTTACTAAATCTACGGTAAATTTACAAAATGAGTGAACCCAGCAAGTATAACAAATGTTTTAAGACTTTCTTAGGAATTTATCCTTTTATTGCGTTGTTTGTTAACTCTGCTAGTATTTAAAGCGTTATATTTCGTCTTTACAAGAGAGCTCCTTTGAGTACCACCAATAAATAAAGTGTTCAAGTACGGAGCTTAAAAGACATATTTATCTTTTTATCTTAATTTGTTTTTTCTTTTCTAATTCAAAGGTGAATGAAATGAGGTACTTCTTAGGTAATTAACTATTATTAAGTAGAATAAATTAACCAACCTTTCCTTATTTGTGACGTTAAATGATACGCCTTAGTCATGAGAAAAGCAGCTTGTGCCTTTAAAATTTATTTGTTCATTTCCTAGAACCATCAACAGAATAACGTTTTGTTTTGTTTTAAATGGTAACAATGTAATGATAGTAAGAAAAAACATGATTCCACTTAATAGTTGTTACAGCGTGCATATATAGACATGTGGTACGATAGTATTATTATTATTACTTCCCGGTTGCAACTGTCACGCGAACGTTAAGTCCGTATTAAATAATGTAATAAAAATATTTAAGAGTGTAAAAAGTGATAAAATTGTACGTACTGGTGAAAGACTAAGTGATGAATAAGTGACATTGTTACTAAGATAATCCATTAAAACTGTAACGATAAATAAGACTCGTTCCATCTTTTTTTTTTTTTTTCATAAATCTGGTTCAACAATGATTAAGTGATCGTATTAAAACCTAAATTAAGACCTACTGTGATGAAATCAGGGAAGAAAACAGATTAAGTGCTATTCAGTACTAAACTGTTCAAATTGGGACAAGAACATTTTGGTATACGTTAGGTATTTCAAAACAAAGTTGCTCACATACGATATCGGCACATAAAACAAAATTTGACCTTTGGATGCAACACATCATCTCCAATCTGCAATCGGTAAATAATTTCGCTCAATTGGTTACGGCCCCGACGGTGTAGTAGGTATAAGACCAGCAACTTCTATACATTTCGGTTTGGCCGTGGGATCAAACCCGACCGAAATTTCCTGACTTTTTGTAATTGTACAATTTTTTATGAGAATATTTCTGTAGTGCGGACAAATATAAAAAAATAAATACGAAAAATTTGGTTATAGAAATAAAATTTGTAAACACTTGAGCCATTGCGAACTAAGTAAAGGTATAACAAAATATTTGTTTTTTTTTTTCTTTTTTTTTTTACGCAACTTCCGAAATAGTAATAATATAATTTACATTATAATTTACATATATTATATTAAAACTATTATAATGCCACTAAATCGCTCACCACATAAAAATTTGCTATATCAGCGACAAGTGCGCCTCATCAATTACAGCATCACAACTCTGTACCATGAAACATACATCAATAATGCTCCCAGAAAGAGGAGGGCAGATCAAGACCTAGCACCTGACATTAATGCAATTGATCGAAAATTCTCTGATCTCCTTAACTCTATAAAAAAAGAACAAGACACAAAGCTGTCCACTTTAATCGATTTCATGAGTGAAATAAAAAGTCAAAATAATGATATCCACCAATCCATTCAATTCATGTCTGAAAAATACGATACTTTATTGAAAATTTTATGCATAGCGTAAAGAAGTACAAAGAAAACAATGTGAGCCAGAAAATAAACACAATTACACTGGTTATCACCGGACCACCACAGCCTATCTACATTTCTGAAAACCTCACTCAGAAAACGACCACTAATGAAAGAATATACATGCGCAAAACCGAGTAAACTTCGCTTATTGTCATCAAAAAACAAGAAGATATCAACGAAACCCTACAAACGTGACTAGACAATCATGACATTTTCGTTGTAGTTTATTCGTCATTCCCTTTTTTTTTTTTTTTTTTTTTATTTAATTATTCTGTCCATATATGTAACTGTAGCAACTCATCGATTCAATAAGCTCATTCTTTTTTACTACACTTACACAATACTACACAACAATTTTAAATATTTTCCATTCTACATTTACAAACAATACTCCATTACATAACAACTAACTGTATTGTACAAACTAATCGCTACTCTATACTGCAAATTTATATAAAACAAATTTTGTGGCACAAAAAAGTAATAAAAACAGCAGAAGCTAACATGTTGACACGCATCTCTTTTTATTCTAAACTAGCACATTATATTGGAATCCATATGTTAAATATTTTTAAAATTCGATAATAATACAAAAGAAGGTTACTAACAGATTGATGATGCAATGTGCCCCCGAATAATTTAAACTACTAATAAATCATTATCAATAATTACAGCAAATATTCGTAGTATTTGCTGCAACTTTGATAACTTCCTAACGATTGTTTCTAGTCTAGAAATAGAAGTCTACATCTCTGTTCTCACGGAATGCTGGACGACTTGGTAGACCTGAGTACTGTAAAATCATCATATGCAGCTCTGTGTCAAAGTATTATCTCATACTGTATTTGTGCATGGGGTGGCGCGTCCAAATCAAGCTTCATTGAATTAGAACGTAGTCAGCGTGCAGTTCTTAAAGTAATGTTACGCTTGCTTTTTAGATTCCCTACCACAGAGCTTTACAATCTGCTAGATGTATTGTCTGTAAGGAAATTATTCATATATAGAAGTCTACTTACATATCATACTGTAACTGTGCTGGGACTAATTTCTGCAAACAAACGCAAAAATTGCTGTCCGATGCCTAAGCTTAGTAGTATATCGTTACGAAAGCACTATGATTGAAAGCATCGGTGCACATGAATATGTGCACCGATGCTTTACAATAAACTTCTTAATTTCGACTCCACCAAAGGTTGTAATAATTTTAACTTTAAAATAATCATGCGTAACGTACTTAAGCCATTAGACTACCGTTCTACTGAAAAGCTTTTTGAAAAACCGTAAATTAACGTATAATCTTGTACAATGCAAAAACTTACACACACACCTACTTACGTATACTTTTTTGTTAATGTTACGTTCATCCCATTATTTTGTAACTAGCCAACAATAGTCAAGTCGCTGAAGTCTGTAACACAGTTTATACTAGCACACACAACAATCAGACAAACTTAGTACAAAAATCAGAGCATTTTGCGTGCAGGCCTACAAATGTTGTCAATGTGAATGTAAAATTTTAATTTTGTATGCATTGTTATTCTAAACCGCAAATAAAGTCTATCTTTTGAAGAGGGACATTGTTAAGAGTGTATTGGGTTTCTAAGATAGCACGTTTACGTGAAAAGATAATGAATGAACATTTAGATGCGTTAAGATCCATACCGTTTAATTTGCTCTGATCGGTAATTCTTTCAAATCGTATTTGTTGCGCATCTAGAACGTTTGTAATGGGTTTTGCGAGTTTGAGTTTATCTGCTTATATAACACATTTGAAGTTCTGTACACATTGTGTGTAGATACTCATGAAAATATTAAAAAGTAAGGGTCTCAAGTTAGATCCTTGTAGAATTCCAAATATGGATAGGATAGGCACCCGTATTTGAAATAAATGTGCCCTTTAATCACCATATATGAAGATGTGCCTCTCAGTACCAAGCCAGCCATGCCAACAACGGTCCTTAAATTCCTAAGATAGTTTCACTATTAACAGTTTGTGATTGACCCGGTCGCAAGGTTTTAAGAAATCGGTATAGATAGCTTCAACTTGCTGCGTGAGTTGACGTAAGGTGTAATGTAGCTCATAAATATTGAGAGGTTTGTGCCGGTAGACCTAGACGCCAGAAAACCATGATTTAACATGACCGATGTGGCGTGATAAAATAGGATCGATTAAGGACTCGAGAACCTTCGTAAAAACGGTTCATATAGAGGTTGTTCTATAGTTGACGATTACTTTTTTTTTCACAGGCAGGACTGTGGAAACTTTGCGGGCTTCCACAGATCTCGAAAAATCTCTGTTTCAAGGGATGCATTAAAGATAACACACATAGGTATCAAGGGATGCATTAAAGATAACACACATAGGTATCACAACTCATCTGGGTATATCTTTATAAACAATGAAGGGAGACCAGAGCCCTTGTTTACGTCAAGTCTTTTTAATTACCTCTTTAACCGTGATGTTAACCAATCAAAGATTGCCTTCAGTATGATGTTTTAAAGGAATGAATGTCTCTAAGTAGGTTCTTTTTTTCATATACAGATGCAAAAAACTCCGCAAAGAGATTACATACCCCGTTTCATCGGTAGCCACACTTTCATTTAGCAGAATTTTAGCTTGGACGGAGTTTGATGACTTCTTACTATTTTTAAGATGTGTCGAAAAGTATGTAGTATTTTTTGGTAAATTACATTCAATAGATTCAGTATAATTATTGTAACAGGATTTTATTAAATTGTTACAGCAAATTCTTAAGGATTCAAATTTTAGTACATCAAAAGGGTTTTTGTAGATTCCAGTTTTTATACGGTTTTTTTTTTTCAGATTTAATATACGAATTAGTTTATTATTGTACCATATTGGACAGTTCTTACTCCTAGTTTTAGACTTAGGTACGTGTTTCTGGATAATCGATTACAGTTCTTGATGAAATACATTAAGCATTGAGTTTACTGTATCACAGCCCAGAAATAAGTCGACCCAATTTCTGCATTATTATTCGTTTTAAAGGCTTCGTAGTTAGCCATAAAGAAGTTAAATCTTCTATGATGTTGCTCTTTGATGACAATGGGCTCCATAAAATTGACTTTAACGTCAAGCGATGGATGATGATTGTCGATTGTGCTTATTGGATTCGAGTTAAGGCTTATGGCTTATGTATCATTTGATAGATCACATGATCTAGGATCCTATTGTTTGTATTAACTATGAATTGAATTGTTTTAGGTTGTGTTTATCTATAAAATCGATGAAATTGGATGCTAGTAAAGACAGCAAATGGTTTAACTTTGGCACTTCAGACCATAATCATCATCATCAGCCTGTGATAGTCCACTGCTGGAAATAGGCCTACCCTAAACACCCCTATCCATTAGGGGGTTTTTAGACCGTACCACGCTGGTCTAATGTGGGTTTGTGGGTGGACCGACTTTTAACATGCCCATCCGACGCTAGGATCATCTTACTTTTCAGACAATTGGGTGATAGGCCCAAATTTCCCTAACCAACTAGGAAACAACAATGAAAATTTGTTGACTTCCCGCAGGATTCGAACCCACGACCTCTGGTTTCTTAAGCACACGCCCATACCTTTAGGCTACGGAGGCAGTTATAATCGACCATAATATTCTACTTACATTAAAGTCTCCTGCAATCATAACGTATTCATCTTTTAATTAACTTTAGACACATTCTTTTGAAATATTCTAAGCAGTAAATTTTTAGGGAATGCTAAGTTACTATTTATTGTTAGTGATAGTTATAAGGCGCAGATGGCAAGATGGAGTGTTTTACCATCTATAGTTGTATCAACTGTAATCCATATCCCAATAATGACAACGTTGACAACCAGTACATTCTAAAGCTACTCTAAATCGGAATATATTACTTTTTTAACCATTTGCAGTGCGGGAGGAATAAGCATATTTTTTGTATTTTCCTTCACGGTCCTCTAAAAAACCTACTTTATTTAAAGCTCTTTTGCCTCGTTATAACCTTTTTTTGATGTACTCAATAAAAATATAACATAAAAATGCATTGTATGAAATAAATACCTTTTCTATTAATTTTATCTTTCTTCAACAATTCTGTTGTCTCTTAGTCACTTTGAGTACACTACAAATATTCCAAAATTTTATTATGTTTAATCTGTACGAGAAACCACTGCTTACTTTAGCATCAAAGAAAAGTAGTTCGTTTGTGAATTTATTTTTTCTATAAAAATACGACTATTTATTTTAAATGGATATTACCAATGTCCTTTGTAAGTGCGAATAATTCGGAACGCTTTTTTATGCTTAATTTACTTAAATAAAACCTTATCTCCAGCCTGGTCATAAAGACACGTTTTAGAGGTACATATGTGAAATATGTTGCGTTAAAGTCACCGACATGCTTATACAAGTCTATCTTATATATAATATAATATATACATTTGTGGAATATGAGTGCCGTGTAGATCTTAAAACTAGTCAACTAGCAGACTGAAAAAGTTCAGTGTGTTTATAGTGTGCATTGCAATTGTTTTTTTTTAGTCAAGCCATATGGACTATTAATGCGGTTGAGAGTAACCGAATATCGGAAGCGGTGTTCCGATATTCGGTTACTCTCAACCAGCCCACACCAGCCACCTTGCAAATGTCGTCACTCAATTTTTCCACAGGGCGTTACGTTTGCCGAGACTCGGTTTCCATTCCAGAACTTACCGACTTCAGCGGTCAGTTCTGCGGCTTATGTGACCGGCCCATTGCCACTTCAGTTTTCCAATCCGGTGGTATCAGTGACTCTGTTTTCTGATAAATCACATCATTTCTAATGCGGCCCTTTAATACTCCAAGCATAGCCCTCATCATAGCTGGCTCAACCACCTTAAAATTCGTCAACCAATCGAACCGTAAGTGTCCAAGTCTTGACACCGTAGGTCATAAAGAGTAGGACACACTGATCGAAGAATTTCGATTTGAGGCACTGTAGGATCGTTGACTATATAATAGCAAATAAATTAAAAAATAACTATTGTCTTAAATATTTAAATTTAAATGAATTAAGTGATTTAAGACTAAACTAAAATAAAAATCAAGGCCAAATCTTAACATAGAAATGTATTTTGGACCTAAGTGAGTAATAGGCAGTGTTTCCTTGAAAGTTCATTACACGTTGATAAGTTTGTTCTTCGAATCAAAACTAAAGCTATTTTAAAACTAAAAGAAATAAAAAAAATAGGTATGCCTTTTTTGTTAATGTATCGTGTTTAAGGTTGGGGTTCAATCTTGCTTTCCAATCTAAGAATTTTGAGTGTAAAAAATACTTTGTGTCTATATTTATTTATAGTCCTTTAAATAAAAACTAATTTTTTTTTTACTTGCATAGGGGCATAAACAGCGCTAATATAAAATGCACCTCATATTTTTGCTATTTAGTCAAGCGACTACTCCTATGATTTAAAAAAAGCAACTTTTAGGTCCTTTACATGGTAATATCTTACTTCACTTGTTGGAATAGAATGATATATAATATAAAAAGCTAAATCTAAGCCATATAGCTCAACAGCCTTTTATAGACACGTTAAAATTATCTTTAATCTTTCTCTAATAAAAATTGGTAATTTTACAAAAACAAATTTGAAAATGTTAACTTTGCTATTTACTGCACCTAAATTTAAAACTAGTTATATAATTTTTACGCGAAAAAGTTTAATCTACCAACTGTAACTATAGAATTTATAATTTTTCGGTTGTATTGATTGAACTTTGACAACCATCACTTTAGTTTAAAACTTTTTCTTGAGTGCTAAAAAAATAGTACAGTAGAACTCATCATTTTATTTTATCAAATTCCGCTTAATATTAAACTCGGATTTCACAGAAGAATGCAAAATTACTCTATGTCGAAAGGCTTATTAAATCGTTTGGGAAGCCGGGGCGTGTGTTGGTCGACGCCCCACCAGGTGGGCAGTTGATCTCTGTGTAGTAGCCAGCTCAAGTTGGCAGCGAGTAGCAGAGATAGGCCGTCTTGGTGTTCATTGAGAAAGGCCTATGTCCACCAGGGGGCGGATAGGGGATGCTTATGATGGTGAACCGTCGATTTAGCTTTATTTTTTTGAATTATTAATTATATCGTGATGATATTTAATTTTTATTAATAACTAAAATATATTATAATTTAGGCAAATGTTGAAATGACACGTTTTAAAAAAATAAATTAACAAGCTAGTTTCTCACTTTTCATAAAATCGAATGAATAAGGTAATTAATTCGATGTTTATATTACTAACATATTTTTTTAAATATCTTACTTGTATAGCCGCTTCTGATAAACCGACTTCGTTTTTTTGTCACTTGAAATCGGGTTTGCAAATCTGTTTTAACTTTGAATATTCTTCTTTCTTTTGTCGCCTTTAATTTCTAGGCCGAATTTACAAAATATGTTGCATAAAATATGAGATATTTCCCTCTCAAAAATGATTTACGAATAGCTAATTAATAACTTAATATTCACTCTTAAATAAGCAATCTCAACAGGACACGCAAAATAATACTTTAAGTACGTATAATTGTAAAGCAAACTTGAATGTATTCCAGTGGATTTGCATAGATGCCAAGTATCCTACTTTTTTATGTGTAACATATAAAATTTGAATTAAATTCATTTTACGACCAACCCCAACCAAGCCAAATATTTAACGACCCCGTAAAGTATTTTCTTCGTTGCAAGTAAAATTAAGGGTGTAGAAATAAAGTAGAATTGAGAGCTAAGCTATATATGATCTGCAATTTTTGTTACGTTAACGAAAGAGGTTTTTGCAAGTGAATAAAAGAAGCTGCTAAAGATTTTTATTATTTGCTTAATGTTTAGAAAAAGTTTAGTTATGTGCGTTAAAAGGTATTCTATTTTCCCATATGAATATATCTAGTTTCCCATATGATGAAATTTAGCCCATATGAATGTGTAAGAAATTAAAACAAATTTAGCAACTGATACAAAGATCATATAAATACAAACACCTAGACACGAGAAAAACACTATGTTCATCGCACAATATTTTTCCTGTGTTGGGAATCAAACCCACACCTTTTTGCGTAAAGTTAGAGTCACTAACCACTATGCCAAGCGGGTCGCCGATCTCGTCGTATGCATTAACATAACGCACATGTATAATGAAGAAATTTTCGCTCGTTTAAATTTAGAATAGTGGGTTAGCCTTATTACTATTGATTAAATTATTCTTAGAAGGAAACGTACAACGCTCAAGAGACTCCGTCGTCTATTTAACTCTACCTTTCTCACCGGGAGAACTCCTGAGGTATGGCACAGGGGTTTGGTCGTATTGTTCTTCAAAAAAGGTCATAAATTCCTATTAAAAAACTATCGGCCAATATCGCTCCTGAGTCATGTCTATAAGATGTTTTCGAGGGTCATCTCGAATCGTCATGCACGAAAACTTGACGAAGCGCAGACTCGAGAACAGGCCGAGTTTCGGAGGGTTACAGCACCATATACCATATCCACAGAACCTGCCATACAGAAAATACAAGGGTAAAAATGAACAGTGACACAACTCTTATTATAATGATAGGTATAGCACTCAAATTGAAAAACATGATTTGATTTACCCAATTGTCAACCTTAAGGTTAAAAAGATTATATGGTGTGCGTTCCCATACACAGTGTCCATTAATGAAAAACTCAACAATGAAAAAATATATAAACTTAATCAGTATTTACATCATTTGACATGTAGATCAAATGACATTTTTCAATTGTTTGACATTAATAAATTCATAAGTAATCTTAGTTTGACTCGGGATACTATTTATCTGCCAAAGAAAATTAAGCACAAAATAGCTACATTGTTGGCATATAACATTAATAGTGACAATGCAGTTTTTAATAGATTTTCTATTAATACTGAGGATAATACTTTTTTAGTAATGTAAGGTTGACAACAGAGAACACAATATCTAATTGTATAAATATTTTTATCAAAATATAAATCGGTTCTCTGGCAAAGTACTAGATATAGAGTTATTAATAGAAAAGATAATGTAGATGTTTTGTGCTTCACTGAGACATGGCTTAAAATGTGTCATTTAGCTTAAAAACTATTCAGTTGCCAGTATATTCAACCGAGTAACTGCTATTGGAGGTGGATGCCTTATATTACACAAAATTGTTTTAAATTTAAAGAAAGGAAGGACATCCAGCATACTCAGTTGAACGACAATGAGATTGCTTGTGCAGAAAGTGAACAGTACATATTTTTATATGTGTATAGACCTCCCTCTGGTGATGTTGGACATTTTATAATATTATGGAGGATGCTCTAAGAAAATTATTAATTCAAAGAATCATATTGTTGTATGTGGAGACTTTAATATAGACATTCTAACTGATTCACCGCACACATTGCAGTTTTTAACTCTATTTAAAAGCTTCAATCTTCAATGTGTTTTAATGAACCTACTAGATTGACACAATCTTGTGCCTATTGTATTGATAATGTGTTTGTAAATTGAAAGTTATAGATCGGCTGTCTTAAGCGGTATTCGTTCAGATCATCCTTTAAGTACTCCTATAAGTAACTTTCCTATCTTGTATAGACCTATTACCAGGAACAGAATTAAACAATTTAAGTATAATGTAAAAGCTAAGCTTCCAAACCTAAAATTGACTTTGGATCCTGATAAAGACTTTGGAGCATTGTCTAATATTATTTCAGTGAATACAATGCTGTTTTTACTAAGAAAGTTATTACAAGTAATAAAAACTGAATTTCAGTGACTGTTCTACTATGAGAATTAGGCGTAGCAGGGATTATTTATATTTATTGTACGATCAAAATCATTAACATCTAATGTAAATTCCATAACTATGTGAGAATGTACTCAAAAATTTTTAACAAGTTTGTTTGATGGCTAAGGCAATGCATTTAAATCATAAAATAAAGTCATCCTCTAATAAAATCAAGACTACCTAGCAAGTTATTAATACGGAAACAGGTAGAAACACAAAACAGAGGAATGACCTAGAACTAAATGTACAGGGTGAAACTGTTAAGCTAAAGGCTGAGGTAGCTAATGAGTTCCAAAATACTTTACAAACATAGCTCATGAAACTACAAAACACTTAAATTCTAGTTCTGATTCAGCGTTTCACACCTAAAACTATTGGATAGACAATGTTTCCTGATTTTAATTTTTGTAATGTTAGCCCTATACATATAGTGAAGGCGTTTAATAAAATAAATAAAAGAAACAGAATACTTGTGGGTTTATCAACATGGGCAATAAATTTAATAATTCAAGATATATCCCCATATTGGCCATAATATATAATGCATCTATAAGTACCTGTAGATTCCACAGTTAATGAAATTCAGTAAAATAGTACCAGTCTTTAAATCAGGTTGTACAGTTAATGTTGAAAATTATAGACCAATCTCTATACTGCCAGCACTTAGTAAAATTTTTGAAAAATTATGTTAGAACAACTTTTAGTACACTTTTATAAACATGATATTTTAAGTTATCACCAATTTGGCTTTACCAGAGGTAGGTCAACAGTAAATGCTGGTATAAGGTTGGTCTCTCATGTTCTACAGGGCATGGAGGATCGCTGCGATTCTATTGGAATCTTCTGTGATCTTTCCAAGGCCTTTAACTGTGTGGACCATGACATATTAATCAATAAGCTAAAGTATTACGGTGTACGCGGTTTGGTCTTGATTTTCTATCTTCTTACCTACGCAATAGAAAACAATATGTAAACGTAAATGACACTCTGTCATCTGACTCCCTTGTGCGGATGGGGTTCCCCAAGGATCAATTTGGGACCTTTTCTGTTCCAGGTCTATATAAATGACTTGCCTCTGGTAGTGGAGGCTGTCCGAAGTTGTCCTTTTGCAGATGACACCTCTCTGCTAAGGGTAAAAAGAAATGACCATAACGTTGAGATAGTAAATAGGGCAATTGATATTGTGTCAAACTGGTTTGCGTCCAATAACTTAGTACTTTAACGCGAACAAAACTAAATGCTTACGTTTTACTCTTTGTAAGTTGCCAGATCTTCAAAATATTAAAGTTGACAATGAGGTCATTCCTTACGAAAGCTCTACTTCATTTCTTGGATTTTCTATTGATTCCAAGATGCAGTGGGGAGCACAAATTGACAAACTCTCTAAGAAACTAAGTACAGCAATCTTTGCCACACGCAAGATTAGGCAGCTGACTGACGAGGCAACTGCAAAACTAGTTTATTAGTTTCACAGCCTTATGTCCTATGGATTATTATTATGGGGATCTGCAGCCGGTTTGAACACAATATTTATACTACAAAAACAGACTGTTAGAACAATCTATAGTCAGGGTTCACGGAAATCTTTGCGTAATGTTTTTAATAAAACTGAAATTTCGCCTCGCTATATATATTTGAAAATGATATGTACGCGCGTCAAAATATTCATATGTTTGCTACAAAGATATTAGGCGCGCAGAGGTCAAATTGAGCCCCTAGAGCTACCCAGATTTAGACTGACCGAACCAAAAATCTTTCATGTATAATAGTATAAGAATGTATAATAAATTAAATGCCTGCCAAACGCAACTGAATGATCCGAGCTTTCGTAAAGTTGTCAAAACAACGCTTATAGAAAACCTTACTATTCTGTAATAAATTATATTGAGGACCAAGATGTGGAAATAGTTTATATTCTGCGCTTCAAATCCCTGGTAACTTAAAAAAAATGTATTGGTCAAATTTTGTAAATACTAATATTTAAAAAAAAGGTCATAGAGTTTCTTGCCGGTTCTTCACTGGACGGGTCTGAGTTTGGAACCGGTGGTAAATGGATAATTTTGACGTTCAGAAGTGCTCAGTAGAGCCTAAATTGAATAAATGATTTTGACTTTGACTTTGACTTTGAAAACTAGCCCCAGTGCTTAGCTTTTGGGGCCTATGAGAAGGTTTTTAATTTCTTCGAGACCTAGTTTTTCCTCGAGTCTATACAGTGGCGCCAAATTGATTGGCGATATATCGAGATGTTGAGATGTCTCTATAAAGCCGCCACTATTTCTGTCGTAGTCTAAAGTGGACAGACTAAGCCTATCCCCCTGCACCGGGGTGTGAGACGAGGAGACGTCATGTCTCCAAAATTGTTCTCCGCCGCGCAGGAAGATATTGTCAGGACGCTCAACTCGTAAGGACAAGGCATAAATGTAAACGGCGAGTACATGTCACATCTGCGATTTGCGGACGATTTCGTCATCGCAATGGACCTGCAAAAATGGTGCAAAGCCTGGCTGAGTCTTCTGCACGCATCGATCTCCGGATGAACTTAGGTAAAACCAAGGTCATGTTCAACGAGCACGTAGATGCAGGACCGATCACGATTGATGGCACCTCCCTCGACGTGGGTTCCGTGTACGTTTAACTAGAGCAAATGCTCGAACTAGGTAGAAACAACTTTGAGGAGGAGGCCAACAGAAGGATTCGGCTGGGCTGGGAAGCTTTTCATAAGCACAGTGTCAGATGTAAAGTCTTCGATTAGTGCGTCCTACCCGTTATGACCTACGGTGCTGAGACTTGGACAGTTACGGTTCGACTGGTTCACAAATTTAAAGTCGCTCAGCGAGTTATGGAGAGGCTCGGAATATCACAAATGATGTGGTCCGTCAGAGAACCAGAGTTACCGATATAGCCCACTGGATTAGTAAGCTGATGTGGGGGTGGGCCGGTTATATAAGCCGCAGAACTGAGAACCGCTGGAGTGGAGAACCGAGGCTCGGCAAACGTAGTGTTTTTTTTTTGCCCTTTTTTTTTGCCGTTGGAAAAATCCAGCTTACGGATTCCCCGCCGCCAGAGTGAGGGGGCAGCAGGGATATGTGGGGCTCCCCGGACCAAGATGGAGCGGCCGGTATACCCACTAAAAACCAACGGTTGTTCCTTTCTCGTGTCGCTGTAGCCGGGGCCGCGGGCGCTGATGACAGTCTTCGGCGACCCGGCACGACGTGGCCCTCGCCAATTTCGGGCCTCTTCTCGTTGGGACACCCGGATCTTCGCTTTAGGTGCCTTGCCGGAACAAACAGCACGGCGCTCCCTCTTGAGCACACTCTTCGGCTCCCAGGCCTTTTTCTGCGGATAGCCAGCGGCTATCCGCGGCTTCCTTCCGGGCCATCACGTCCTCGCAGGAAGCAAGGTTGGCGCCCCACGACCTTCCGCTCTCTAGCATCCTGCGCACTTCGGCAGGAAGCGAAAGGTCGTGCCCCACGACACTACGCAGCTCTCGGCGTTGCTCGACCCAGGCTGGGCACTCTTCAAGCGCGTGTTGGGCCGTCTTTTCGACACATACGCCACAGTAGTGGCACTCCTCTGTAGGCTCTCCACCATCCACGCGGTACAGGTACCTCCCGAAACAGCCATGTCCCGAGAGAACCTACGTCCCGCGGAATGTTAGGGAGCCGCGTCCTCTTTCAAGCCACCACTTTAATACGGGGCGTATGGCTTCTACTGTTTGACGGCCGGCGCTGGGGTGCTCTAGCTGCAACTCCCACTCCTGGATTGCAAGGGAGTGCAATTCGTCACTGCGCCCCCTTATTTCTTCCGGGGCTGGTCTGCAGCCTCGAGACCTTGCCTCCTCGCGCCAGAAGAAAAGTGACGCGAGGATTTCTGCGTCTAGGTCCCAGGGCAAGGAGACAGCCATCAGGCACGCCGCCTCGCCGGAGATGGTCCGGTAGCCCCGTACGGCCCGATCGCCAACACCCTCTGAGTTCTCCTCAGTACTGCAGTACTCTCCTTTTGGAGAGTGTCGGTCCACACGGGTGCCCCGTACAGAGTGTAGGACGCCCTGCTTCAAGATGGAGTGACGACATGCGCAAAGTGGCCGGTGCGGGTAGGATAAGAATAGTCGAAGATTGGAAGCGGTGACATACATTAGGGGAGGCCTATGTTTAGCAGTGGACTGATACGGGCTGATGATGATGATGATGAAGAGTTGATAAAGTTTTGCTAGTTTAGTGATTTTACTCGTCAAGAAAGGAAACTTTATTGAAATATATTTTCCCTTTAAAGATTTCAGATTCGATTCTATAATATTCTGTAATATCATAGTACCCTAGTATTTAATTCCTAGTAGTGTTTGATATCAATTAACGATAGTCGGTTAACAACGGTAGGCTAGTTCTATGACGGTACCACGCAGCAATTTCCTGTTCTCGTCACGCTTGATCTGGTTGCAACGAGTGCCGAGCCGCGCAGGCTCTGCGCAGGCTCCGCGAGAGGATCGACTGGCGGAAATACCACTCCCAGATGGGAAACATACAACTGCCTGATAGCATCACTACCCCAGAAGATGTCGATTTAGCGGCTGAAAGACTTGGTCTCCGAATAAAGAAGGCCGCGTCGACGCCTATTCCACGGAGGGTCACGCAGTCAACAATTACCGCTTGCGCTACGCCTTATGCACAAGCGCAAGCGGGCATTACGCCGCTTTTGGGCGTGCACCCGTTGCCCGCGGGCCAAGCGTGAATTCAACCGGGTGTCGGAGGAGATTCCGGAACGGATAAAAGACCACCGAGGTGAGTAGTGGGAGCGGCGTGTTGATGCCGCTGGCGAGCATATCACGTCGCTTCACTGCCTGAATCGTCAACTCTCCCGACCACCGACGGCCATCTGCCCGTTGACTGACAGAAGTAGTAACCGTTGTTTCAGTGCCCCTGCGAGAGCGGAGATTCTTGCGGAACACTCGGAAGAGCAGTTTACCCCCAACCCTCCCAATACAAATAACTCTGTAGTTGTCGCGCACCACAGTCAGGTCGAGAATAGTGTACAGGAGTTTCTGTCGTCCCCGGCGTCGGATCTTGCCTGGGTGGAATTTATGTGGGGTGGATTTATGTCACCGGGCGAGGTCTGGTGGGCTTTGAGTTACGTTAACGTACGGGTGATGATGGGATTCCGAATGCGGCCGTGAAGCAGCTTCCAAGGCGGGCAGTTGTAGAAAACCGGTAAGATCTTCGTGCTGCCTAAACCAGGTAAGGACCGACGACTACCTGGAAGTTATCACCCGATTACGTTGTTATCGCACATCGCGAAACTCTTTGAGCGGCTGCTGCTTCGGAGTTTGCGCACCGCACATCTCGTTACGAAATGAGCAGCACGGCTTTCGGAGCGGCCACTCGACAGTTACGCAGTTGATCAATAGAAATATCGGACTTAAGTCGGTCGGAGTTTTTCTCGATATCGAGAAGGCTTTCGAACGAGTGTGGCACGAGGGACTTTAATACCACCATACTGCGCGCGTAAGTGCAGTTAATAGCGTCTTATTTGAGTGGGCGCGACTTCTATGTAGTCGTCGAGAATTTCGTTTCGACAGCACGGCGGATCTTATGCGGGGTACCACAGGGATCTTGCGTCTCGCCGATTCTGTATGCTATTACACCAATGACATTCCCACCCTAGAAGGTTGGATTCAGGATGGTGAAAGAGGTGTTTGACTTGCCTTGTTCGCCGACGACAGCGCGTTCTTTACGTCGTCTCGTCGGTTCGATATCGCAGTACGTCGGATTAGTCTCAACGTCGGTAAGACTACCGCATTTACTCCGACCAGATCCACCAGGTCTGCGCCGTTACTGGCAATCCGCGGGCAAAGCATCGCCTGGAGTGACACGATAACATATCTCGGATGCAAAATACACCGTACGCTAAGCATGGTCCCCCATGTTGACCACTTGGTCAACAGCGCCAAGGCTGCGCGCGTGGTTTAACGGCCTGTTTTGGCATCCCACCTGCCACTCCGGACTAAGTTACCTGTGTATAACGCACATGTGCGCTCGCGATCAACATACGCGGCCCCGGCTTGGTACGCGTTAGCATCGGTCAATCAGCGGAAACGAATACAGGTCCAACAAAATCTGTCCCTTCGAGTCATCGTTGGCGCCGGGTGCTACGACAGGAACGACGTGATTGCGAGGGACTTAAGAATCGAATCAGTCGAGGCGTTTGTTGTCCGGTTGGCGCGCGGTCTGTTTGACCGCGTAGATAACGGACCACAGACGGACATTCACGGCTTTGCGCCCTTGCACGCACGCCCTCCTGACAGGCACCCGTATCCATGGGAATTACTGCTGTTGGGTGATCGGCCGAATTGCGGCGGGGATGAGGCTGGACACCCAAGAACTGACGGCCAATATGTGTTAGCACAACATTAGCCCGCGAATGTGGATTGCTTCGTATAGTGTGTGCGCCTCGTTGCGCAGCAGCACACTATGCGGAGCAAGTCCAAACATGCGACCTCCGTCCGAGAAAAGCCGGGGTCGATAAGCGACGCTTGCATGCCTCGCATGTTCACCCTGGTGAGGCTCCCGGGAGTGTCCATGTAAAAGCGGACGGCCCCGAGCGCCGTCTTGTGACAACGATGCTGTTTGTTGCGTTGTCATTTATATGACGACGTATTCGGACGATTATATTGCTGTTTTAAACCAATTCAGATGGTGTATAAAAAGGCTACATTCTGGTAATGATATGCTCGCTGCTCAATTTAATTTGAAACATACAAATAATTTTTAACTATTAAATAACCCTTAAATAATATATTAATAAGATTTTGCTTATTTTTAAGTTACATGTTATTTGTTCCGAATGTGAGAATTATTATTTTGGTTTATTTTTTAATATATAACTCATACTATTTGTAAGGTCTCTAACCGTAAATAGTATGTCTAATAGTGTGATTTATATTTTTTAATTAATTCTTGCATGCTTGTCTTGTAAGATGGAGTGACGACATTCGCAAAGTGGCCGGTGTGGGCTGGATGAGAATAGCCGAAGATAGGAAACGGTGGCGTGCATTAGGGGAGGCCTATGTCCAGCAGTGGACTAGCGCAGGCTGATGATGATGATGATGATGATGATGATGCTTGTCTTTAAATTATAGTGCAGAGTATGGCCTTATTTTAGTAGTTTGTTTGACGTGTAAGAGGCAAAGTCACACTGTCTATGAATCTTTTTGGGTAGAAATTTATACGGAACAGCTTTGAAGATAAGTTTAATAACAATCTTTCAATCTTTGTTGTTACAAAGGAGGAAAATTGAAAAAACAATTTCTGGAAAATTTTCCAGGATATTTCTGTTTTTAAAACAACAATTTTACAATTATTTGTCATATGATATATATATTTTAAATACCTTAGATATTTCTTTGGTTTAGCATATGCTTGAAAGAGTCTGAAACATCAGGCATAAATAGGTATATATAACTAACGCAAAACTATTATGAACTACTATTATGAAGCAAAAAAAAGCTAGTTCAAGACAAACAAGACAATAAAGGTTTCTTTGTTTTGAATAAGCTCAGAAACTACTTAACCGATTTGAAATATTGACAGCCATGTTATCCTTAAGTCCCTAAGTTAAAAGGGTACTCTTTACTCAGAAAAAAATCGTTATAAAAAACAACACGTGCATATTTGTGGACGGATTGGCAGTTTTATATAAAAATATACATTAGCCATCATTTAGAGGTCAGTAAACGGCAGCTATAACTATCTTGGTACGTTTAACAACTACGTAAAGGTACTCAGCGAGTGCTTAACCGTGGAGGTGTTCTACTTCACAAAAAGATCTTAATATATACCAAAATATAATATTTAGTACTGTAATAAATTTAATTTCAACTTTTATATTGTATTAGCAACTGAAAAACAGCATTACAATCAAGGTTTCCTTTATGACAATAACGATATTGGTCTAATCTAGAAAAAAAACAATAATTATCCGTACTAATATTCTGATCGTGAAAGTAACTCTGTCTATCTGCCTATCTGTCTGTCCGTCTTTACCGTCTAAACCATTGAACTGATTTCGATAAATTTTGGTACACACTTAGAACAGATTCCAGGAAAAAACAAAAGCTAACACATTGTCAAAGTTGCCAACTGTAGTAACCCTCTGTTGGTAAAGCAGAAAAATAACTCAGTAAATCCAAACGTATCTAGACAATACAGAAGCACAGAGAAACACAAACACCGGGTACACTAAATACACCCACATTCTAGAGCGGTTCTCACCGCCCCAGCATTCGATAAACACAGTTGCCAGACCATCGGCTTAAATTTTTCCTCCTTAAGATCCTTAAGATACATAACAAATTCCTTAATCACGTACTTTCCGTATGTATGGCCTTCATATTTAGCAAAACACGAATTTTATTCTTCAATGATGTAATGGACATAAAGAAAGCCTCAGAACGAGTCTGATAGACCACCCGTAGCCAGGCAGTCTATATAAAACGTGCAAACTGTAGAAGAATCTCAGGTAACTAATGTTCCAAATTATGTTCTTAATTACCAAGATATTTCTAAAAGAATATAATGATACATTTATTATTATTTAATGTACTATTTAAGTCATTTGATATTCTCGCTCTTTCGGTACAACTTATGTACCGAAAGAGCGAGAATATCTAATTCTCTGACAGCAGATGCAATCTCAGAGCAAGAGATTTCCTTAAGCAGTCCTTTGACCACAGTCCTAAGTACGTGCTCAGTCGTGAAGTTGGTACTCCTTCTCCCTCAGGAAAGAAGTCACCTTCCGATTTTCTTCGAGTGTGGCTAGCTCCAATTTGATCCCCTGATTACTATCAAAGGCCTTAAATTTTATGTTGTTTGATAGGGCTGAGCGAAGCCTATTCGCGGAGATAAATCGGAGGGGGACATAATTTATTGAGATTTTAGATATATTCTAAAAGTAGCAGAAAAAAATTAAAGGAAAGATTATGGGTTTAAATACGCAAAGTAATGGCCTATCCATTACCGTGTCTCCAAAGCTTCTGTCTTTAAAATATCTTTTATGTAACATAGTAATTGATACGGGATTCCTGTTATCGATGTCTTTTTTTTTATTTGGATGTACATGGCTATATGCAGTTTGTAGCCGGTCATATTTTTTGATTAAATTTTCACTTACTCTTGTTTCTTCTTTCCCGCATTACAGACAATGACGTGTCTTGTGATGATAATCTTTACACATAAAAAAACTATTAAGACAAATACTCAATGAGAAATTAAGGGTTGCTTTATTATTTAAACTTTATAAACAGGGCATACGTAATAAGCATAGTAAACGGAGATGTCAAACAAACCGTCTAAAAATTTCTATTCAACTAGGCCCTTTAAAGTATTTTAAGCTGAACGATAATAATTCTTCCAGTGCACATAACAGAATGTGTTGAGAGCATTGGAGCAAAGAAACAGAAGTAATCAGAAACTTAGGTCGAAACTGTTATTTCTTTAGCTTTTATGATTATTTTAAAAATTGATATTTTAGTCAACACACATTACCACAAGGAAAAAACCGTTGCTTCAGTTATTATACCAAGCTGCAAAAACGTCTGAACAGGAAGAGCAAAGATCGAAGCGAGACGTGGCCTTTGACATCCTACTCTCTCTTAGTATTAATCTAAAAGTACCATAACTTTAGGTGCCGTGTCGGACCAAACAGTAAAGTATGTCCTCTTGAGCCGTCATCAGGACGGTGAACATGCGCTTGCTTGCCGTATAGGTGTTCAGTCTTATCGGGAAAGGTTACACATGTATACCATCCTTCATCACGCTGAATTTCTAAGGCGGATATACAAGGCGTTTTGTCTTCTCTATCCATGGCTTCTACACTTCTACTTCTACATCTGGCAGAACGCTAGGACTGCAGCCGATTGCTGTTGATGAGCTAGTAATTTGTAGTGATTTGATTCTTTTATATGGAATTTTTTTATAGAACTAGATTTTACCCGCGACTTCATCCGCGTAAAATAGGAGAAATGGTCGTGAGCTGTATTCAAAAATACTGTATAGTAAAATAAATTAGGCGTTTTCACTGTATGTGGCTATCATTGGATACATAGTCTCATGACTTTAGCTTCGAAGAATTTCCAGATTGACTTGCAACCCCATTTTAAGCCCCGAGTTCATCTCTATACAGTTTGAAACTACAACATTTCTCTAAAAAAACCTTTGGCTCGTTTTAAGTATCTATATATAAAATTTTATCGTTTTATGTTAAACTATGAAGAATTTCCATATATAATTTTGTACCCAATTCCAACCCTTTCCATCCTTATCATTAATAAATTTCATCAAAATCGGTTGTATGGTTTAGACGGTAAAGACCGACAGACAGAGTAACTTTCGCATTTATAACATTAGTATTGATTTCACACAACTCAATATGCTTTATGAAAATGTTTTATGATGTTAATACGGTATATATTCATAGTACTAATTTATTTTAGTATTTTTCTTTTTGTAGAATTTATACAAAGTTGGAAATAATAAAAAATATAATGTGTCGGAAACTTTGTAAGAGGCAAGAAATGGTATAAAATATGGAAAAGTTTTGAATATAAGTCAGGCTAGGCTATCGCTTCTATCCAACCACATTAGGTTTATTCTGTCAGCGATCGAGTGTGAAAAATTTTAACATGAACTTTGATTCAATTCCAATCAAATTTAATTGTTGCATGTTTTAAAATTTGTGCGCTTAAGAAATAACTAATTCAAAGTCAAAGTAAACTCATAGTTTAGTTAACCTTATGTAATGATCATAATGTTTTAGATGCAAGAGACGTAGGTACAAAAACTCTTTTAATTATTTATCGTAAACAAAAACAACAAACATATTAAAATTTTATTTAATTCATGACATTATCAGCATATAACTTTCAATCACCGGTAATTTACTACGACATATTGAATTTGATTTGTATTATAATGGATTTTACATAAATGCTGGAAAATGAAATATCATTCAAGGTTAAGTATTTATAAAAGATTTCTTTTTAATTATAATAGATAAGCAATTTACTTTTTCTCAAGCGATAAGCAATACGCTCTGCTATAAAAGCAGCGTAAGAAGTTCCAAGTCATAAACTTAAAGTTTCACATCAGATCTCTTTTAGCATATTTAAACTTAACTGCGACAAGGCAACAGTTTAAGGATATATAAGGGGATTTAAAATCAAATAATATAGGTCGTAATAATATTATAGTGAAGTAAGTATTCCTTGTTCTTTCCAAAACATAAAATTATATCTGATAGTAAAAATATCAATTGATTTATATGAAGTTAAGAATTCCAAATGTATATTAAAACAAAAGGTCAACGTTAAAAAGGTTTTCTTTATATATTTTTTTCTTTAAGTAATGCTTCCATACTCATGTCTTTAGTAAGCTTCATCTAACACATAGTTCGCGAGAAGCTCCCGTCCCCACGAACTAGGGTTAAAAAGGTTAAAGATTCTAAATAGCGGCATTCTATTATTGATTTCACACTCACTTGTCATGTTTTGGTCAATTTGTAAACAATTAGAATGTACTCAAAATAATAATAAGATTTAGATAATTATTCCCATATTCCTGAATTTTATTTAAACTTCTCATATTTTAATTTACAGAATATCTAATTTTATTTCTAAATAGTTCAAAATGTTTTCGATTTTAAATAAAAACTTGAAATTCTATGAATTATTCATATATGTAAATTAATTTGCATACAGCTATTCACAATACTAATTTATCAATATTCACGTTAATTACAACGTCGCTCAGGGAAAGGTTTAAATTTGTTCAAGACAAGCTACTAAATTAACAATTTGACAAATGGACCTACCTTTAGAGGATTTTATTTATGAACTAAAACTTTTATCCAAAATTTATTTTCGAATATTTTGTATATATTATACTTATATGTATCCTTTAATATTTCTTTAAACGTGTGGAGATATGACAAGGAAGAACTTCATCAATGAAATCTATTTTATACATACATATTAAAGTTTAAAAGAAATTAGCGTGTATTACAATCATCAATATTTTCTTATATCATATATCTATTTTATCCTTTACTTCTACTTATGTTTTAAGTACACAGCCAAGTAGGTATCCTATATCAACGAAAATATTTATAAAGTAGAGGAACATTACTATTGTATAATGAAAACAATTATGTTGAATATAGTTTAAATCTATATGTTAAGGTTGAGCCAGCGTGTGCAATTGAATTGCACTAAGTAAGACTTTTGACGCCATAATTCTTTTAATTTCTATTAAACTAGTAATTATAAAAGTGTTCATTATCCAAAATTAAAAAAATGAGGCCACAAGACAGCTTCTACCTACCATTTAAAAAAAAGAATAATCAAAATCGGAGCCCCAGGAGCATTGCAACGAGGTAACATATTTAAAAAAGGTACGCTACGTATTGAGTACCCCTTTTTGGGAAGTTTATCAGAAAAATAATGTAACATTGCCCTAAACATCGCCAATGAGATGAAACTGGTTGCCGTTAGAGTAACGTCAAACTGGCTGTAGGACTCCATGACGTCACCCAAAAAATCCTAAATAGGTAACAACTTCTTCAGTTTTACTGCACAATATTATTAGAACTGTAACTAAATTATAAATTGTTGTAAATTATCACACACACATCCTTAGCTTAAGAATTAAGTTAAACAGGTAAGAGCTTCTATTTGTTTGCCCTATTACCCTCAACGCATCGTATAATGTGTAGGTGCTGAAAGGATCATTGTCGTTCAAGTTGAAATACTTCAAAGGGCTCCGTCGCGAAGAAAGTAATAGACGCTTTGTGTGCCGTCTTTGTTTACTAATCTTCAACACTTCGTTTAAGGATCAGTTACAAGACTTTTAGCTTTAAATCAAATCAAATCATTAAAATATCAATTTAATTTCTATCAAAATCAATTATCAAAATGTTTAGCAGTTGTAATTTAAATCTAAATGTGAAAACAATGTACACATAGTTTCTCAAGTTAACATTGAATAAGAATTACCTTGCTTTGTGTAGATGCACATTTACTATTAACTGCCTAGAATAATAAATAGGTACAAGAAAACCGCATACACTACTACTACTGTTAATTATATTTACTTTCTGTGACATACGTAAATTGCAAGAGAATTTGAAAAAAATCATATAAGGAATTTATTTTGAACTTATAATGCTTATATGCTTAGTTTTAAATATGTTTAATATGAGTTATTGCTGTAGTTTCGTAGCCATCAAGTACACAAAATATTTTTTTTGGGAATTTTAAACTAAGGCAATTAAAAAGCCTTGCATTAAGAAGGTTTATTACTCAGGGTATTAAAAAATAGTTAGGTGTATTTCTTGTGATTCTGTTTTAATAAAAAGTTAATGTTTACGAAAATCACAATTTATTCAACGAGTCAATGATAGAATTAACCTTAACAAAAAGAAAATATTAAACTGCGTACAAAAAGAGTTTTATATGTCTCAAAAAAAGTCTTCATTTGCGAGGGTCAAAGTAATTAGATGAACTCACGTTTATATTATACCTTGATGATCCTTTTTATGACTTAATTTTTTGTGTGATGTTTTTTTGATTATTGATTGATCTAGAGATAGCAAAACAGATTTTTATGTCAGACATGCACTAGTTTTGCATCACAATTTTATTATTTGCTTGGTTTTTTATCTAACCACAACTTAATTAGTGTTTTTAAATTAAAGTTTGCATTTACTTCTACTTCCATTTTTTTTTTGACATTTTATAATATTTTGTCACAATTTCTTAAGAGAGGTTTCAAGAATAAATAGAGATTAAAACTTAATTTATTAATATTAGCTGTGGTACAATAACATCTTTATGGTAACAAAAATGTGACTGTTAATGCCAGTTTAACAGATTTTATTGTTACCTGTTTATATTAATAAAAAAATTTAAGACGCGTTTCGGATATTAAAGGGACTTTCTACTTGATTATTAAAAGCCTTTTGTTGTTTTCCGTTTTCTGGCGTTGTGCCATCTCAACTATTAAGAAATTAGTACATAAAAACGTCAAGATAAGTTAACAATGATCTTTATAAAATGAATATAAGGGTAAAGTGAAATATTACAAAATTAAATAAGCTCTGAAATTTGTATCGTATTTATGTCAAAAATAAATAGATAATTGTCAAAAAACTTATATCAATTTGTTCTTCTTTTGATAAAAGCAATTTATCTATGTCAAAAACATATACAGATAAACCTATAGGACATAATAACAACCTTTATATATTTATATATCTTTTATTTTAAAGCAATATCAACCTTACAGATAGTAAAACAATAAATAAAAAAATATTAAATGTTTAGAAAAGCTTTAACAATATTATTATTATTATTTATAAAAAGATTACCTATGTGTGTTTGACATAAATAGTATCAATAACATCATGTTTGGAAATTGCGGGGTATCAAGTTCGTTTATTTAAACTACATTCGTAAACGACACCAAAAAGATTTCTACGAAGTCAAGCTCTCAGAAGCAGGTCAATGGTTATATTTTTAAAACAGTCTTCTCTAACTGATCGTCAAATTGGTATAAATCTAATGAATTGTAAAATTAATAAAATTTACTACATAAAACTACTTTCGGTATAAACCTTCTCCATAAACTATTGTAGAAAAGCCAATGACTCATTATATTTTGTTCGTATATATTTTAATAATATTTTTTTAAATATGTAATGGTAAGAAAACTATACGAACAGGCATACACATACATAATTCATCAGCCTGTAATAGTCCACTGCTGGACATAGGCCTCACTCATCCCTTTCCATTAGGGGGTTTTGGAACGTATCCCACCACGCTAGTCCAATGTGGGTTGGTAGGTGGAGTGACTTTTTACATGCCCATCCGACGCATGGATCATCTTACTTTTCAAACAAATGGGTGACGGGCCCATTAAATATTTACTTTGAACTGCCGCAAATTGTGGCCTAGAAAATATCTACGACTCGGAATCGGAGAACTTATTCATGTCTATTGATAGGGTACAATAGCCATGAATAAGTTCTCTAAACGCGTCCGCGACGATATAGACGACGACGGTTCCGAAACCGTTGTTTCCCGTAAAAAGGGCACAAAACGCCCCGCCGCCGATGTAAACCGCGCAAAAGACCGCGCTTCTCACTCAGGAACTCCTAAAATTAGGTCGAGGCCAGCTACCTGGTTGAAACCTCGAACATTTATATGGCTGAACGTAAGGAAAAAGCGAGCTTGGTGCAAGTAAATAAATTTATAAATAAAAATAAGTACTATGACGGCAGGTATAGACTAGGATCGATTAGTGACTAGGGATCCGCGTAAACGTCAGCACGGTAGATTACTTCCGTGAACTCACAAACTTTTTGAGGAATAGTTGCATTCAATTTTACATTTATCGTTTCGCAGTGATTCAACTGCCAAAATTTCAGCCATACCGCGCATAATTGCCATGTGAACCCACGTTTCGTTAAATGTCTTCGTAAACATACCACTTCGGAGTGCCTACGTCCAAGAGATACAACAGACTCTTCGTCGCGTAAAAAAGAGGTCACCCGGCTCGTTACAGGGGCAGCAAAAAAGCCAAAACCTTTGAAAGTAAAATCTCCTTGCGAGAATCGTCTCAGTTAATGTGCGAAAAATATTATTATTATTATTATTATAAAATAATGAACAGGCAGCCAATGGCTGATATGTCCATATCTACACTAGTGATTTGTCGCAATTAAGAGTGGTCCATTTGTCATATTTGTTTTTAAAAACATTCACTGAAGAGCTGTTGATGACATCTTGAGGCAAAGCATTCCATGTAGTTATTACTCTGTTGTTTATTCTATGGTATCCAATTATTGTGTTTGACTTAGCATGTTTGAGGTTCATATTGTTTTGGCTTCTAGCTCTGGGTGTAGGCCTGAGTTGAAACATTGATGACATGTTTGCACAGTTGTATTTTTGTGTAAGTATTTTGTATGCCTCTATTATATCTCCTCTGTGTCGACGATCACTCAGTGTTGGCAGCTTTAGTTCCTCAAGACGCTCATTGTATGATTTTCGGCGCAAACACACTGGAAGTTTTGTTACTTTTCTTTTGCACACTTTCCAGTTGATCTATGTCCTTATAAGGTATGGGTTCCAGATCTGGAATGCATATTCCAATAGTGGACGAATATAGGTTTTGTGCAATTTGACAGGGTAGAGGGTTTCAGGTGCTGAAATGCTCTTCGTACTACATACACTAAGCTGTTTTGCCTTTTGACAATGTGATCTATAGCTTGGCCCATTTAAGATCAGCTGAAATTATTACACCAAGGTCCTTTGTGATGTCACTGGAATTACCCTTGTGTTGTTAATGTAGTAAGCTATAGCCAGGTTTTGCTTCCTATGTGGAGTACTGTGCACTTATTTGGATTGAGTCTAATAAGCCATTCCTTAGTCCAGTCTTGGATTCGGTCTAAATCTGCTTGCAATGAAACATGGTCTGATAGAGGTTACCAAAAATTTAATCTGCAAAAACAAGCTTCAGACTGGATAATTCGGCAGAGATCAACAACATAGAGTATAAAAAGGGTTGGTGCGAGTACTGATCCTTGGGGCACACCACTGAGGACCTCTTTAGGGCTAGACAAATATTCTCCTATCCGCACTCGAAAGTCTCTATTTGTCAGATAATTTTCCACCCATTTTAAAAGTTTGCCTCTTATGCCAAAATGATCAAGTTTAGTGATTAATCGTTTATGGGGTACTTTGTCAAAAGCCCTTTCAAAGTCTAGATAAAATACGTCGGTTGGTTTGTTTCTATCAAAATCACTAGCCCATTTATGAAAGCAGGTCAGCAGATTAGTTACTGTAGACCTTTTTTCTACAAATCCGTGTTGTTCTTTTGGCACAATGTCAGTTTCCATTATAAAAGATTTTAGCCTGTTACATATTATTTTTTCCATACATTTGCATGCAATGCTGGTCAAACTTATAGGGCGATAATTTGCAGGATCAAGTTTATCCCCTTTTTTATATACTGGTGTTACTATTGCACTTTTCCATTCTTTGGGCAATTCACCATTTTCAAAAGAAGTTGTCATTATATTTGTTAATAGTGGTGCTAGTTTTTCGGCACTGTTCTTGAGAACAATGCTGGGTATATCATCAGGACCACATGCAGAGTCAATCTTTAATTTGGACAATACCTTGGTAACTGCATCACAGGTAAATGTTATGTTTTCTAGAGATTTCTCTGCCCTGGGTATATTCCTAACTGTTATCGATTTACTTTCTGGTTCATGTGAATATACCCTCTGAAATTCCTGTGCAAAGACTTCGGCCACAGCAGTTGGATTACAGACTAGATTGCCACATTGTTTGCACTTGCGGTGGAATGCTCACCTTAGATGACAGGCAATGTCTGAGATATCCGTAGAATCTTTGTCGCCTTTATCAATTATTTTCGACTCATAGTCTGCCCTCAGCTTTCTTGCGACAGCGATACACTTATTGTTGCATTCACGATATTTATTATAATTAAAATCAGAATTATTTGCCCGATATGTATCCCAGAGCGATTTTTTTCTCAAAGTAAGTTGCTTTACTTCATCTGTCATCCATGAGCTTTTTCATGTTGTAATATTTCTTTATGTATTTGAGAGGAGCATGTAAATTCAATGCAGTGTGTAATAAATTATTGAACCTCATACCACTGCTTTTGTACTGTACTCAGACATCAGATTTTTTTCATACATAACTTCTAACTAAGTCAGGTCTAAGTTAAAGTTTGTAAAATTTATACGATGCAGATTTCGCCTTAACACACTTTTTCTCTTTTGTTGGTTAATAAGAAGCTGGATGTCAAATTCAATTACACAGTGGTCACTTTTTCCAATAGGAGCTGAATATCTTATTGCTGTAATTAACTGTTTGTCATTTGAAGAATTAAGTCTAACAAAGATGGTTTGATATCGTTTCGAAAACGTGTTGGTTCATCCACAGTTGATTTAAATTTAAATCAAAGTATATGTTTTGAAAAAGTTTAGCGGATCCATGCAATTTTGTTCACTACTTAGCGGCCATATAAGCCCCCAATGGAAAGGGTGTATTAGGGAGGCCTATGTCCAGCAGTGGACTATCAAAGGCTGATGATGATGATGCCTGATGATACTTAGCGGCCATATAATGTCACTGTAATTGAAGTCACCAGCTATAATAATTGTGTTATTTTGTGACGCTTTTCGTATATTCTCGAAGAGCATTGAGTCGTTTGGCAACCATTCATCTTCACAATGTCTATGGGGTCTATATACTGCAACTAGTAAAAAATGGTGGTTACATACTTGAATATCGAGGAATAAGGCTTCGGTTAGGTCATTTGTATAAGTCTCATTAGGTTTGACTATAATTGGTTGATTGTAAACAGTGTTTGATACGTAGATTGCTACCCCACCCCCTTGAAGCCTGTTGCCTTGTGCTCTGTTTTTGTGCTTCCTGTCCAGTCTGTCAAGGAATAACCTGGCATGCCATAACTTGATCCTAGATCACCAGTTTTCAGCCAGGTCTCAGACAAGATTATAAATGTTGGCTGTTTCTTATTAACCTCTAGTAGAAGTGATCAAATTTGGAGTTAAGAGAAGCTATGTTGGTGTATAAAAAGGTTAGGTAGCATATGGGCTGATATTCTGGGCAGTTAGTTTTTGAATTAATAATCTTTGGAACACCTCTTATATATTTTATTGTTAAATCTTGCTCACCATTTTCCAGCTTTGTCTGAAGTTCTTTGGAAGTGCACATAGCTCCTCCTCTGCTTTGGGGTTTGGTCATTAAAATTTTAAGAGGCTTTTCCACCAGTTTACTTTTCTTTAAAGTTTCAATGCTGAATTATGTGATGCAAAGGTAACTTTTACTAGACGCGATTTCCGTCAGTTTTTTTCCAAGCCTTACTACTTTAACAACATCACATTTTTCCAGACCAATATCCATTTTCTTTACTAATCGGTTCACTAAAGCTTCATCATGTTCTTGTCTAGTCGAAGCCTCTGTAGACTCACATTCTTTCATGTTTGCAATAACAACATTTGAGGCGCGCCTATTACGCTCTGCCATTTCATGAAGAAGTTCACTACTCGGTACAGAGATTTCACTAGGAGAGCTTGACTCCTTCCTTAACTGCTGCACATCCTGTCTTAGGGCTTCAACAGTTTTGATTAACATGGGCACTTGAAACAGCCCCTCACGGCATTGTGAGCAGAGGAAAATCATAGTTCTTTTTGTTTTGAGGCCCATTACTTTCATCTCACTACTGGTAAGGCCACTACAGGAAATGCAAAGATGGCGTTTACATCCATCACATTGAACTACTTCATCGATTCCAAAGCTTACATCACAATTAAAGCACTGAGTAGTAGACATTTTGCAAACAATTTTTTAAACCCCTTTTTTCACAGACACAGCAATATTTCACTTTATTCTGTAATGGTTTCACCGATATGTTGAGGTTATACAATAACCAAATATGTTTTGTATGGTTAAGGATCACTGAGATAACACTTCCACAAGTATTATAGGTCTTGATTAAACAGTTATGACACGTTTTAAGAGTATCAATTGCTATTTAAGATTTATTAAGTTAATTCAAATCACGACAAAACACTAGTAGTTGCTTTCAGATCTGTGGGTAGGCAGAAAAAAACTTTTTATCTATTGCTTTTGTTTCGGCATCGATACCGACCAAAACTGCCTTTTTTTTTTTTTTTTTTTTGTTTTTCGCTTTAGCTGCCGTGCCGGAACAAACAGCACGCGCCCCTCTTGAGCCGCTTCTCTGGGCGGCGGGCACCCTCTTGCCGGCCGCCCAGGGCTCAGTGTCAGGGAAGGTTGCGCGCGTACGCCACTCTTCGGCGCCCTGGCCTTCTTCTGCGGATAGCCAGGGCGCTCTCAGCCTCCCTGTCCCTTTCAGCGGCCTTGCCTCCTCGCGCCAGAAAAAGAGTGACGCGAGGATTTCTGCATCCAGGTCCCAGGGCAAGGAGCCAGCCAACGGCACGCCGCCTCACCGGAGATGGTCCGTAGCCCGCACGGCCGGATCGCCAACACCCTCTGGGTTCTCCTCAATACCGTCCTCCTTTTGGAGGGTGTCGGCCTAAGGGTGCCCCGGGCAGGACCGGACCCGACGACCCGGCGTAAAACGGCGACAGGAGCCGGGTCCTCCCCGGTGTTGGGGGAGCAGTCTCCGGGAACCGCCGCCTTCTCGCAACCCTAGGCCGGAGGCGCCAAAATGGGCAAAAACCTCCATCGGCGGTCTAGGACGGGAATTTCATCGTCGGGAGGTCGACCGGGACGCCCACAAACGATGATGTGGGCGTCCGCGGGGCGCGTTCCGAGGCCCGTAAAAGTAAAGGGGCCTCGGATTTTTCCGAACGCCACCCGGTCCCAACCGCCGGGGATGCGCCCTTCTTGAGCGACCCGGGCAGTGGCGGAAACGCAGCCCCTGGAAATTGGTGCCAAGGGGGTGACGGGGTGTCGTCCGCAACAAGGACGTCGACACCCGATTTGGCCCCGACACCCAATCCAAAACCAACGTTCCACAGAAGCGGTCCTAACCCCCGTGGAACTCCCGACCCTGGATGGTCCGGAGCCCATCCGGCACGGGAACTCGACAGTCGGATGCGACAAGGTGGGCCCTGATCACCCTTTTTGGGGTAGGGAAGGCCCCCGTGGATCGGGGCCCCTTTATGCGGAGGCCCAGGGCAGGTTTAAAAATGGTTGGCGATGTCGGTGACACCGCCAAAACACCCCCCCAGAACCGCATCCTGGCGTCAGGGACCCGACCCGCACCCCGTGGGCGGTCAAACCGCCCTTGCGGGAAAATACTGCCACTCCGGATTTACGGCCCGGGCGGAACCGATGCGGGCCCCACGATTCTCTCAAAGAGTTTTCCCACATCGGAAAGCACGATCGGCCCTGTGGGGGGGGCGAGTCCGGGGACGCCCCTCCTTTTGGAGGGACGGCCCGCCCGTCTTCCCCTTGTGGTATTGGCGGAGCCAGACGGGCAAAACATCGCCCCATCGGGCTCCAGGGCGTCCCCAGGGCCGCGCGGCCTTCCCGGAATGCCATCGGGACCCGGGGCGGGCGTTTCCTTTAAGAAGGGCCCACCGAACTTCCGGGGTGACCTTCTGCTTCCGGTTGGGTCAACCCATCCCGTTCCTTGGGACCATCGAAGGTGCCGTGGCTCCTCCCGCTGTGGGAATAAAGTTCGGCGATAGCCGCAACCCTTCCGGGCGCCAGATTCTCGGTGGGTGGGGGCCCAAGGACCCGAAGCCTATTCATCACCATTTTGTAGGGCCGCCCCACGGTCATTCCAAGGCCGCCAAAAACTTCCTTCCTAGCCGCGGCGACGCCTTCGGCTTTCCCTTTGAGAGATCCTTTTGCTGCTGAAAGGGCGGCCGGTTCGAGGGCCGGGTCCCGGCGCCGTCTCCCGGCAACGGGTGTCTGGCGCCGGCCCGTACCTCTGGCATCGCGGCGTTTCGGGATTCCACCAGTACCCGGCGTCTAGGAGGGGAGACGTTTGGCCCGGACATCGACGCGTCCAACACCTGCGACATTGCGTCCCGGAGCCATTGTGCCTCCCCCACATCAAATTTGGGCGAAACCCACGACTGCCTTTGCCGCCTCCTTCCGGCAGCCTCGGTCCAACTTGGGGTGCCACCTGGGGCCGTCGTCCCTCCGGGGTACCAGGGCCGGTTGGGCCAGGAGGGCGGGGCCCCAAATCCGGATGTCGATGATCCGACAGGGTTCCACGCCCGTCAACACCTTCAGCCCGACCCGGCGAGGCCAAGGGCGGGGCCGGAACGAACATCAATTATCGACCCGCCCTGGGCTCAAACACGTGTTTACCGAACCCTGTTTAAACCGAAGCCCGACCTCCAGGGCCATCCTTCCAGTGTCCTTCCCCGCCGTTCGCCCAGGTGAACCCCAAGCCGGTGATTTGGGTTGGGTCCCCCGCGACCAGCACGGAAGGGGTCCGTAAGAACGGATCGGGACCCCAGTCGGTTCTGGTAGCCCTCGAAGTTTCCGGAGAGATCCTGTTGGGGGAGAAAGTACGCTGAAACGACAACAATATCTCCCGGGCAAGGCACCGGACGAAGCCTTGGACCCCCTTCACATCCCTCGGTTGGGGACCCGGATCCCCAGACCACGCCCCAGTGTCGGACAGGTCCCCCCAGTTTTGGCCGGGGGGGAAAGGTTCCGACACTACGGACCTGAACCGACCACTGCGCCATGCTCTGAAACAAGGGTCCCGAGCTCTCTGCAGTGGTTCAGGCCTGCAGGGATGCTCAGCGTGGCCATCTTTTTGGATGGCCATTTGGGTCCCCTCAGCCGGAAGCGCTGGGCTTGGGCACCTTGGCTTCCCCAGGCCTCACCTTGTTCCCCCGCCTTCCTATCGGGTTTGGTGGGCAACCCGCACTCCCAACTTGGGCCCAGCCGGTTTGTTAACCGCGGCGCCCAGGATGGTGCGGGCGCGGCCTCGCAACCTCTGCTCTTGTGGCCCAGCTGGCCACAGCGGTAAAAGCACTGCTGCGGTTTACCCGTATGACACTGCTCCGCTACGGCCCTATTTCGAGGCACCGGAAGCAGCCATCGGACGCGCCGCAAGCAGTTTGACCTGCACCGAGCACCACCGATTAGGGAAGGCGCCCACCCAATTCTTTCTTGGTGGCTGCAAAGCTCCTATTACTCCACCGAGACCGGACCGGTCCCGGCGGATTTCTCCGACCTTTACAGGTGACCGGGCAGCTGCCCGCGCTACCGCCTCCCACCCTCCGTTTTTCCACTGGTCATCCAGGCCGGATTGGAAAGATCCGCGCGCTTTTCGGGCCTGGATATTTTAACCTTTCTGGGGCCAAATTCCAATTGGGAACTTTTCAGCCAATTGGTTTGGCCTTCTCCTTGGCGGCCCCCCGGAACCTGGAGGATCCGGGCCCCCGTTTGCATGGGAAAACGGAGGCCATCGATGCCGATATCCTCCGGTTTGATTTTTTTCATCAAAAGGATGTCGGAAACACGTGACCCTTTCAGCTGCGCCCGGCTGCAGCTTTGACCTACCAGCCGAAGTAAGGGGCCTTTAATTTCCGCACCTCCTTGTTGCCGGGTTACTTTAGGCCCAGCGCCAGGCCGGCCGTTTTACGGCGCGTCACCAGCGTCCACCCATCCGTGGAGCCCTGGTGCCGCCGTTGCTGCCATTTGCGTGGCGCTGGCCGGAACCCTGGGTTGGTCCGGGGGCCCTTCTTCTTCCCCTTTTTAGCCACCCTTTTTTTGGGAAGGCTTGCAGGGGCCCATCCTTCGTCTCGGTCCTTTTGCCCGCTGCGGGGTAACCCTGCACGTAGGGGCCGGGGCGGCAGGGAAGCAGGGGCAGCACGCCCTCACCACTGCCGCAAACGTTTGGGCCACCCTTTTATCGGGGCCAGCGGGGCGAAGGTTCTTCCGGCAGTAGGCGGTCAGGATGTCGTCCGGGTGGGCCTGAAGCAAGGGCCCACCTGTCCACGATGAGGCGCCGAAGATTTGTTCTACATCGGTTGGCAGACCCGGCGTGGACCAACCCTTCACCGCTGCCCTCAACTGCCGGTTTTCCCTTTGGGGGCCGGGACGCCCACCTCCTCCCGGAGCCTCTTACCTCGCTAAGAAGCGTTTTGTCGGCCGAGTCCCGACTGGCCGACTGGGAAACGGCTCATCCACGTCCACCAACTGTTTTACGGCGGAGAAGGTTTTAGGGCACGGACGTACGTGCCCCTTCAGGTTGCCTGATTTTTGTGGCAAACCCGGGGAATGATGTCAGATTTCGGCGCCATCCCTTGCATCCTCCGCCGTTAAGGCATCCTCCACGGCCCCTTCTCCTTACAGGCGGCTTACTATTTCTTCCCAAGCGTGCGGTCCTTTTTTCCCACGCTCGGCCCCGGGCCTTCCCTTTTGGCCAGCAGGACAGATCAGTGGTGGGTCCTGCTGGCTGCCCTTTCGACCCGATCCTAGGGCGGGTGGGGCGTTTCCAAAAAACGCCCCGTTCATTCTCTGGAAAGGGGAGAAACGGGTCGCCCCTCCCTTTCCGCCAAACCACTTTTTTTCCGGGCTGGTCATCCTCGCCCGAACACTCACTTTTGATGGCCGGCCGTATCCTCTCGTGCGCTTCCTGTAAAATTTAAAGGGAAAACCCCCCCATTATCGGGGCCGGCCCTTCCCCGGTCCGCGCCTCTCCTTTCAACAATCCTTCCGAAATGTGTTGGTGTCCGTTTTTCGCCATTTCTTTTTGTTGATGTACTTCTTGGTTTTTGTTAATGTTTGATGTATCCATATCAAATCCCACGAATATTAGGGTAATAAGTCCACCGGGCCAGGGACCAAGGCACCGGTAACCCTAAATACGCCCCGGGGGCGGGAAGTTCCCAGGGGGGCCGCTAATGGCTGGTGTTGTTCAGCCCGCCTTGCGACACCCGACGCCACGTACCACAACGCCGAGATCAACGGTTTTTAGAAGGTTGTTCCTGCGGTCCGGCCCAATTGAGGACCTCAAGCACCCCGCAGGCCGCAGGACTGATCCACGACACCCCGACCAGGCCGAGATCGCCCGGTGTTCGGCAAAGCCGGGAGTGCAATACACCAACAAATCCACCAACTCCTCTCGGGGACTTCCATTCCCATCACGCTCTTTGCCCTTTGCCCCAATCCCCGCACATTCAACCTTTATTTTCTTTTATCCACCGGCTCGGCGAGGCTCTGACCACTCGAGATGGCTCCTGCATCCCGTGTTCCCTTAACAAAGAGGGAATTGGGAAACAGGGTCGAAACCCGCCCCAAAGGCTCACCTCTAGAACTTCTCCTGCCACATCTCCACCCTTAACCGGGCAGAGATGCAGCACCCTTCCCGGTTTTGTCCCGCCGGCCGAAGCCGGTACCCCCCTTCTGGGGGCGTTCCCCCATCCGCAACCTAGGGGCGGGGATGGAGATCGACAACTCCACACCGGGACCAAAACTGCCTGGGTCAAGCCCCTGGTAGTTAAAATCAATAATCCGTCCGTAATTAACTTAAGTGCCGGCAGGTATCGAGCAAGTCGTTGCACCTGCAAAACAACGGCGGCCCCAACAACGACGCCTATTGTCTCACAGGTTCCCAGTAATGACACTCAATTGGAGGATAATGTTAAACTGGCCCTATTAGTATAGCAACAAATAAATACCGTAGAATTAGGTGTATTTTGCGATAAGGTTCGCGCCGCCAAAGACGGCATCCAAAAAATCAATGCACTATTGCAGCATGTGCGCCTCTTACAGGCCATGGGCAATCTAAAAATTAAATAAATGCAACAGATACTAGGTCGTAGCTTACCGTAAATAAAGATGGCGATTCCTCGCGTAGGGTAGGGCCAAACCCACTCCTGGTTCCTTTTTGGTATAACCAAATCAGTTTTGGGAATCAGGAAGGCGAAATCCTAAATTCATACAAGATTATAATCTAGACATATTTTTTTTTGATGCAAAAGAGCAAACAAAGCAATGCGATCCCAAGATAATCGGAAATACAATATTATTACAACACGATAAGCTGTTAACTTCCGGTTACTATAATTCTTATAAAAGATCCTTTTGAAAACACCAAAGGTGCCCGTTCATTTTTTTTTTAATTATTTTAAATTTTTTAATGGCATACTCAGGCAGACGACGAACGAACACCATATGGGAAGTGGTCTATGACCCCATAGACGTTCCAATTACCAGTGGTACGCCGCCCGCGCCTACCGTGAGACTGGGTTTTGTCTCTTAACCTTAAAACGTTGGCTACGGTGCCCAAACCGAACACAAAGGTTTCACACTACTGCTTCGCAGTAGAAATAGGACCCGGGTGGTACCCAACCAGGTCTCCCAAAAGGGACCTACCAACCGGTAGGTCCTCTAGTGTATCTCTCGCCGCTAAAAAACTATGTATTCTCAGCCCCGTTTTCCAAATTACTCGCAGGCGATTTTAATTCCAAACACCTATTACATAATATATAGCATCTATAAGTACCTGTAGATTCCCACAGTTAATGAAATTCAGTAAAATAGTACCAGTCTTTAAATCGGGTTGTACAGTTAATATTGAAAATTATAGACCAATCTCTATACTGCCAGCACTTAGTAAAATTTTTGAAAAAATTATGTTAGAACAACTTTTAGTACACTTTTATAAACATGATATTTTAAGTGATCACCAATTTGGCTTTACCAGAGGTAGGTCAACAGTAAATGCTGGTATAAAGTTGGTCTCTCATGTTCTACGGGCATGGGAGGATCGCTGCGATTCTATTGGAATCTTCTGTGATCTTTCCAAGGCCTTTGACTGTGTGGACCATGACATATTAATCAATAAGCTAAAGTATTACGGTGTACGTGGGTTTGGTCTTGATTTTCTATCTCCTTACCTACGCAATAGAAAACAATATGTAAACGTAAATGACACTCTGTCATCTGACTCCCTTGTGCGGATGGGTGTTCCCCAAGGATCAATTTTGGGACCTTTTCTGTTCCTGGTCTATATAAATGACTTGCCTCTGGTAGTGAGAGGCTGTCCAAGTTGTCCTTTTGCAGATGACACCTCTCTACTGCTAAGGGTGAAAAGAAATGACCATAACGTTGAGATACAAATAGGGCAATTGATATTGTGTCAAACTGGTTTGCGTCCAATAACTTAGTACTTAACGCAGAACAAAACTAAATGCTTACGTTTTACTCTTTGTAAGTTGCCAGATTTTCAAAATATTAAAGTTGACAATGAGGTCATTCCTTACGTAAGCTCTACTACATTTCTTGGATTTTCTATTGATTCCAAGATGCAGTGGGAGCTCATATTGACAAACTCTCTAAGAAGCTAAGTTCAGCAATCTTTGCCATACGCAAGATTAGGCAGCTAACTGACGAGGCAACTGCAAAACTAGTTTATTACGCGTACTTTCACAGCGTTATGTCCTATGGATTATTATTATGGGATCTGCAGCCGGTTTGAACACAATATTTATACTACAAAAACAGGCTGTTAGGGCAATCTAAATCTGGGTTCACAGGAATCTTTACGTAATGTTTTTAATAAAACTGAAATTTTAACTTTACCCTCCTTATACATATTTGAAAATATTATGTACGCGTCAAAATATTCATATGTTTGCTAAAAAGATATTAGGCCGCGCAGGGTCGAATTGAGTCCCTAGAGCTACCAGATTTGGACTGACCCAGAACCAAAAATCTTTCATGTATAATAGTATAAGAATGTATAATAAATTAAATGCCTGCCGAACGCAACTGAATGATTCGAGCTTTCGTAAAGTTGTCAAAACAACGCTTATAGAAAAAGCTTACTATTCTGTAATAAATTATATTGAGGACCAAGATGTGTGAAATAGTTTATATTCTGCTTAGCAAATCCCTGGTAACTTAAAAAAAAAATGTATTGGTCAAATTTTGTAAATACTAATATTTAAAAAAAAAGTCCTAGAGTTTCTTGCCGGTTCTTCTCTGGACAGGTCTGAGTTTGTGAACCGGTGGTAAATGGATAATTTTGACGTTCATAAGTGCTCAGTAGAGCCTAAATTGAATAAATGATTTTGACTTTGACTTTGACTTTGAACTAATAGATAATAACAAAGTTTGTTAATACTGCATTATTTGTTGTTATTTTGCTTTTTATAACTTTAATTACTTTATAAGACTATATTGACTATTTTAAAATAATATTGCTTAGTAGTTGACAGAATGCTTCAACTTACTACGTATGTTTCCTAAGCAAGTGCTTCTATTTCGGCAATAGAGAAATGTTAGCGAGTTTGGAAATGACCTAAAAAGTGGATCAATGGGATCATCTTCTTTTCAGACACTTGGTTGATCGGCCCACATTGTCCTAACCAACCAGAAAACAACAATAACACAAAGTTGTTTCTCCGCGTGAACCCACGACTTGTGGTTTATGTACGGGAAGACGTACTGTACCATATCAACAAGTCAGTAAAATGAGTCAAACGATATATGTGTATGCGGTCCCTGAATGAGAATTTTATGGAACTCACTGATATAAACTTACTGGTCACCAATATATTTTTAAGTTTATAAATACGTAAAAACGCTGTACTTTTTCCAACAATTTGTTTGACTACTTTCATTACATTTCTTTTGTGCACATCTTGATATAATCATAACTATATCAACTATTGGTTAACAAAAGTCAACTACTTAACATATTTTTTGGTGTCATCTACTCAGGCCTAGTATCTATATATTATAAAAAAAAAAACATAAAAACAGATAGGTTTTATTGTAGAAATCTTGTCACATTCTAAAGGAGAATACTCTGCGACTATTACCAATTAGAAGATCCTTCTAAGAATAGTTTCTTACCAAACTTTGTTCAAAAATACTAATAAATCTTTAAGTTGTCATTTACTGGGTACTTTACCTTAATTAGTGTAAATAACTTTGAAGATGAATAAGTAAATGAGCTGAGAGGGCGGAAACGTAGTAATCTCAGTCTCAGTACATATATTTATTCACGAAAAAAATAAATCAAAAAGCAAAAAAACAGAAGTAAATAAAAACAACAAACGTTTACCGTTTACATGAAACTTTTCAATCAATTGAGACAAATATTGATAAAGACCAATAAAACTTTCCATGTGACAGATGTTTACGTAGTTGACTCGACCCGTTATTCCAAATCAAAGTAATAAACTTAATAATAATTCTGATCTCTCTCCAAGTGGGGTACAAATCAATAATACTTCGATGCCTATTTCGTTTCATAAGCCCTACTGAGCTAACACAATTGACATTTGAAATTTTACGTGGGTTCAATTAAATTATTATTTATGTAAATGTTCATTATTTAAATCTCTGTCCGTAAGAAGCATTTAAATTAATAAAACAAAATTTCATTTCGTTTAAAATACATTTCAGACTTTTTCTGCTTCCAATGTGACATTAGCATACTTATGAAACTACGGTGCATTTCTTATGGCACTCACGTACAACTTGCCACTAGGTGAATGTTCTACGTTCTTAATGAGTTTGCATGCCTATACAGCAAAAATTCAATAAATAAAACGATACTGTTTATTTCACGAAATAGAGAAAAGATCATCAGTTCGTTATGGCAGGAAAACATTTCCACGTTAACACCAACATGACAACCTCAAGTCAAATGTAACATTCTTTGTAACAATTTTTTTATATGAACTTCCTTCTAAATAAACATTTTTATAAATTATTCATCAGAGCTGCTACTGCTATGGCTGATGCGAGTTAAAATTAGATTTTTTTAATATCTAACTATCGTCCTCAGCGTGTGTTAGTCCACTGCTGGATATAGGCCTCCCCTAATGCACGTTGTCTCCATTTGGGGGTTTATGAACAGTATCCCACCACGCCTGGTCCAATGCGGGTTGATGGGTGGACCGAGTTTTTACATGCATATCTGACGCATGGATCATCTTACTTTTCAGACACTTGGTTGATCGGCCCAAATTGTCCTAACCAAGCAGTAAACAACAATAACACAAAGTTGTTTCTCCGCGTGAATCCACGACCTGCGGTTTATAAAGCAAGGGCCAATACCGCTAGGCCACGGAGGCGATTATCTAACTACACACAAATTAATTCTATTATTTAATTCCCGTGTTTCAAAACAACAACGATTTAATTAGAAAATTCCAATTACAAAATTAATAAGTATTTTACAACTATCAGCATTTTTCTATAATGGACAAGTTTTGTGTTTTCTTTTGTATAAGTTGTTTTTTAACGTCAATAGCACTGTATTGTTTATGATCAATTATTTAAAAATGGAGGTTATCGATTTAGAGCTTATTATCAAGATAATTCATGTTATGCCAAAAAGTTGAGCATGAGATGAGAACCCATTTTTAGAATAACTACAATTTTAAAAACTACTTATAGTTTTTAAAATTGTTCGTCCTGCAATAAATTGGTTGTGACCTTATACAAAGGCTGCAATGATTTTCTCGGCTCCTAAAACCCTAAGGTGACCGATTTAGGGGTCAGTTGGCCATAGAAGCAGAGAAAGAGCGCGTTAGTTACAATGCACTCCGTGAATTGTCAAGAGAATATTGCTCCGGTGATCAGCGCCATGTTGCGTGAATGGCTATAGCGTTTCCATTACCTCAATAGAAATATCCTAATCAGGAAAGTCGGTGCTGTTCTATGCGAAAGACAAAGATATTTTACTAACGATTTTCAAATGTCTGTCTTAGTGTTAAGGGTGCATGTATCAAAACTTATAAAATAAAAACTATACCTTTTCCCTATTACTTGACTATACTCGTATTAATGTTAAAAGACACTATGAAACAAGCCGGTAGTTTATTATCATCAGCCAGTTAGCCATTTCTAAAATTGTTTTAATTGCACGTTATTCATCTCTTACTAGAAATTCCAAGAGTATCATACCTTTCTAACGAATACAAAGTTATAATTTCACTGCGATTTGACGAAATTAAGTAACGTCAATACTCATTTTTAATACTCTATACAATTTAAATGAAGTGCCTGTTTGTACCATCAATAAAACCTTTTTTAAATGATTACATTGTAATGTTTTACCGATACATATAACAAAACAACATATTACACATTTTATTTTTTGTCTGTCTGTCTTTTTCTTTTGTCTAATCGCCGTAATTGCTGGGCCGATTTTGACGGGATTTTTTCTAATGGGCAGGGCAGATATAATTTAACTGTAAGTAATTACGGCTCCTGTGTTTAGATTTTTTTTAATATATTACCATGCGGACGAGGTCGCGGATGACAGCTAGTAATGTCAAAAAACAGAAATTGAAATATTAGTAATCTAATATTATTTTTATTCAAAATAATAGAATACAAAATATGATTTCGGTGAATAGAAAAAATCCAACCGGAACTGTAACCAGTCAAAATAAAAATTAAGGTTCAAAGACGCCTCGGTAATAGGTTATGTCATCTTGTGGCCTTTAAAGGTTTATATCAGACCCGCACATAATGTGTTTATATGCAAAATATCCTTTAACGCTTACATTGTATTACCTCAATTACTAAAATTTGTATTTTTTTTGTTTAATTACCAAGATTAAATATAAAATAATAACTTATATAATAACACAAGGCCATGATTTAGCCAAAATAATAATTAATCATGAAGCATTTTTTTACAGTCTCACCGTATGTTTAATATCTTATAACCATATGTTTCCAGTATAACTTAATTATATTCAAGCTTTATTTTTCGCAGGTTATTGGGGCTAAATTATAATATACAACCGATATAAGTTATCCGAGCTGGGTTGGTCTACTTTTAATAAAACTTCCAACGGTTTTAAAAACTTATGTACTCGTAAGTTGTTACAATCCTAAATTATCATAGTTATTATATACTAATGTATGTATGTTGCCTCCTTTATATGTACTTAAATCCTATCGGATTTAAAAAAAAATAATCAACAGAATTTAATTTTTTTTTAATTCTGTTGATTCAATGCTAACTAGTATACTTGTACTAAATTTTATATGAGCAAATGATGACAAAATAACAAGAATAATAAAAAAATATGACCGATTTCTACACCAGAAATGATACTTTTATATCTGAACTACGTACCTCCTTCTTTTAACAAATCGGCCAATAACGTTTTTAAGGGATATCCCTTTAAAACCTAAGTATATTGCGTTGTTCCCTGTGTTTAAAACTCTTATCATCATCTACATTTTCGACGTATGTTGCTTATGTTTTAAATTTGTAAAAAAAACATTTCCAAGACGGCAAGTTTTTATTTAGCAAATATTAAATAAAAGGCATGGCGTAACAAAGTGATCATTATAAATTATATTTTTTGCCCCTTGCTCTGTCTTTAAATAGGATCTCGAGGTTTATATATAACTAGAAATACTATTAGTCTTCAAAGAGTCTCGAGCCCGGGGGCACGGAGGCACGTTCATTTAATAAAGGAAAAGTTTACTCGTAATAAGTGAATGTATGCGTACTTGCCCTCATTTAGGATTTATTAAATTTAATTTATTTACGTCTGTTAGTTACAATTTTGTTGTAAAATTTACTTAATCGGGCAAATAGATAATTTAGACTATAACACATTTTTATTCACATTGACTTCCTAAAATCAGTTGAATAATGGGACAACCCATGAAATTTTTATTATTATTTTTCTACTTATACTTTATATTTTTAGAACGGCATTAGTCACATAAAATAGCCAATTATTAAATGAACATTTTTCTAAAGTACTCTCTTTTATCCCGCTTTAAATTAGCTTTGCAGATGCTTCATGCTGATGTATGGACCGTATCCCACCAAGCTGGTCACTCGCCCATACCAGTGGGATACGGAGACATTAACATTATCACCGTTATATCATACTTTCTTGTGTTTACGCGAATACTAAACATGATTTAATGAAAGACTTTACGGATTTTATTGCGTTTAATTTGGTTTACAACTTTCCCGACGAATCAGTCACTTTACAGGATCCATAGTTATCGGCAGATCGAGATGTTGTTCGTCTGTAAAAGCTTTTTACCCAGCTACCGTTTTTTTTATAAGTCCGTTTTACGCATACCGAGAGATATGGTATCTTGAGGTCTCGGCAGAAGAGCAAGCACTTGCTCAACTGTGACTGGCTTTACTCGGTCCCTGTGACGCAGGCGTGGGATTTAGAGCTTTTTATCCCACAGAACTTGCTTGAAATTTTGAAGCTTAGCAGCCAGATGTTCCTTGTCACAAGTCCCTCCTGCTTTCTGAAACCAGCATTTACTAACAGTAGCTAACTGTGATAGATGGTGATAGGAAGTCCCTTTAAGATATTTATTTGTATGGGTTTGCTTCCTATCTACCGTATGGCTCAAGGTGTTATTAAGATTTCTTTTAACTAGTACATCTAGATTGGCCAAAGAATTAAATGTTTCTAATTCCATAGTGAAATTAATTTTGGAATGAATAGAGTTGACATGGTCAAGAAAAGAATTTACTCCCTTTGCTGGTAAAGGTGTCATATACTTATCTTTTATGAAACTTTGAGTGAAGCTCATCGCTAGATTAGTAGTAGTAGTAGGTAGCCAGATGTTAGGCAATGTTTAATAAAAATGCATATTCTATTGCCATGTTATTTTCTTTAAGCTCTCTAAATATATCATCTCACTACTATATCTCAGTCCTCTTTATGTATTTGGTTTTGCTTACAAATTGCTTAAGATCACAATATTTTTAATATTAAAACATAAGATATAACGTAAAGATATGGTAAAAGGTTCACATTGTATGAATCCGGAGTAAAGAGCTACACTACGTAAAGCGATAAACTTACAATTAATTTTGAATAATTTATTAAGTAATTTCGGTTTGGATTTAATGTATATGCATACACATTAAATAAAGAAACTCTGTCCCAATTAAAAGCGTTTCTTTGTTGCATAATAACTGTGGTATAATAGTCATTCGTTAACCCTACTTCTTATAATTTTATTTTAGTTATTTACATTTTCTGAATTTTTATATTTATCGATATTTTTTTTCTTTAACTAAGTTACCTTGCTTAAAAATATAGATCACCAGTTAAAAAGTAGTTGTAGTTTTATCCAATGCTGTGTGGTGGTTGCTTTATCACAGATAACAGACTCGGGATTTAAACTGGGAAACAACTGAGAAATAGGAAACATAGCGGTGGCATAATTTGTAAAGTAAAGCAATATTGTAAATACACTATTGTCTTACGGTGTCCAGCGTAATTACTACGTAAAAAAGGCCTATAATATCATGTCACAGGGTGGCGATTAGGTGACAATCCTGAACAGCTCGTCTACTCTTGGAATAAATATTACATTATATTTCATGATATTTTTAATATTCATATTATTAACTTACACCTTGATCTTTTAGAAAGCTTTATATTTAACTAGCTGTTACTCGCGACTTCATCCGCGTGGAATGCGAGGAGTATCCGCGAGATATACTCAAATATACTGTACAGTAAAATAAATGAGTTCTTGTAATTGTAGGTGTCTAACACTAGACACAAATTTCATCGTTTTATGATCAACAATGACGATGACGATTTCCATATAAACCGGTACCGGTGGAAGGTCCCCTTTTTACAGGAGACCGTCTGAGTGGGTACCACCACGGTGCCTATTTCTGCCGCGAAGCAGTAGAGTGAAAACACTGCTGTGTTCCGGTTAAAAGGGCAGCGTATTTACTGGGTAAACGAGACTTAACACCCAATGTCTCATGGTAGCCAGAGCATTGGCGATACCACTGGTATTGCCAATGTCTATGGGCGTCGGTGACCACTTCCCATCAGGTGGCCCGACTGGTCGTATGCCATAAAAAACTTTCAAATGGTTGAGGTCAATTCAACAAATTAAAAAACTATTTTTAACGTTTAAAAAATTGGTGGGAATTCTAAAGGGAAATAACTTCGTGTGATCATTGTTTTCTGGTTGGTTAGATTAGTTTTGGCCACAGTTACCTTAATCAATTGCCTTTGAAGTAATTTGTTCAATGTGTCAGACGTAATTAATCGGAACCGGTTCTCAAGACCACGCTTGACATCTGTTTTAGGACATAAATAACAGTCACTTTGCTGACGTTGATCTATTAATCCAATGCATTTATATTTAACCTTTGGGTTGTGGAGGCAATAATAAATTGCCTATGTCCTTTCTTGGTAGTGTTTGAGAATTAAGTTATCTAATAAAAATTTTGCACTTTTTTATTTACATACATTTCGCTTGTTTACAACATTTTGTTATAAAAAAACAAACAAAGGTTTCTAAATCACACGCCCTTACCACTAGGCTACGGAGGCTACCTAAATATTTTGGAATAGGCGGTCAAAAATATTTAGGCTTTGCGTTGAAACTCACCCCGGGTTTTAGCAATCTTGATTCAGTCCCATAATATACGTGAGATATGTAGCTACGTATTAACTAATATAATGTTAAATATAGTAAGTTCTTTTTAACAGAGTGAGTTAATAAAAATATAAGTTAAATGAAAAAAAATAATGATGAATTAATAAAACAATCTTGATTAACTGCAAGTTCAGAGAAAAAATTAATCGTTTCCATTTATATTAAATTAATAATTCGTTTTAAATAACTTTTCTGTTATTAGAACGGTATTTATGATGTCGTCCGAATAAATAAAATATCGTTATGAGAAAAAATAATCAATACGTTTAACGCCGTTTTAGTTTTGAGGAACTGAATTCGGAGCGTATGTTTTTTTTATATGTTACCTCATTCCGTCTTATAGCTCCACTCATAGTGTTTTAAACTGTTCCTTTTTTCTGTCATTTGGTTAAATTTTGTTTAAATAAAAAAATAAATTCGGTTATTCAGTACCCTAACTTTTTGTTAAAAAAAAGTTTATGGCAAAGATGAAGAAGAATTATTAAGATAGTGAGGATTTATAATTAGAACAACAATTAGTTACTGTGTCATTTGGATGCGTTGCAAAATAATTCTTTCGTTATTATTATTATTTTCCAAAATTTCTATATATAAAAAAAACAGTTAAACCATATTAATACAAAGTAAAAAGGATAACCTACAAATAAATTTAATATTTTTAGTTAGTAAGAGAATGAAGTTTTTCCTCTATTTATGTTGTTACAACTATTACTAACCCCGGTGTTGATAAAATTTTTATTATTTATTTGAAAATAGTGGTGACGACTTATCAAATTATTTATTAATTTCTGTTGTTAACAAATTATTTATTAATTTATCCCTAGTTACACTTAATATACGGCGAATCACATAATCACAACACAAATTGAGTGTACCCAGAATAACAAATGTTTTAAAACTGTCTTAAGAATATATCCTTTTATTATACGCCGTTTGTTAACTCTGCTAGTATTAAAGGCGTTGTATTTCGTGTTTAAAAGAGAGACTCTTTGTGCTCAACTAATAATGAAAAGGTTCAAGTAAGGACTTTAAAAAATATATTTATCATTATTTGTCTTTTCTTTCTTTGATTCAAAGGTAAATGAATAGGTACTTCTTAGGTAACTAACTCTTTTTTATTTGGAATTAAATAACTAACTTCTCCTTCTTATGACGTTAAACGATACGCCTTATGATATGTCAAAAGAAATCAGCTTGTGCCTTATAAGTTGTAATATTACAGTTTTTTGAAGCATTTGCAATTTGCATTTTTTTTGTATTTTCCCAGACGGTCCTACTAAGAAACCTACTTTCTTTAAAACTCTATTGCCTTCAGGTTATTTATCTTTATATTCCTTTTTTTACTCTGCTCAATAAAAATATATCACAAAAATCCATTGTATTAAATTCCTTAAAATATTTTAATTTAATTTAACCTGTATTTATCTTCCTTCAACAAATCTGTTACCTCTAAGTCACTTTGAGTACTCTACCTCTGCAAATACTTTAAAATTTAATTATGTTTACTCTGAACAAGAAACCACTGCTTACTTTGGCATCAAAGAAAAGTTTTTTGTGAATTAAATTTATATAAAATACGACTATGTATTACAAATGTATATACCAATGTCCTTCGTAATTGTGAATAATTCTCAACGCATTTTGTAATGCTTAATATACTTCAGTACATATATAAAATTAACATAATTGTTAACCCTTAATCTTTTATGAGAATATTTTTAAAAGTAACTCGTGCTACTTAAAGCTATGTTTAGCAAATAATTTTTTACTATTATATTTCAAACTACAAAACAATGGCACTGTGGTACCGCCCCAAATGGCCTAGTGTAAAAGGGGCACTATGACATGTTTGTCTTCTTTTTGGTAACTCTTTCTATCAAATTTTTAAAAGTGTTTAGAAATATTACCTCTTCTTATTTCAATACATAAAAGGCAATAATTTAATACATATTAGGCACTTTAACGCATTAGGCATTTTTGTAGGTAAAAATATTTTGGTCATGGTCATGAAGTCACGCTTTAGAGATGAAGAAATATGTTGCGTTACAATCACCGACACTTTTATGGAAGTCTATCAGTAACTATAAATTGTGGAATATAAGTGTCGTGTGGATCTTAAAGTTTATCAATTAAATAGATAAAAAGAACAGTTCGATATGTTATCGCCCATGGTCATCAGCATTACCGAAGATTTCACCGACCTGCTGCCTACCGTGAGACGTATGACGTTAAGTCTCGTTTACCCAGTAAATACGCTGGCTACCGGTGGCCATCAAACCAGACCACAGTAGTGTTTTCACACAACTGCTTTGCAGCAGAAATAGGCACCACCACCGACGGCCCTCCGTTAAAAGGGTCTACCACCTCAAAAAATATTTTATCTTATGTCATTAAACAATAAAATGTTTATGTTATTAAATATTCAGGTAAATTTAAATTAATTATTTTCCGTACATTTTTATAAGAACAAAACAACAACATAACCAATGGCTAGAGCGCAATATCAGAAGCAACAAAAAGCTCATACCAGGGGCGGTCAAACGTCTACGCATAACATAATTCATCAGCATCATCAGCCTGTGTCAGTCCACTGCACGCTACTTCTGATCTTCGGCTATTCTCATCAAGCCCACACCGGCTACTTTGCAAATGTCGTCACTCCATCTTTCCACAGGGCGTCCTACACTACGTTTGTAGTGCCTCGGTCTCCACTCCAGAACTTCCGACTCCAGTGGTCGTCAGTTCTGCGGCTTATATGACCGGCCCACGGCTACTGCAGCTTACTAATCTGGTGGACTATACCGGTGATTCTGGTTCTCTGACGGATCAGATCATTTCTGATGTGGACCTTCAGAGACATTTGAGTTAATTATTTTTCGTTTTCTTTATACTTTATTATAATTTCTTTGAGCCGATTCCAAATTGTTACAAGTAAAGTGATTTCTTACTTTGATAAAAGCAAATGCCTTTTTGAATTGGTTTTATATTAAACTTGTATATCAAATTATTGTATCAATTTGTATTTGTCTAATAATATATTTGAGTATTTTCGTTTACTTATACTATTTATTAAAATACAATGTAATAATGATTACTTTAACAATCTTAGTTAAAAATATATATTCTTTTGTTTAAGAGCTTCTTTCAATTATTTGGTTGAAAGCATGTAATGTTCAATTTTAGGATTTTAAGTAAATAACTTGTATACTCGACTTTAATGAATTTATTTATAAATTGTCGTTAATATCTGACTCATCTGCATTTATTGACTCTTAATAATAATATTTCAGATGCAGAATATTTGATCATTGAATTATATTTTAAGCTTCTTCTACATAACTTCTTATTCTAACATTCAACCATCAAGCTTTTGACTGAACCATTCTTAGCTTAGAAAGTAGGCTAAACCTTTAGGTAACAAAAATTTATTACCTTGAGAACATAATTTATAATTCTGAGTACTTGAACCATATCGCTGTCTTAAGTTTGTCTGTCGTAAGTGAATGAATATGTCCCATATTGTATTTGTTATGTATGACAAATATGTTAAAAACTTTATGTATTTAATTCTTGAATAATAATTAAATAGGAACATCATGTCTAGTAAAATATAAAAATTAATATAATTATTTTAGTTCTACTTGGAAGTTAGTTTTACTAGATTTTATAGTACATCTTTTGAGACTAGTTATTTACTCTCTTTTTAACGTGTTATTCGACAAAAGTACTTGAAATAAAAACGCCTACACTTAAGAATTTTATTAGGCCTACAATGAATGTACCTGCAATTATACGGATAACATGTCTCTACGAAAGTATAAAAGAGAAAAATTACGCACGCAGGAGCTGAGTAAAATTAATGAACCCAGAGAAATAACCTAATTTAAGGACTATCCATGTGGATTAGTAGCTCTTTATGATATTCATTCATCATCACCATCATCATCATCATCATCATAAACAGCCTTTGGCAGTCCCCTGCTGGACATAGGCCTTTTTGAATGAACGCCATGACGGCCTCCATTAAAAAAGAGTAACTCATAATTGCACACTGAACAGGCGGATTGATAATTAACTAATTGCACTTGTACTGCGGATTTGTCTTACTCCCACGGTAAGCCAGATTCGCCGTAAAGTGGGCGGTGGGGTCGTTACAATCCTACGCCAGATGATTGTATGATCAAATTATTCTTAAGATATTTTAAAATATTAATAACTGTACCCAATATTTCTACTTAATTATAATTTTTTGCATTCTAAAAGTATACTATTCAGAAATGTGGAGAATAATGTGCTCTATTTACAATAACGGTACCGCTTTTTTATTGTATTTCGATTTTCAAATACGATTTTGTTATGAATATTGGCCTTGTAACTATTGATAAGGTTAGTAAGTAATAGTAGCAGTTAGTGAATTAGTAACATTATAAAACATTTATATATGAGGGAAATAATTAAAAACAGGTTGTGATACTTCCGTTTTAATCTTTAATCTAGGAATATATAGCTTCGTTTTATTTTAATTCATACAAGAACTTAGATTTGCCTATAAAGAAAACTATCACTACTTTAATACTTACATTTCAATGTCCAACGGGTAGGTAACAAGTCTATAATGTAAATATTATAAACTATTTGTCTAAAATAAAATATTTAAAAAAATATTTGTATTAAATAAAATATTTGTCTTGGAAACGATTGTCAGAGATCAAGGTAAGAAAATAACGATACCATCGTCTTTTGTGTTTGTTCTTAAAATTTGTCTCTCTTTTATTAATATTTCTCTCTCGCGCCATGTTCAAAAATTACGAGTAGGTAATAAAATTTACAAAAATGTAGTTTATAGAACTTTCCAACGTCTAAGTTAAGTTTAGATAAGTCGTCATTTTATCACTTCTTCTTTTAGTGAAGTTCAAACGGTTAGCAACAAAATTTCTTTTATAAATGGTTTTACGCGCCCCAACATAAAACTATCTTTCCATTAAATCAAATTCGACACTTCTCTTCCCCCGCGAATCCACCGTGGTTGCGAAGGACAGAAAGAGCGGCAAACCTACCTCCTGCAACCCGTCCCTCGCACCCTCCTAGGCTCGTCCAAAGCGGGCTTGTTAAGCACGCTTGGAGCAGCCTCCTCCACAGCCGGCGTTGCACCACAGGCTGTTGGACAGGCCGCAGGTAGTAAGCCCCACTGCTACGACAAAGCAAACAGCAGAGTCTGTTACCTTGCTACAGGAGCCGAGACGAAGGACGCGTTAGTTCCAAGCGCTGGTGGGGTCGCAGAAGACTGCGAAAGGGTATATGTGACCCCAAGGTGTGTTTCCCCAAGGTAAAAACAAAAGGGATGAAAGTTTATAGGTAAATTCATCATTGTTGGACATAAAACGATGAAATGTTGTGACTAAATACTTAAAAACGAGCCATATGTGGTTTTTTTAAGAGTTTTGTACTTTACAAATGTACATGGAAGAACTAAGGAATAAAATGGGAATGCAAGCCGATGTAGAAATTTGTCATCGTCGAAGCTAAAGCGATGAAACTTTGTGTCTTATGTATATTTTACTTTACATTATATTTTATTAGATCTCGCGGTCTTCCTATAATGATACACATATTTTAAGTAGACGAAGTTTCGAGGAAGTAGTAGGTAGTAGACTGTATAAGTATAAAAATAAAAATTTGTGTGTTGATCAAACAATTGTCACAATAGATACGTAAGTTACTTTACTATGTACCTGAACAAACACACACACACACACACTATAAGTATATGTGCATATTTTAAACTATAATTGTTTTAAATTTCAAGTTTAACAGTGCCAATATATTGAGTTATCTGTACATTATGAAAACTTAGCATTAAATCTTATGAAATCTGATTTTAATATTATAAAAAAACAAATGAAATAAGCTAACTATATAAGGGCCTTTTTGTTCTTATTACATGACTATTGATTAAGAAATCAATACTTATAGGAACCTCAAGCTGTCATATTATTCTTCAATGATGTAATGGCTAGAACGAAATCCACTGAAGGAGTCGGTCATACTACCAGCGCCAAGCGCTAATCCATATATGACGAGCTGGGTGCAAAATAATCTCAGGTAACTAAAGTACCAATGCACGTTCTTGATCGCCCTATCATAGCTAAAAGAATATTATGTTTAATTTATTATTGTTTAATGTATTTTTCAGAACTCTTGTAAAGCCCTTTTTAATTAAAAAGCTACAGGCTTTAAATTTGACAACGTAGATGTAAATACAAACACTGATAAATAATCAGTACATACCTGACTCTGACCTGACAACCAGCAAAAAAACACGACACACTTTATTCCTATTTCGATGAACACGTTGACACAATTCTTGGTACACATATGTTTTTTTACATTAGGTGAAAATAATCACAAACGTACAGGTACCACAAAAAATTAAAAATAAATTAGTTTCATCATCATTATTAGCCTGTGCCAGTCCACTGCTGGACATAGGCCTACCCTTATGCACGCCATAGCTTATCTTATTATCAGCTCTGGTACAGGTCACACATGAAAAAAGAAAAAGTGAATGTCTTCTGGCTGGACGAGCCTTTTTATATAACAATTTTCAAGTGCATTTCCATTACCTAAATTATAAATACATTTGAAGCAAACCAAAAATAAATACAATTAAAATATAAGATCTTACAAAAATAACAGTAGTTTTTTTATAATCTAACACTACAGTCTTCATCCAGCGTATGCTTTTATAAAACTTCTTTAAATTGGGATAACTACTATTATTATGTACCACCTTCAGGTTGACTGGACGATAATTCATTAAGCCGCCTCTGTACTATCAGTACATAGAGAAAAAATAAATAATTAAAATAACGACTGCCCTGGATCCGACTTATGATCAGAATTTGGGCGCGGGCGGAGTATCAAGTTTTTATTAAAAACTTAAGAACCATAAAATCTAAATATATGAGATAAGTTTTTGTTCAGATTGTAATTGCCTAACTTCACTTAAAGCCATAAAAAGGAACATAAATCGGGTTATTTCAATAATTAAATTAAATCAGGCAGAATAATTATATCATTACAACAAAAATATTTAAAGATTACATATTAATTTATATAAGTTATTCCAATCTCAGTTGAGTAACGCAATGAGCATTTTCTGACATGCTTCCAATCTTTGTTCAATTTTCTGGTTCACTTCTCAATTATTTTTTTACGATGATAATATTATTTTATTTTGATCTTTCAGATTAAACTCGATTTTCTTATCTCAATGTAACTTCTTTCTTCTTCTTCTTTATAGCATCCTTTCTTTCTTAAGGAAGAGGTTCAATGAAGTGTTAATTATAATGTAAAATATAAATAAAAGAAGAAATCAAAAAGATGTTAGAAAGTGTTAAATATTCTTTTCATACAATTTCTGAACACTTCTTCTTTTTAGAAGGAATACCCTTTACAGTGGTACTTACCTAGACAATCTACTGTAAAAAGGAGACCTTCCAACTTTACACTCTTAGTACATTACTAAATTTTCTAACATGTCATAAATCTGTAGACATAACAACCACACGATAATTTTCAAAAATTGTCAAATTTCAAAAAAGACCAAAGCGAGAAATTTTAACATAAAAATACCAACATTTGAGAAATCTGTTGACATTATATTTTCACAATAAACTGTGAAAACTATATTTATGTCAAATATTAAAAAAATATAACCGATGACATTGCCGTTTAGATAATTCAATCGTCTAAAGCAATTTAGACAAAAACTGTGCAATAACATTGAGATAGTAGGTACATTACTATTATTATAATAATATAATAGTATTCTATCGCACACATGACTATTCGAGTAACCTTTGAAATAATACAAATCGTTTCTTTCCAAAAGTCAGCTCACAGAAACAACTTCGCAACGTGAAGTCCTCCATTTTTGTACTAGCGCATATTAAACTAGTCACGTCTCAAACCTATGGCTTACTATATCTTCTAGTGGCTCGCTCTTAGCCACGGTATTTTACTATAGCCACAGATTTTCCTAAATGCGTTACCCAGTGGCCATGAGGTTCCATGTCGCACAGGGATCGTCTCGGCGGGAAGGTAAAGAGATCCTTAACATCCTCTCCTGCTACTGCCCCTCTATATGAGATCTGTGCAACCCCGCCAAGTCACAAAAGATAAAGATAAAGGGTTTTGAAATTATCAGCCTACTCATCCTCCGCAAATGCTATTTATATTAAACAAATCACCCCGCCCCAGCATCCTTCATTTATTTAATACTACCTTTTGCCCGCGGCGTCGCTCGAGTTAAATTCGGGTAGCACTGTTCCTCTTTTCTGAATACAGAAGAGAACTCAGAACAGAATTTTACACGTTATTTATTTTATTTTAACACACTACTATAGACTATATTGTATGTCTTTCCGTTTAGGGTCAGAATAGAAAGATTCTGGACCTTGGACACACGCAAACATGCTACTTTACAAGGGAAAAGCACGGCTTTGCTAAGTTTACCTCAGCCACTTTAATTAATGTCTATAATATTTATTCTCTTAAAAGCTAATTGATGTATGGTAAGATTTATTGTTTTTAATGTTGTTTTATTTAATTCGTTTTAATTAAAAAAAACATTTATTCGTTTGTATTAAAGAACCTGTTTTAATTTTGCGGAGTCTCACATACATTTCCATCCCCTATTTTAGGGGCTGGAATTTATTATTATTTTCGTTAGTAACAAAAGTCTGTATGCTGATTTTAACTTCCTGTCTTGAAAACTGCGAAAAGACTCATATAAAATTTCACACCCTCTTTTAAGGGGTTGGGTGCAGATTTAAAAAAAAATTATCGACTATTTTTTAGTCATAAATAGGCAACATACCAATTTTTAGCTTTTTACTCTAATGCTCCATACAAACTTTAACCCCCCATTTTAGGAAAGTGGGGGGTTAGAAGGGACAAAGTAGCCTATTTTACTCTCCATTCCTTTAACTATCTCCATTAAAAATCAGGTCAATTCGTCGCTCCGTTTTGCCGTGAAAGAAAGACAAACAGACAGACACACTTTCCCATTTATAATATTAGTATGGATTGTCATATGGCTTACCATAACATGTTTTTTATGTCATTATTTGGTGTTATATTCTTCCTTAATAGAAATTATCCGAGATGTTTTTTTTCTAAATGTAAAATCTTTTCTAATATGTTTACATTTTTATTTTTTTTATTTTATGTGACATTTGCTAAAAGAATATAAAATAGAAGGATATTCGTTAAAACAATACTAGCTAAATGACTACTTATTTTTCTCCTTAGAATGTTACGGTTATAAAATACAGACCGGTGGAAACTAATAAACACCTTTTTTGCTTTTTTTATTGTCATTTTAATCATTTTTTCTAGAAGATCAGTTACTTTTATTATTTCTTCTCGTATTTACAATACTGATTTTATGTCCTTTACAA